>ML792600.1:466147-478876 GCA_009831015.1 Picea engelmannii
CAAATGAAGGGATACAACCTACAACACACCCACTGCAAGTTCCTCTTCTTTCTCTCACAATATCCTCACTCAGAATACAATATTCACAATAATAGATAGCCACAATACATTTCCCTCATAAAATAGGGTTTCCTTCTAGGGAAAAAAAACCCTAACATAACTTCTACCATCATATTTGGGACCTTATAATGAATGGTAACCCCCCCCCTGCACTCCCCCATGTGGAAGAGTGTACATTCTTCTAGGGTGTAAAGTCTTCATGGGGTGTAAACACGACTGAAAACAAAGACCTATGAATCAAGAAGATAATCAGGCTCCACAACCAATAGGTCTTCCCCTTTGATTATCATAAATACATTTAGCACACCTTATATACAATGTCTTAGGGTCATCATATTATATTGTGAGGATGATGAATACCAACAATTCTTGTTCCTCTTCTCTTATCATCATGATACCTACGAATTCTTGACCTACTTGTCTATGTTTCCTTATCCATTTGATTTTCTATTATTCCCAAGCTTTGCATCAAATTGACATTGATGTCATATTGTTTCTCCTTGGATTTCATAAGCCTTTCATTATCAACTTTATAGCCTTGGATATATTTTTGCAGTCCCTTTATGGTTTCTACCAAGTTTATGCGCTTCGCCTTGGATTCTGTAGCATCAACACCCAAACTAGCATATAGATATTTGTATTCATCATCATGACAAAAATATCTCTGCGTATCTTCCATGATTTTTTGACATTTTGCGTTGATTATGTTATGCTCTAATCATTGTTAATTCTAAAAAATGTGTAGGAAATAATATTTGTTGGATGAATTCATGCAACAAATTCATGAAAAATATGCACCATTTTGTCAGAATCCCTTCTTTTGAAGCCCAGATGCACACTGGTATTCAAGACATGCAAATGTGCGATGTCAATTTTTGACATATACACTGTGTATGAGTATCGCGCATGCACAAAAATGTTTCTCTACATAGTCCCAATATTTAGTGTGCACACCCGTGCACTAATGATTACTATGAATTTCCAACGTTGCACCCCACAATGTCTAGAGTTTAGTGCACACACTTGGGCACTCTTATTTTATGCGTACCATGGCTATGCTGTAATTCCAAATTCATCCACTTATCATTCCAAAATTTTCCTTAAGTAGAAACTCGGCCCATGCAGGCTTAGTGTTGAAACCATAGCTTTGATACCAATTTGTAACATCCTCGTTACCAAACATCTTTGATACCAATCTATAACATCCCCATTACCAAACACCTCTGATACCAATCTGTAACATCCCCATTACCAAACTGCCCTGATACTAATTTGTAACATTACCAAACCTACTATTGAGCAATGCTAGTCCAAAATCCAGTGCGCATATTCTACTCTATAATCATAAGTCTGCGCAGTAACACTTGAAGTAATTCACTCATCCCCAAGATGAGTCGCACCACACAAAATTTCCTCTTTTTACACAAATTAAAACAACGAAAGTAACAAAATGAAAATGCATGCCCAAGCATACTGAGCACACTACTTTACTATGTGCACAACGATTCTGGTGTTACATGCCAATTATGTTCTCTATGTGCGTGTAGATTTCTTCCCTATGTGCACAAGTAAATCTAGCCTTTGGTGCACACATATTATTTCTCTATGCGCATGACCATTCTAACCTTGTCTCAGAGACTCATAACCAATATCATAAGGTTAACATAATAGAAAAACTAACAACAATTGTCATACTCATGCACGACTACAAATACTGACTATCAACATCACACATACATGTACAAGAAGCATAATACATAATAAGAGAATTTACTTATATGAAACAACATACAAGAGTTAAACCCATATTAAACATAGATAATTAAGCTCACAGTAAATGAGACAAGCACCTAAAGACACTTATCTTTTATGAAAAGTCACCAACTGCGCACAAAAATCAGACGTTCCTCCCAGTCATAGACTTTGTTTCTCATATACTTTCAGCAACAGGTCACCCCCAAGTTGGGGCTTAACTCCACCAGGGAAAAAGGGTTCCTAATTCCAGGCTAAGGTCTAATAATCAACAAGATCACTCAGTCCAAGTTCCCACTGCTGCAACTAGTCTACAGTCTCTCATTCCCCATGCATTTGTTACACCCAAGGAAGTGTGTCCCTTCTCTTCTCAATAGTCCCTCGACTACTCCACTTCCCTTCCAGGTTTCCAACAATAGGAAAGACATGAAGTCTTAGAGCCTTGCTACCGATTTCCAGCATACCAGGGAACAATTCTCAACAAACTCTCACCTGGAGAGAATTCTCATGGGCTTGAAAACCCACCTCTTGAAGAAAAAATATCTCACCTAGAGAGACTGCTCACGGGACTAACAACCCACCTCTTCAACATAAAAAATCTAGTTACAATACAAAAAACACTTACAATTTTTTCTCTACAGATAAGGTAATAGTATTCCTTCTCAAATGGCCTGACCCCCTTCTGCACATGAGAAAATGAATGACTAATTCCCCAGAATGAATTCTCTCCCCCAGCTGAAATAGAATAAATCCAAAAATATATATTGCATGCCTTAACTGGATACTTGTCACCTTCAAAAGTAGATTTAGCCACTTGGTAACTGGTTCCTATCCCTCAAAAACTTAGGATAAATAATTATCCATAAATTACACTTTTCTCTGGAAATATTAATAAAATATTCCCTAGGACTTAAGTCCTCCCTCCCCCTTTTCCCTTTCCGGTGGAGTTACCCCCCCGTATCTTTTCCTATGATCTATCTGTTCACACTGATGTGATTATATAAATAACTTGAGTATGATTACACTTTACAAGGATAGACGCACTGACCTATTTGCGTCCCGGATCAC
Organism: Picea engelmannii; assembly: GCA_009831015.1. Classification (NCBI taxonomy): domain Eukaryota; kingdom Viridiplantae; phylum Streptophyta; class Pinopsida; order Pinales; family Pinaceae; genus Picea; species Picea engelmannii. The sequence goes on from ML792600.1 coordinate 469,028, forward strand.
CAACCCCATAAACACACATGCTCTATGACCTCCAATACATATAAATCCATATATATATATATATATATATATATAACGTGGCTCAATGTGCACTGCTAGGTAATCCCCACACACCTACCCAAGTGCACACAACACTATGAAATGTGTGCACCCTTTCTTTGTTAACAATCCTCACGCACTGCTTAGGTGCACACAAAACCAAAACTTGGTACTAATGGCTCACCAACCTATACTTACATTTACATTTACAATTTATACCAATGACTCACCAGTCTATATGTTCAATTACAAATGGTTCAGCTTAGGGACATTACACTGGGTGGAACATATGCTAAGACTTTAGAATGAAAAACATAATCTCTAAAATCTTTTAGCCTTTACCAAAGCATATTCTTTCTTTTCCATAATATTGTATTTTAATTCAACATCCTTTTATAACCCTAATTTGAACCATACATGCTTACTTGGCATTAGGCCATCTCAGATCCCTTCTTTTCCAAAGAACTGCTGAAAAAATCTTCTTAAAAACACTTTTTATAAAGGCCCACGTGCTCTGCTCTATTACTACACACGTGTACACGCTTGCTGACCCAAAACAACCCGCGTGTACTTACAAAAGCATGAAAAAAGGAAAGTTGCCAATGGAACACAGAGCTTTGGGTGAGTTAACTGAATATTTCAGCCATGCTTGGCTGAGGGTTCGTCCAAATACCTAGATTCTTCTAGCCTATAAAAGAAGGGTTAGGAGTCCCATTTGGAGGAGAAAAATCACTGTAAAGAAACTATACCCAATTGTATATTCACTTTGTCCCGACCCTTTAGCCATCCTCGTGCAAAGAGAAATACAGAGCAAAGAAGTTGGAGGACAGTTGAAGAGGAGCCCAGGACCAGGTTCGTGGAGTAGCGGCCGGCTTCATCATTGTAAGTTGATTTGTTGAAGTTAATAATAAAGAGATACTTTTCCCATCACACCATATGAGGTTCTTATGATTTGTTGTATACTTGTTTATTGAATCTCTAACCCATTAATCTATATATCAAGTGCATGAAGATTTTGTTGTTTGTTTTGTGTGAATGCAGGTCATGTTTGGGAGGAGAGCTACAATCAAAAACCGATCAAGCGTAAGGAAGGATCTACATCAAATGCATGAAATAAGGTATGCTCACTTAACTATGTACTTTCTTAAGAATAATGGGGATTAGGTCTGGGTTGACGATAGAAAGTAGAGATCTTTAGGTCTTTTCTGCATGCATATTTCAACCCTAATTGCTAGTCCATAGAGGGATTTCCCACTCACAATAGAATTGGCGACCATACTGGGGAGATCTCTAGGGTTCCTGGGGATATTTTTGGGTATTTTTAAGAACTGGTTTCATTTCCCTATTTTTAAAGTTTCTGCAAAAGTTTGAGCTAACAGATATTCTGGTCTTCCATACTAGTTATCTCTGTTTCTTTGCTTGATTGTAATTTTTTCAAGACCCACAAAGGTACACATGGACTGTATAAGGTTTACACACATGTACCGGTGCCCTGCATTATCACAGCCCGCATGTACATGCTAGCTGAGGAAGTGACAGTTGCGTGTAGATTCCAGAAAATTTCTTTTACAGAGATAGTCATCCTCTACCCTGTCAGAAGTAGTCCTTCTCAAGGGTTTTCTGGAACTCTTTCTAGTCTTTGTTGCTTGCATTCTGTAGCTTAGGTTTCACCTCGGATTGGTTTTTTCTATGAAGTTTTCCTTGATTTGTTTTCTTTTTTTTGTTAAAGTAAGTGTCTGAGTCTTCAAGAGATTTTGGTTTTCAGTACCAATAATCTCTTCCTGGGCTGGCTTGCTTGGCATTTTTGTTTTTGTCTCAGATTCAAGGATACATGCGGCCTGTATAAGGCCAACATGCGTGTACATGCCCTCTGACTTTAAACAGCTCGCGTGCATACGCTTGCTATTGAACTGTTAGTGGTGTGCTTGAGGAGAAGTTTTTGTTGAAGGTGAGGTAGTCATCCTTTCCTTAGACAAGGGCTATAACTCTCAGGTTTTTGGGTCTCTATCATAGTGGTCAGTAACTTAGGTTTGATCACAACAATAAATTTCTTTTTCATTTAGAAGTTTTTCCTCAAAATTTTCTTTCATAGGGTTTTTAGACAAGTGTGAGAGTCCATTTTTTAAATTTGCTTGTGTGTGATTTTTGACACGACTCTTTGCGATCTGTGCTTAGGCCATAAATTTTTCTTGGTTTTGACTTGTTGGTAATTTTCCTTTTTTTCTTTGCGAGCATTCAAATAAAAAAAGAAAAAACTTTTATTTATTTGATTGGTTAAAAAGTGTTGTTTTGCATTAGTAACTAGGGAAAAGTCTTTTATTTCATAAGTTCTTGAAAGTTTACTTAGATCATAAGTAGCTCTTAGTCGAGTGAAATCCTGCTTTAAATTTGTTGTTCAAAGATCTTAGAAAAATTTTAAAAACAAAAAAAAAATGTTCAAAGAAAAGTTTTTGTTTCCAAGCTTTCTGTTTATTTTACTTTCATCTTTCAAACATCACTAGTTTCACTTTCATCACCTTTGACGTAATACAAGACATAAAAATTAACGCTAAATCCAAAATTCATTAGACTTTTTATGTTTGTAGGGTCAACCAACTAGTTTAGGGTTAGGGCCTTGAATTAGGTTGGAGAGGAAACTCTTCAAGGCCATTAAAATCAAACACTAGAGTCTGAGTTAGGGAGTGTCAAATTCCAATATCAGGAAAGTCATCTGGGACCCCCCTATAACACAAGGGATAAACATGAGGTCACGTGCTGAAAGGTAGCGAAGATAACCCCTCCAAAGTTGGACCAATCATAGTGGAGAACACATATAGAGGGCTTGTTTTGAGATTCCGTCGATTGCATTTTCCATGGAGATTCGTGGGTCTCGAATCTATTCAAGGTCCTCAGTTGTCTTCCATACCATTTGATTTCGATACCCTTGACAGGTTTCGGGCTCAATACCCTTCTCATTGTGGTCTACCCGATTTTTTACTGTACCCGCTTGGTGGTTGTTCACGTGCTGGCAACCTAGTTGCCTATATTTTTAGGGACATACATAGGTGACTATGGGGGTATACCATGGTACCTAGGACAAACATCGGGCCATGCTTTGCAGAGTATACCCGGAGGGTGCTTCTGTGTTCGAGTTGCACTTGCACTGGTAAGTTTCTCTAGTGTTGGTTGTTGTAACTGTTCTTCCAATTAGTTTATTGTTTGCTTGTCTTATCTTATAGGGACTTTTTAGTGTGTGTAGTTTTTTTTTTGAACAATTAGACAACCCTAGAGTGTCTTTTATCTTCTCACATAGTGGAGGATCACGAGCTTCATCAGTCATGAAGTCTTTAGGGCCTATCACCGGTTACACTGGAGCCATCCCCGTCACCACTAAGGTGAAATCTAGACCAACAAGGGTCTTTTGAAGTGACCAAGTCACAAGAAATTGTGCCCGACCAACATCCAGAGGAATCAACTGTTTTAGACTTTGGAGCGAAAGTTCTTGGTCCACCTAAAACCTCAACCACTGATCTTTCAACACCCATCATCGTACCAGTTCACCCTTACGATTGTCAGGCAGTGTCACACGCAGCAATGGAAACAAACTGTCACTCCCTCTGGGAATTCTTCAATTCCCACTACGGTTGTCACCACAGGAGAGTTTCCACCTCCTAACCCTCCATCACCGATCCAAGCCACCATGGTCTCGACCACCTCTACCTCACATAGTGGTCTGATCCCATCTATGGCAGCAGCCACAACCCCTTTCCCACCAAGTGCGACAGACCCTCCTTTCTCATACGGGATGCCTAGTTCAGGTACAAGTCCTGTACTTTTCTACTCCACTTCATAGACTTTAGGTCTGGGGGAAGGGAGCTCTAATGCTCCTATGCAAGGCCACATGGGGGGAATTCCTGCTCCTTTTAACACTTTCCCTTATGGGGGAGGTCATATACCTCCTTTTTCCCCTTGGTTCGACAGCACGCACTAGCCATCCACCGGGCCACCTGCACACCATAGTTTACTTGGAGCAGGGAGTCAAGGACCACCTTCACATAATATGCCAGTAGGTTCGACACCGTTTTCTTTGTTTGGTGTGTTTGGTAACAATTCCTTCTTCTTAGCTACTTTCCCGACTAGGGGAAACCCCGGTTTTGGACAACCTATTCCTATGCAGGGTACTATTCCTGCATAGGGGGCAAACCCAGGAATTTCTTCCGCATCAGGGCCTTGGAATTATTGGCAAGGATCCGTTCCTTTGTCAGGAATGCCGATCTAGGGAAATTATTTCCACAGTCAATGGAACTCCATACAAGGTACTATGCCCATCCCTACAGGACCGGCATGGGGCAACCCTTACCAAAGTCCTCCGAATGTAATGCATGCCCATCCATCTACGTCCTATTTTGGGAATCAATTAATGATGTCTCCTCACCTGCAAAATCCATATGCTGGTCATGGCCACGGTTTTTACTAGAACCCAAGCCAGTCGCCAAACTCTTCCTGGTAACCTGGTGCCAGTCAAACTCCAGGCCCCTTTTTCCCAGGTTATCACCAACAACCCAAACTACCTTTCCTGACAACCTTGCATTTGCTAGATTTGACAAGGTTGTTGAATGACCCTATCTGTCATGATCTGCATTGGCCTCCTATGTCGACGAGGTTGCCTTCAGACATACCAAAGTTCGAAGCCAATCCTAACAAAGATCCAGGCGATCATGTGACTACCTTCCACCTTTGGTGCTCATCTAAGTCGTTGAAAGATGACTCTGTACAGTTGTGATTGTTTCAACATACTCTCATTGGGAGTGCCGCGAAATGGTACATTGAGCTCGATCGCTCAAGATACTCTTCCTTCGACGAATTGGCAATGATCTTCCTAAACCATTTCCAATTACCTGTGAGATACGACACTAGCACAGAATTGCTAGCCAATTTCTCACAGACAAAAGTGGACCATATCTGGGATCACATCCGAGAATGGAGGCGTCGAAAGAGTTTAATTATGGTACCAGTTCCACCAACATTCCTACTTGAATGATTCCTTAAGTTATTGGTCCCACAGTTATCCAAAGACGTCGTGACTTCAGGAGTGTTTTCCGAAGAAGACACCATCATGAGAGCTCAACAACTTGAGCTCATCTATTCTCAGTCTGGTTTATTATATGAGATCTTACCAGATGTGCCACACTCAATACTTGATAAAACCAAACAGAGAGCTGGACCACATGCCAATGGTATTGTTGGTTCAACACAAACAAATCTTGCTGAGCAACTAATGAATCAGTTGCAACAATTGTCTATACAACACATAGCGGCCAACCAAACTACTGTTTTGGTTGCTCCCCCTACCAAAATGTCGGATGTACACACAGTGCAATCAACAAATCCAAAGGCCACCCAACAACCTGAAGGAAAGAAAAAAAATTGAAAGAAAGGTAAGGGGGATAAGAAACCCACAGATAATGTTGACGAGGGAAACACTGAGAAACAGAAGGTGAGGTATCCATGCAACCTGTGCACGGAAGACCACCTGACCCACCTATGTCCCCGACTTACAGAGGCCCAAAATTTCATGACATAAAAATAGCCTAATGTGTTAACCATTCCATTTCAACATGGACAAAACCTAACCCAGGCCTCTACAAGTGCGGAAGGGGGTAGTCAAGGACCCTCTCCATCTTCAAACAATCTCGCATCCGCGAATGTATATATGATGAAGGGTGATTCTTTCATATCCACTAGAGCACATGACTACAGTAAAGCAAGCACTTATGAGAAGGGAAAATAAGCTGAACTCCCATCTCTTCCTCTACATATTGAGAAGAATTTGGGTGGAACAATGACACACATCCCAAAAGGTGCGTTCAAAAAATATTCTCATAACCCAAATGCAAGGGCTGTCCAGAACTATTCTTTGGTGGAGGATTTGTCTCAAACCCCTTGTGAGATGTCTGTTTTGGAGGTCCTCCAAAGATTCCCTTCCCAGAGGAAAGATTTGTTAACCACTCTAGGATCTACCGAGACTTGTAATCCAGGTACCATCATGCTAGTTACAATCGACTTAAAACCTCGTCTGCCTTATCATGTAGCCTTTCAAATAGTAGTGGCTCACCCCACAAAAACTTTTACTCAAAATATTTTCTGCATGGTGGTTGATGAGGGCGCCTTGACATATGTTATGTCGTTGGCATGTTGGAAGGCCATTGGCCAACCCATTTTGTCTCCATCGCCTACTCTTCTCACTGCTTTCGACGATCGTTCATTCTGACCACATGGTATCATTCCCTCTTTTCCCATGCAATTGGGAGGGAATACCACATACGTTGAGGTAGAGGTAGTCGATGCGTCCCTCGACTACAATATTTTGTTAGGAAGGAGTTGGACTTATGCCATGCAAGTAGTGGTTGCTACAGTTTTTCGAGTCTTGTTGTTTCCACATGAGGACCGGATTGTGACCATTGATCTATTATCTTTCTCCAGATATGATCCTTCATTGGGAGTGTCCGCGGTCTTGATGATTGATAATCCTCAACCCGGTGTAGTCAACGTAGGGGTTGGTTTGTGCCAATCTTTGATGGGTACCTTCGATTACCCGCCCCCTCAAGGCGATGTCAAGTTCATATCCGACCACCATAAGGTTGAGATTTTCCAATTTTAGTCATTTTGCATGACTTACTTCACCGATCAGTGGATACTTCCTTTCCCATCGACCATGATGGAGGGGACAGGGCATCCGGGCATGTGCATGCCCTTGTCCGCAACTGAAGTAGCGTACTCTTTAGTCCAGCAAGCTTCAACCAACCTAGATCCAACTCTTGCACAAGAGTTTGATCCACTTCTAGAGCCTATTTGGGCTCAAGGTTCTCTCGCTAACATCGATTCGTTAGACTTAGTCTTACCCTCTGACGAATAAGTAATTGAAGCAATGACTAGTCCAGAATAACCCTGGGATGATCTTCATCATAGATCATACTTCCTCCCAGATTTAAGTAGAATCAAGGCCGAAGAATTCACCTTGACTATGACTGGAGATAGGTCTTGTCCTATTAATCCCTTATCTACACATGAGATCTATGCTAAGGGTAATATGAAAACTATCATTAAAACCATATCGATCAATATCTCCAGAACCCCTGCCATCATAGAAAATATTTTCATCAGAGAATACTTCTCCCCTGAGGAGATACTTGACATCGACCCACAAAGTGTCTATCATGAGCTAACTTTGTTGTTTTTCAAAATCGCTTTGAGATCCGAAAGCAACATATGGTGAGACTGCATTTATGCTTTTTGATCTCATCCAGATTAACTGAGAAAAGTAACCTCTACGGGTCTTCTTTTAAGCCCTTTTCATACCCTCTAAACATGAAAATATTGTTGAGCGATCTTGTGGCCTTTCACGCTCGTTAAACTGAAATTTGAAGTCACATCTGTCCGATGGTAGTTTACCTCTTTTTCGGTCTGGAAGGTCAACTATACGAACCAAGGTATACTCTATGGAACTTCAGTTCTCTAGAAGAGTACTCTCAGGTATCATTTTAACCCTTTTTTGGGCCTGAGGGATTAAATATACGAAAAAGGAACCCCCACAGAGACCATAGTTAAGCTCTGTTTAGACTCCCTAAAATTGAAAAGATCGCCGAGTGACCTTATTCTTTCACACTCTTTAAAATGGTCCAGAAGAACATTCCTGACGGAGTCCATAGTTAAGCTTTTTTCAAACTCCTTAAAAATGAAAAAATGGCTGAGTGATCTTGTCCTTATCACACTCATTAAAATGGTTTTGAATAGACGTTTTGTTCGTCAAACTATGGGATGTAATACGACCTTAGGAAGTTGTTCTCGCTACATAGAGCCATGTCCTCCTTCGTTTGGTTATTCTTCCAAACATATGGAGAGTTTGCATTGCCTCCTACCTCGTAAAATTATGATTAATTCCATGCTACCTGAGTCTCATCATTTGTCGTGTTGTTGTCTAAGGGAAGTTTTTACCAAGCATGAGTCGACCCCTCTGCAGTTTGTCTCTTACCCTCATACCTGGCCATCTTGAACGTCCAATCAAGTCTTTGTTTGAAATCAATGAAGCCTTCAGTCTGATCATATGGATTCTCTAGTCCATGATCGACGAGCCGTCGAAGACCTCTGGGTAGTGAAGTTGTACACTCATATTACACTCCTACCCAAGTTTTGAATATTTTGAAGTTGTTGCTTGAGCTCTGAAGACCTCATCTCTAGCCATCAGGCCTTATCAGCTTCTATGAATATGGATACTCGACATGTATATCTTTTTTATTTCGAGATGTAGCTCCGTTGTGTATTGTTCACGGCTACACTTTATATAGTTGTATGACATCGATCTACAATGTATTTGATTAGTAGCCATGTGTTTATTTTGTCTTGAGCATGGGTATGCCCGCCTCAGTGAGACAATTTTTATTTTTGTAGACGACGCCTCCTTATTCCTGGTCCCTGGGCTCACTTATTCGGCACATCAATAAAGATTGGTAATGTATTTCGTCCATCATATGCTCTTCTGACCTCACACATTAGGGGGCATCTGTTATAACCCTAATTTTCAACATACATGCTTACCTGGCATCAGGCCATCTCAGATCCCTTCTTTGCCAAAGCACTGTTGAACAACTCTTCTTAAAAACACTTTTTATAAAGGGCCCTACTTTATTACTGCACACATGTACATGCTTTCTGACCCAAAACAACCCGTGTGTACTTACAAAAGAACGAAAAAAGGAAAGTTGACGACGGAACACACAACTTTGGGTGAGTTAACTGAATCTTCTAGCCATGCATGGCCGAGTGTTAAGAACCAAATATCAATATAGTATAGAAAAACCTCAGAAAAAGTACTCAACGCCTTGAAAAAGAGATAATTTTAGATAATAAGACTCTTCGAGGGGGAAACCTCCTTTTACCCCACTTAAATGTTCAAGTACCAGATGATTCAAAATGAAAATGTCTCCTTGGTATATATAGGAGACTAGGAGGTATAATTACAACTAATGGCCTAAAGCCGACATAAATAAAATAACATTACTAATATAATATGCCCCAATTAAGGGGTAATGAGCCAATATTAGGGCTTAACATGCCCCTCCCTTTGAGACAAGTGTTGTTCACAATGCTTGAGTAACTCTGGATGCTTCTGTCTAAAAGAATCATCTTCCCAAGTGGAATCTTCTGCCGATAGTTTCCTCCATTTAATGAGATACTCTAAAATGGATCTATTCCTCAGCTGGTGAATTCTTGTGTCAGTGATGGCTTCAGGCTCCAATATGATTTTTCCTTCCTTGTCAAGTTTTGGCAATATAGTTTGAACTAGGATCTTGTCGCCTATAACCTTCTTTAAGCATGAAACATGGAAAATTGGGTGTACTCATGAAGATGCAGGAAACTCCAATTTGTATGCCATAGTACCAATCTTTTGAAACACCTTATAAGGGCCATAGTACTTTGGTGATAATTTATTATCCTTCTTGGCTTGCTTGAGGGACATCTTTTTGTATGGTTGTAGTCTTAAAAATACCCAATCCCCTACTTCAAAACTTATTTCACTACAATGTTTATCTGCTTGTTGTTTCATGCGATTTCGTCCCATCGTCAGGTTGTCCTTTAAGATTTGGAGAACTTGTTGTTGATTTTCGATGTGATATTCCACTACTTGAAGCTTAGATTTTTATTTTAGAGAAGAAGTGATGGAAGGAGGGTGGTATCCATAAAGTTCCATAAATGGTGTCATTTTTGTTGCAGTATGAAAGGAAGTGTTATACCACCATTTTTCCAAGGGTAACCATTTGAACCATTGTGTTT
>ML792600.1:483240-497233 GCA_009831015.1 Picea engelmannii
AATGAAAATGTCTCCTTGGTATATATAGGAGACTAGGAGGTATAATTACAACTAATGGCCTAAAGCCGACATAAATAAAATAACATTACTAATATAATATGCCCCAATTAAGGGGTAATGATCCAATATTAGGGCTTAACAAAGATACGGGTCATCCCACATCCGTTTCATAAAAAACTCGGTTTGTTGATGTAACAACATACCCCTTTCTTGTGCAGCTTGATCTTCCGGGAGATCCCTGATTTGTACTGGGGATTCTCGATGAGTTCCCATAGCTTCAATGTCTTATTCAGGATCACTTATTCCTTCATCCAATTCATATGCAACTGCTCCTTTCGGGTGTCGGCTAATTTCTTGAACTTCCTACTCCATAAACATTGTCTGTTCTTTGTAGCTCATAGCTCTAAACCTAGTTCCTCAAGGATTAACTTTCCTGGATGCCACCACATTCTAGTCTTGAGCGTTCACAGTAAAAATTTCATCCTCAAAATGGTCATGGGCATAGGGCCAATAGGATGATACTTGCGATGTGTGCTGTAAAACCAATCCCTTGGGACCGTGTTTGCGAAATCGACCAATTTGGAACTGAAATTCCAATTGACCTAGCCTAAGTTGTTTAGCATGCGAGGTATATTTGACCATGCAAAATATTATATGAAACCCATATGGTATGAAATCCCACTTCTTGTATTTTACTAAAGTTGCATTATATCCTTGCAGGATGGTTTGATAGCGAATTTCCCCTAACACTAGCCAGTCGGGAACATAAATGGGTAATAATTGGGGTTCCCCTATGGCACCAAAAACCCTGATGTAGGTTTCTCGTTCATCTAAATACCAGTGGCCAATTTTGTCTATAACCTTATTTGCTTCATCTGAGAATCCAGGGCATTCTTTCCTGGAGATCAAGAAGTACGTGCATGCAATAAACTGATCATAGATAGCATCATAGTATTTCTTGTACCTAGTTTCCCATAGGATGCTGAAGTTTACTTGGACCAAGAGCTCCGAAGAGTGCCAATTCAGGTTCATCCTAGTGAAATCATTCCTGGCGCAATTGACGTCTAGTAGATACGAGGCCATGTAGAAGGCGAGGGTATCTCCCTCCTTTGGCACCTGAGCCTGTCTTATGTAGGTGCTCAACTTCTTGGAGATGATGGCACCCCAATTGAAGCCTATGCCTAAAATGGCGACTACAAAATCCAGAGGCATCCAAGCCTCTAAAAATTGGGAGAAGTCTTTCTCCCCATGTAACCTGCAGAGTAGAGCCATGAGATATATGGTATGGTTCCCTGAGATTGGCTACTGGATACCAGCCAATAGTCTGGTTTGTGAATTTTTTTGTCTTCTCTCCACCATGACGACATGATTTTGCTGGTATCGTGTGACGCATAGAAACTCAGGAAAAAATCAGTGCTTAATTTTAGCTCAGAATCTTTGAGCTTATAGTAACTTTGAACCTCTAATGGTAGGAAGACTCTAAAGCATTCACCATTATCATCATTAATCAAACATTTTTGGGTGTCAACGTTATCAATGATCCACTTCAGGAGCTCAATGCAAGGAAAGAACGAAGATAATCTTGCCACCATGTGCATATAAGCCTTGTGAATGTTGGGGAGAACCTCGTCATCGAGCTTCCTTGTGTCAAGATCACTATGCGGGGTATGTTCAAGGGCTTCTTCTTTCTTGATTTTCTTGAAAAATTCTTCCCAGTGAGGAAATGCCATCTTGTCTCGAATACTTTCCTCCATGTCTCCGAAAGATGGGAGTTGGACAAAGGGATCCTTGGTGATTGTATTAATGATAGATAATGGCTTGGGAGTGAATTATAATTGTCTCACAACTGATGGGGAGGATCCTTCTCCTACTTCGGATTCTTGCAGCTTAGAGGCTCTCGAGGATTTCCTAGTGGAAAGCTTCTTCGGAGGCATTGTTCCTGCAATTTAAAATGTCTTTTGAACACACGTATAGAGAAGCATTGGGTGTAGACATGTAACAATGGAATGCATGAAAACCATTAGTAGATACATACCTGTAATGTTTTCTAAGATAATTTCTTAATACTCATTGAACTTTGGGCATTTCTTTCAGGTTTTTGGCTTCAATCTTCTATTTGTTCTGAATTTCTTACTGTGCAGAATGGGACCATGCACAATGACTCAAACATGATATAACTAGAGAGGTAATACCAGTCATATAAATTAGTTAATACGAGTAATAAATGTAAATTCAAAATAAATTACCCTCAAATTTCTGCAAATAAACCTTAACTGGTTGACGATGGAGGCGCGAGCAAAGATGCATTGTATCAGTGGGTTTAATGGATACTTTTTATTCGTGCATGAATTAGTAACTAATGCACGATATACAAATTAACTGCTAGATTTGAATGTGGCATATCTGACACATATGGAGGTAAAATGTCTCGTCGCATCACATCACTCCAACGTAGGGATCAGGGATCGACTATTTACTCCTTACCTCTACGCAGTGTTTACTATTACATTTTTTTGCCGAAACAAATGGATCGGTCTTCAGAAAAATCCTTCCTGGGGTTGTTCGTAGGAAAGAAACACTTTCATCGGTCGACGACGATGAAGGTCGATACTCAGCTACTTTGACTTTCCAAACAATTTTCACCACCTTTATCTTTCACCGATGCCAAATTTCTCAAGTGATTTGGGGGAAAATCCTGGGTCGCCAATTCATTGAGTAGTAATTAAGTCTCTTTTAGAGTTAAGAAGGTTCTCTGTTGTACAGAAACAAACTTTTAATCAATTCAATCATGAAACATATGAGATAAGAGAAGGCATCACTTTCATACTGAAGTGATAATAATCCAAGCTGAAGATCGAGTGGTACCTCCAAAATTTAATCGTGACAGACTTTTTTAGAGTGTGTTGAGTACTTAACAGGTTGCAACTATATTGATTATTCAAACGAAGATGAAGAGATGTATAACTTCATAAGGAAATTAAAGAAAGGAACCGGAAAGTATAAATGTATGCTTCTATTGAAATGTTTTAATTGTGGTGGTATTGGTCATTTTTCTTCTAAATGTCCTCATAAAAATAAATATGGTGATGAAGAAAAAGATTCTAAAAAGGAAAATAAATATCAAAAGGGAAACAAGAGAAGAAACAAAAGGAGGTTCTTAAAGAAATTTTTCTACTCAAAGGAGGACAGTTCTGCATCAGACAAGGAGTATAATGATAGTGACAATGATTTAGAAAGAGTACTCTTCATAGAAGTAGAATATGTTGAATAATATTTTTAAGAAGAATCCAAAGTCGATCTTAGAGTAGATATAATCAGTGCATTAGAATAACTTAGGAAAGAAAGAAAGAAAAACAAGTCACTCAAGGCAGAGTTAAAAATGAAAGAGGGATCTCAGAATTGCAACTCTAAAGAAATTGAGCAAATGATCACGAGTCTAAAAATTAAAATAGAAGAAGACAAAATAATTGAGGAAATACTTAGAATTCGGTTAGAAGAAAAGAAGAAAATGATTGGAAGCTTGGAAGCAGAAATAATCTCTTTAAGGAAGGATCTTCAGAAGAAATATATGCAGCAAAAGAGCACCAAAATATTGGATCAAATCATCAGCATTCAAAGACCATCCACTGACAGATACATACTAAGATATAATCATGTACATAATGATAAAGTATTTATATCCAAGACAACAAAATAAGAAGAAGAAGAAAGAAGCTATGCATAGATTTTCAGAGATTCTTTCAAGGAGGAAGAATGAAGGCCCCCAAAGAAAAACATTCCAGAAATAAAGAAGACTCAAGAAGATGAATTCAAAAGGAGCGCATCACATAGAATATCATCTAAACCTAGGTATCAAAGGTTCTTTTATGTTCATTGTTTTAATTGTGCTAATTTTAGACATAAAGTCGTAAATTGTAGAGCCTATGCCAAGAACCAAAGAAACTATGGAAGGTACTTAAATAATAGTTATCCCAAAAAATATTATGAAGCATACAACAGAAATCGAAATAGTTTTGGCTCATTGAGAAATAAAGTAGAATGCTACAAATGGAACAATTTTTGACACAAAGTGAAGAATTGTAGATTGACTATTCCACCCAACGAACCAAAGAAGAACATTAAAAATCATCTATTAGAACCACAAGAGATTGCTATGTTGACAATGATTTTTCAAAGCATATGATAGGTGACAAGAATATGTTTCTAACTTTGAAGAAAGAAAGAGACGGATCAATTTCATTTGGCAATAATCATTCAGCTAAAATTATAGGTAGAGGCACATTTAAGCTTAGAAGAAAATATTCCATGGAAGAAAATGTTCTACTGGTCGAAGATATGAAACACAATATGATGAGTGTAAGTCAATTGTGCAATCAAGGATGTACACTTTAGTTCGACTCAGAGAAATGTGAAATTAGGAAAGAAGGATCAAGAAAGTTAGTGGTGACAACGATAAGGAATTCAAACAACATACATGTTTTGAATGAAATTGGAAAAGAAAGTTGTTTCTTAGGAAAGGAAAATGGAAGTTGGATCTAGAATAGAAGAACGGGTTGCATGAACTGTGACAATATTCTCAAAATCAACAGAAAGGAAGTAGTAAAAGAAATGCCTAAAATTTCAAAGATAGTGAATACTCTTTGCAAGCATTGTCTACAGGGAAAACATACCAGTACCAAGTTCAAATCAAAGGAGTACTCAATGACAAAACCATTGGATATTATACATACTGATGTATTTGGACCAATGGGAACAAATGGATTAAATGGTGAACAATACTTCATGCTACTAATTGATGACTACACAAGAATGAATGCAGTTTTGTTTCTCAAGATGAAGTCAAAGGAATTCGAACACTTCAAAATATATACAAAGATATGGTTGAAACAAAGACAAATTTGAAAATCAAACGTTTGAGATCAGAAAATGGTGGAGTGTTTACATCGAAAGAATTCATGGATTTTTGTGGAGAACATGGAATAAAAAGGAAATTCTTAGTAGCCAGGACACCTCAGCAAAACAAATTTGCTAAATGAAAGAACATAATAGTACAGGAAATGGCCAGAACCATGTTGAAATATTCCAAGTTGGGTGACATGCTTTAGGAACAGGAAGTACATACAACCGTTCATATTATAAACAAATGAATGATCAGAAGTAATCATGATAAGAATCCCTACGAGCTATTGAAATGAATACCTAGAAATGTGAAGGATTTTAGAGTATTTGGAAGAAACTGCTATATCAAACAAGAAGAAATTAGGATTGGAAAATTTTCCTCCCGAGTTGACAAAGGAATATTTGTCATGTAATCAAGAAAGAACAAGGCATACAAGTGTTTCAATATGAGACTCAACAGAATAGTGGAAAGAATCAATGTACAGATTGACGAGACAAATGTATGAAATACCAAAGAATAAAGAAAAGACTCAACAAATCAGGAAGGACAAGAGGATTTGAAAGAAGAAGTATAAGAAGCAGAAGTGGAAGAAGAAGAAGAGAAAGAGGAAGATTACAAACAAAATATTAAGATATCTCCCAAAACTCCTAGCCAACGAGTGCAGAAAAATAATCCACCATAATAGATCATTGGGAATAAAGATGTAGGAGTTGAAACCCAAAGAAAATTACGCTCACCAGAAAAAAGATATCTATCATTGTTGTCCAAATTTGAACCCAACAGTTTTGAAGAATCCAACACTGATGAACATTGGATCAAAGTTATGGAAGAAGGACTGGATTAGATAGAGAAGAATGAAACATGGGAACTTGTTCCAAGGCATGAGAATAAGAATGTTATTATCACAAAATGGGTATTTAGAAACAAGTTGAATGAGGATGGAAAGGTAACCAAAAATTAAGAAAGGTTAACTTATGCAAGGGATATGCTTAGGTTGAAGGAATAGATTTTGAAGAAACTTTTTCCCTAGTTTCCAGAATGGAAGCAGTGAGACTAATATTGGCTTATGCATGTTCTAATAAAATCAAAGTATATCAAATGGATGTAAAATCAGTCTTCCTAAACAAAAAACTAGAGTAAGAAGTCTACATCAAAAATCTAGAAGGGTTTCTACTGTCATAAAAAGGAAGATTATGTTTGCAAATTGAAGAAGGCATTGCATGGACTCAAACAAGCTTGTAAAGAATGGTATTCAAGATTGGACATGTATATACAACAACAAGGGTTCATAAAAGACAACACAGACAACAATATCTACATAAAGGTAAATCAAGATAGTATATTGATAATTGGAGTTTAGGTTGATGGCATTATTTTTGGAAGTGATGATGACATGATGAGTCTGAAATTTTCTAAATACATGCAAAATGAATTAGAAATGTCATTACTTGGTGAGTTTTATTTCTTTTTGGGACTCCGAATATGTCAACAAGATAAAGTTATTTTCATCTCCCAGACCAAGTATATAAAATAAATGCTAAAGAAGTTTGGAATGGTATATTGCAAGCCCGTAAGTACTCCCATGAAAACTAGTTGCAAATTGAGCAAAGATGATAAATCCAAGGATGCAGATCAAAGAATCTATAGATTGATGATTGGAAATTTACTCTATGTGACAACATCGAGACTAGATGCGATACAAGCAGTTGTACAAGTTGCAAGATTTCAAGAAGCACCGAAGGAAACACATGTTATGGAAGTAAAGAGAATATTCAAATATCTCAAATCAACAAAAGGCTATGGATTATGGTATCCAAAAGGGAATGATCTATATCTAGTTGCATACATAGATGCAGATTGGGCAGGAAGTGTTGATGATAGTGTTAAGAACCAAATATCAATATAGCATAGAAAAACCTCAGAATAAGTGTTCAACGCCTTGAAAAAGAGAGAAATTAAGATACTAAGCCTCTTCGAGGGGGCAACCTCCTTATGCCCACATAAATGTACAATTCCAAGATGATTCCAAATGAAAATTTCTCCTTGGTATATATAGGAGAATAAGAGGTATAATTACAACTAATGAAATAAAGCCGACATAAATAAAATAACATTACTAATGTAATATGCCCCAATTAAGGGGAAATGAGCCAATATTGGGGCTTAACATGCCCCTCCCCTTAAGAGAAGTGTTTTCCACAACGCTTGAGTAAATTTGGATGCTTCTGTATAAAAGACTCATCTTCCCAAGTGGAATCTTCAGCCGACATTTTCCTCCATTTAATGAGATACTCTGAAATGGATCTATTCCTCAGCTAGAAAACTCTTGTGTCAGTGATGGCTTCAGGCTCCAATATGATTTTTCTTTCCTCATCAAGTTTCGACAATATAGTTTGAACTGGGATCATGTCACCTATAACCTTCTTTAAGCATGAAACATGGAAAACTAGGTGTACTCGTGAAGATGCAGGAAACTCCAATTTGTATGCCATAGTACCAATCTTTTGCAACACCTTATAAGGGCCATAGTACTTTGGTGATAATTTATTATCCTTTTTGGCTTGCTTGAGGGACATATTTTTGTATGGTTATAGTCTTAAAAACACCCAATCCCCTACTTCAAAACTTCTTTCACTACAATGTTGATCTTTTTGTTGTTTCATGCGATTCTGTGCCATGGTCAGGTTGTCCTTTAAGATTTGGAGAACTTGTTGTTGATGCTCGATGTGATATTCCACTACTTGAACCTTAGATTTTTATTTTAGAGAAGAAGTGATGGAAGGAGGGTGGTATCCATATAGTGCCATAAATGGTGTCTTTTTTGTTGCAGTATGAAAGGAAGTGTTATACCACCATTCTACCAAGCGTAACCATTTGAACCATTGTGTTTGTTTATCAAAGACAAAGCAACGAAGGTAGTCTTCCAAACATTTGTTCACTATTTTAGTTTTTCCATCAGATTGAGGATGATAGGATGAGCTATGAGCCAATTAAGTACCTACAAAAGAAACAATTATGTCCAAAAATGTCCAGTGAAGATGGAATCTCTGTCACTTATAATAATCTTTGGGCTGCCATGTAGCTTTTGAATTGTCTACATGAATGTGATGGAAACTGTACTAGATTTGAAGGGATGTGAGAGTGCACAAAAGTGTGCGTACTTGGTCAGTCTATCAACAATCACCATGATGACACTCTTTCCTTCAGAATTCAGTAACCCCGTGATGAAATCCATGGAAACCTCCTCCCAACGTTGACTTGGGATGGATAATGGTTGTAAAAGACCTGGGGTCTTAATTGTTTCCATCTTATTTTGTTGGAAAACCAAACATTCTGCCACAAACCTTTGAACATTAGTTTTAAGGCCATCCCCCAAAAAATCCTTCTTGACTCTATGGTAGGTTTTCAAAAATCCTAAGTGCCCTCCTACTAGAGAGGTGTGAAATTCCAATAATACATTTTGTTTGAGTTGGGAGTTCTTACATAAATATAAATGATCTTTGTACCATAGTGGATCATATTTCCATGTAAATGTATCTAATGCACTGGAATCCTGTTGTAACCTTTGAATTAGAGTCCACACTTTTTCATCATTCTTCCATTCATCCCTTGCTTCTATTATTCAATCAAGTTGGATGATCGAGATAGCACAGAGAAAGGCCTCAACATATTCATCCTTTCTTGAGAGTGCATCTGCCACAACATTTTGCTTCCCCTTTTTATAGACGATTTCAAAATCATAACCCAATATCTTGGTTACCCATTTTTGTTGTTCTTTTGAAGATAATATTTGTTCCAAGAAGTATTTAAGACTATCATGATCTATTTTGACCTTGAAGTGCCTACCTATTAGGTAAGGATTCCATTTCTTCAATGCATGTAGTATTGCCACCATTTACTTCTCATAAATGGGTTTGTGTGAGTCATTTCTCTTGAGTGGTTGAATTTCAAAATCCAAGGGCCTTCCTTCTTGCATTAGGACAACACCAATTCCATTTCTCGAGGCATCACATTCCAGAATAAAGGTTTTTGTGAAGTCTGGAGTGGTCAAGATAGGAGCTTTGCACATCACCTATTTAAGTTGTTCAAAAGCTTTAGTTTCCTATGGAGTTCATGAAAATGCATCCTTCTTAGTTAGTGCCATTAAAGGTGCTGTAATTCTTCCATAGCGCCGAACAAACTTGTGATAGTTACCTGTCAAACTGTTAGCATCAGAAGTCACTCCTGGATTGCTTGCAGGAGAAAATCCTGACACCCATCAGTTTAATGTCATGATTGGTTTATAAGAGATGATCAAATGGAAGCAAACTCAGAACAATATCGTCTCAACTCAGAAGCTGGGCCAGGCATGCATGAATGAGTGAGGTCTTTATAAACTTCAAACAGTGAGTTGTAATAAGGGTGAGTAGGGGGAAGACTTCATAAGAAGGGTGCAAAGGCCTGCTATAGGCATCAAGATTCTAACAGACAATGAGATCAGGCATATGAAGACAAGATCTTCTTACCTTCAAAAGTGGGAAACCAGAGAAACAACAATGCAACAATAAATCATTTATCATAACATAACTGTGTTAATTCATACGAATCATTCGATTATGAACTCTCCAGCATAAGACGAAAACAGAGGTGGAAAAGGGAAACTATTTGTCATAAAACAAGAAATCTCAAACACAACTACATAACCAGGAAACCAGAATTGTCATGAAAACTTTACAGTCAGGAGCTTAGCTCTACCATCAATAGATACAAAAATGGCGAAAACGCCTTCATATACTCAAAACAACAACAACAATGAAACCAAGATACTGCATTGAAAGATTTGCGTCTGCATGGCTTCTAACAGCCAACATATGAAAGATCGTTCAACTTATGTCAGACGCAATCTAATTCTTTGACAGTTCCAGCGGTGAATCTACGTGCCTTTAATTCATTTCCGGACTCTCCCATTATGGCGGAGACGATGTCTAACCACCACCAACCGCTTCAATAACTTCTTCATGGGGATTGGGAACAAGCTGGCCAGCTCAGCACTTTGGGATATGGAAGGCTCCTCGCGCTACCACCTGGAATAATTGAATGGCTTGATGGGTAGGCATGGAGGCCAACGGGGAGAATGGGGCGCATGATAGGAGTGATGACGTCGGATTATGAGGGCGTGGAAGAAGTGGCGAGGTGTGGGAAGGGTGACAGAGGAAGGTTCATGGCGGAAGACATCAGGCGGAAGGGGGGAAGACGAGGGGTAATAAACTCTCTTTTTGGTGAGAGGCTGTTGTGGAAAGGAGCGGGACACATGGAAAATGAAAAGTGGATAATGAGGAGGGTGGACCACGCAGACCAAAGAGTGGAGGCGGATGGGTGACACACGGCGGCAGGGGAAAGGTGGGTCTGGAAGATGACAAGACATGAGAAGGGCCCATGCTGGCTAAACAAAGAGTGACTGGGAAGGACGGGGTTGTCCAAGCGCCGTTGATCCGGGCACTGTAATCTCAGCCGTCAGAAGCTGCTTGCTCGATTCCGGACCCCCCCCCTTCGCTTAAAGGTAGAAAGGCAGGGGGGGTCCGGAATGGTCTTTATTGCCGTTGATCCAGGCGCACTGATCTGGATCGTTGGAGAGGTGCGCCCGCGATTTCGGACCCCCCCCCCCCACTTAAAGATGGAAAGGCAGGGGGGTCCAGAATTCAATACGTGTCATTGATCCGGGCGCACGAATCGCAGCCGCTTGAACTTGCACATTGCTTACCGCGGGCGCATTATCACCCAAAACTTAGGACAAGTGGGTTTTTAACCCAATATTTTGCGTTCTAACCCCCCCTTACAAGAAATATCGCTAACATCTGGCTCCATGGGGGATAAATTCGTCCCTGTGATGCTCTAAGAACTCTTTTGCAGATTCAGTGCCTTTGCTGTTTGGCTATGGAGTCATTTATTAGTCCGAAAAATAGAAACCATATGTACAAAACAAACAAAAAGAGCCAACTGTGGCTCACATAAAACATTTTTTCAAGAAATGCCCATTCACTGGGCCACTAAAAACTTCTTTGCCTTCCAGATCCTACAACCTGTATGTGTTGTTTGCAAATACTTCAAGGATCTTGAAAGGCCCAAACCAGAGGGCATCAAATTTACTGTGTTTTCCCTTGTCCTGCCTAGGTGCGTCCCACTTGAGTACCAGGTCACCTTTCTTGAATTATTCCTTTTTGATCTTCTTGTCAAAAGCCTTCTTGATCCTCTACTGATGATGGTAGGCTCTATCCATGACCTGCTCTCTGATCTGATGTACTTCCACCATTTGGTGAATCTTTCTGATCTCATGGTTTGGTTCTCCTTCAAGGTCCTGGAGGAGATTTGCCACAGGTAAGGCAAGTTGAGTGGGAAAAATGGCCTCTATTCCATAAACAAGTTGGAAAGGGGAGATGCCCAGGGATTTCTTGGTTGTTACCCGATCATCCCAAAGGGAAAATTTGAGCTTTGAGTCCCAGGCCCTCTGATTGTCCTCCAGTAGCTTTTTGATGATCTTGATTAGGATTTTATTGGAGGACTCTGCCAGTTCATTTCCTTGAGGGTAGTATGGAGTGGAGTGAACCAATGAAATCCCAAATTGTTTACAAAATTTGACCAGAGGCTCAGACCTGAAGGGGGAGGCATTGTCAGTGACAATCCTGCTTGGGAAGCCAAATCTGGCTATGATGTCTTCCAAGAGGCTGATGATTACTTTGTGAGAAGTGCTCCTGGTGGGGACAACCTCTATCCACTTGGTGAAATAATCAGTCGCAGTGAGGATCCATCTGTGCTGGCCACTCGAGGGAGGATGAATCTCTCCGATGAAATCCAATCCCCACTGCTGAAAGGGTGTCGAAAATACCATAGGCTTTAATGGCAGAGATTTGAGTTGCTTCTTACCTGAGAACTTATGGAATTTAATACAGGCCCTGACTTCCCTACAGACATCAGTAAACAAAGTAAGCCAGTAATACCCAACCCAGAGGATTTTGTGGGATGTGGTCTTCCAAAAATGATGACCTCCGCAGAGACTACTATGAAAATCGAACATCACCTTCTGGGCTTGCAGCGGGTCCAGACATATTAATAATATCCCCAGAGGGTCTCTCCAATACAGGGCTCAGTCAATGAGACAATACTTAACCAATTTGAGCTTCAAAGCTCTGGCCCTGGTCTTTCCCAATCAGTCAGGGGGCTTTAATTCTTGCAGAAAATACAAGATATCCTTGTACCAGGGACATGATGCTAGAGGTATGATGATTTGAGAATTTTTGTTGGATAAATCAGCTTGCTCATTCATGAAGTTAATCCCCAAAGTATCACAATTGGATTCAGTCAGCAACTTGGCCAAACCCTGTCC
Source organism: Picea engelmannii (assembly GCA_009831015.1). Classification (NCBI taxonomy): domain Eukaryota; kingdom Viridiplantae; phylum Streptophyta; class Pinopsida; order Pinales; family Pinaceae; genus Picea; species Picea engelmannii. The sequence goes on from ML792600.1 coordinate 495,501, forward strand.
CTTTATCAACTTGTTGGGCTTAATCTCCAGGTCAAATTCCAGGATCTTGGCGATCCATTTACCCCTTCTCCCGTCTATGTCAGGCTGTATGAGGATGTCCTTCACAGAGGTTGAAGGGACATATGTAGTGATTTTTTAGTGCAAAACATAGATCCTGAAAGCTTTGAGAGATTTCACCAATGCATAGGCCTGCTTTTCCATGATCTCATACCTGAGTTCAGCATCTCTCAACGCCTTGTTGTAGAAAGAAATAGGTTGCTCTCGTCCTTGATCATTTTTCTGTAACAAGACTGCTACTACCGAGTCATCAAAAGCAAATGAGAAAATCAAGAAATCTTTAGCATAATCGGGACTGATTAGCACAGGTGCCTCGGTCAATGCTTTCTTTATCTACGTAAAAGATTCCCTGGGTTCAACAGTCCATCTTATTCCATGGCCCTTCCTGAGCATGTCTATGATGTGTTTCACCAGCTCAACAAAGTTTGAGACGAATCTCCTCAGAAAGTTAATCTTCCCCAAAAATGCCTGAACTTCCCTCTTAGACCTGGGAAGTGACAGGGCCTGAATCGCTTCCACCCTGCTTGGGTCAATCCTCACTCCTTCTACTGACACTATGTGAGCTAAAAACTTTCCCTCCTGCATAGCAAACAATGATTTCTTGGCGTTTAAAGATAGGCCATACCTCCGACACTTCAGGAAAACTCTTTTTAAGTGGTAGCAGTGCTCTTTATCAGTCTTAGAGAAGACTGTGATGTCATCCAGATATATCACCACAAATTGGTCCTTCTCCCCGATGAAGGCTATGTCCATGGCCCGCTGAACTGTTGCTCGTGCATTCATCAGTCCGAAAGTCATTTTGGCGTACATGAATGTGCCCCAAGGAGTGGTGAAGGTTCTTTTTTCTCTGTCCTCAGGCATGACTGATATCTGATTATATCCAGAGAAACCATCAATCATGGATATCCTGGATGCGCCAGTGACTCTCTGTAATATATGTTCCATGTTGGGCAGGGGATAATTGTCCTTTCTGGAACTTCTATTCAGGTTCCTGAAATCAACGCAGAGTCTAATTTCCCCACTTTTATTTCTCACCGGGACCAAATTGGCTACCCATTCGAAATATCTCAAGGGGACAATGATCTAGGCATCCAATAGATTCTTTACCTCTTTCTCCATGACAGGTAGCAACATGGGATTTAGTTGCCTCAGCTTCTGCTTGAATGGCTTAGCCTCCTCTTTCAGTGGGATTTTGTGCTCGATGACTGATGTGTCATACATTTTGAGGTCCTCATAGGTCCATGCAAACACATCAACAAACTCCCTCAGCAACTTAGTATATCCGGCTCTCTGCTCCTCAGTCAAACTCCTTGACAGATTGACCAATTTAGGCTCCTCATGTGTGCCTATGTTGCATTCAGCTGTGTCATCATTATCACCTGAAACCTTACCCTTCACTGCCACATCATTCCTGTCGAACAATCTTTCTAATGGGATTAGTCCTTTCAGAATGTGATTGCTCGGTAGCTGAATGATCTGGTGATCAACAATTTTATTCACAAATTCCCCAGGGTGACGGTCATCTTCCTCATTAGGATTCTCATCTATGTGCATTGTGGAAAAGTCACCAATGGACTGGAGAAATTTCTCGATCTCCTGATCATCTTCAAACACCTTCCAGTGTTTGATATTGTCGGGTATAGAAGGTCTGTACTTTATTTCAACATCAGACCCGA
>ML792600.1:513680-532329 GCA_009831015.1 Picea engelmannii
AGAATATGATTGCATACTACAACATCACAACCTCATAATAGGACACATTGAAGCATCACAACCTCAAAACAATGAACATGGAAACATAATATACCTTCAGTCCTTCATAGAACACCTTGAGAACAAGAAATACCCCAAGAAAATCCCCCAAAATTCTCTTGCACAACTTTAGATCCAAAAAAGACACCCAAATCCTTTAGTGCACCTTAGATCACTTATGCGCACCTCAAACTTGATTCCTTGCTTGGATACACTAAAAATGTGCACATTTATCCCATATTTATAATATTTTTTTCCTTACTTTCAGGGCCGACCTGTAAAGACTCGTTGAGTCGACCTTAATTTCCTGGCTGGGTTGTTGGACGAAAAAATTCATATCTCCTCATTCTTAGGGAGTTAGAGGGAATTCCATATACCATTGGAAATGTTTCAGAATAATATTTCCAACCATATAACTTTTTCTCCCATTTGATCTAGGTATGTAGGGTAAACATTTCATCAAATATAAGGTATCCAAACTTATCATCAAAAATCTAAAAATAATACTTTCAACAATATCCATATTGAAATATTTATCTTGGACATATTTAGGCTTGTAATATTTATCTTGCACATATGGAGGCTCCCCCTATATTTAACAACAATGAAAAAAATATTTCCAACAATCTCCCCCTGTCTCATTGATGGAAACCCTTACTCAATTCTATAACACTCCCCCTGTGTGCAACTCTCCTTGTGTCTACAATTATTCCTCTATATGAAACATCTCCCCCTTTGACAACAATAGTAAAGGGACTCTCCCCCTAATCTTTTTATTTCCTTAAAGCACTCCAATGTGAAATTTGTAAGTATATCTTTAATTTCTAACTTTTTGACAACTGGTCATTATCCAAGTTGTCTCTACTACAAGTATGCACCATTGATCCTTTCATTTGTTTGTTTTTATTGATAAAATCTTCCACTTCAAAGTCATGAAATTGATCTTCTGAATGGGGTGAATATTTAGTATTTAATTTATTTGAATTTGTTTCTTCCTCCACATTCCTTTCTATCAAGGACCAATCAGATGACTTCGCTTGTGAAAAAGAGTACCATAAACTTGAATTTCCATTTTCACAAGGAAATGTCCCAACCTTTTATTTTCTAGAAATGTTTTGTCATGTACACTTTTTTGGGTTCCCATGATTTGTATTATAAGGGAATTTCGTGGCTTGTCAATGGAGAAAAAGGAGTAAAAAGGGGGGTCATTTAATGTCAATTAGTTAAGATATGTTTTGTTTTTAAAGTGACATTAGGGAAGTAAAATAACTTTAGATTAATAAGTTACTTAACAATTATTAAAGTGACTTTTAATATTAAAGTGAAAATTGAAGGGAAAATAAGGGTTATATTTGATTTAGTCAAAAAGGGGAAATTCTAGAAGTTACATTTGATTTGCTAAAAAAGGGGAAAGTTATAGAAGGAATGGAAAAATGATAAAATTAGGGGTAGAGTCTCACTTTGGTATTATGATTTGATGTCTTATTGAGTGCTCGTTTAGCCAGTGTTTCCATTTGGGTTTTGGGAAAAACCCTTCCACTGAAGGTTTAGTTTCGGTGGTGCAATATCCACCCTAGCTAGACAAAGAGGAGGATCTATCCATGATCTTCATTGGAGCTTCATCTTGGGTTTGTTTTCAGTTTTGGGTTGTAGTGATTTTCTTGGAGGGGTTGTGGCACTTGGAGGGTTTGATCTCATCTGTTGAGGAGGCTTTTATCCACAATTTTGGTCATTATGATGATGTCATGGTGATGTCATGGTGATAGCAAATCAAACTCCTCATTAAATAACTCCTTCCTGAAGAGGGTTTCTCTTATCTATTTCCATAAGTCATGTTTTGAAGATAGTTCGCAGGCTACATATATACTCTCCTGCGGGAATCCTTCATTCTCGCAGGCTGCATTAAGCTAGGGTGCGAACTTCTCACACTGTAATCATTGCCAGGTTGCGGACATCTTTTTACAAAGGAAAAAGCTAAGATTCTCGAGCCTTCTAGAAGGGAATCTTCTAGAAGGGTGAGTTGGTATTCGAATGGTCGTTCAGAAGCTGGCATTCCAGATTTATTGGGATCATTCTTATCCTAGCAACTAACCTATTCTCTCTTATAAATTGATGAGAATACTCATGGAAAGGGTTAACAAGAAGTTGGCAAGCTTGAGAGATCTATTGGAGAATTGGTACATGATTGTATGGAGAAGTGATGCTACAGCAGAGAGAGACAACAACAAGGTTATCATAAGTAGTTGATTTTCTTCATACATGAGCAAGTGTGTGTGTCAGAACTAGAAGCCATTGAAAGGAGATCTACGACATCAAGGCTCAGGTTGTATATTTCTCTTTCGGTTAATTCAATACATGAATATGTCCCTTTCCCATAATGATGATGTCATCTTATTACATGATTCCTTGATCACATGTATAGACTAGGTATTGAATATATTAATTTTCTTGTACTTCGATTGGTTTGTACTGTTGTGATTGGACGACACAAGAGCATCGAAGAAGAGCGAGGAACAACAGAGATTTAAGGAGAGCGTTCATAAGGTATGTCCATTATCCATTTCTCTTAGTTCATTCAATAGTCTAGATCTAGGGAAAGAGTAGTATTCTGTCTTGTTTTGTTCTAGATCCAGGTGGATCTAGGGAGATTGGTCTGTGTCCGCACTCACGAATTTATCTTGAAACAGAGGCCATGGTATGATTCCAGGTTTTTGGCTTGTATTGTGTGTTTTTCATTGATGTATTGTAGCTGCTATAAAAACCATTGGATTTTTGTATTCAATATATTTTCATAATAAAATATTCCATGATTCTCTTCGATTCCAAGTGTATATAGGATGATTTCAATATTTTTGATGAAATTTATTTAGTAGAATGAATCCAAAAATATTTGTGGAAAAATAACATAATTGCATAGATATTCATAAAATATGTTCCTATATATATTTGAGATATTACAGTGGTATTAGAGATGGTGATCTTGCTAGCCTATGATTACATCAGAGCACTTTCCTTGGCTAAAGAAGGGAAAACATTTTGAGGTCTTTTTGCATAATATTTTTTAGGGAAAAAGAGGGCGATGCAATTCAAGCTCATATATGAAAATTTTTTAGAGTAATTTTGAAAAATAAAATTCAATATTTTAAATCCTCTTGGAAAACTACCCAATTTAAAAAAAAAAATCTATCAAAACAGAGTCTGAGAAGTAAAGTTATGAACATTTTAATTTCTGTAAAATTTCAAGGTTTTTCCAGAAAAAGATGTGTGATTTTACAGTATGGAGACAAGTCAAGAACTTAGGAAAAAATTATTACAATCCTTTCAGAACTATCAAAAAATTCTATAAGAATATCAAATAAATTTCACAATGTTGTTAGAGAGTCCCGAGTTGTTGCATCTTTTATCTGGGAAGAAGAAGAAAAAGGGGTTAAAATCTACAGAAGTTGGTGAAGAAAGGAATTCACTTCATGAGGAAGGTTTAACAAGACCTCAAATTGACCTTTTGTATGAGAATTCATATAGCATTAAGAGGGGCCAAACAATATCCTATGATACATCATCAGAGCTAACCAGTGAATCCGAGGAAACTAGTGTGTTGAATGGGTATACCTTTAATGGATCAATAAAAGACAAGGATGCAACATCTTGTGATAATTATATGTTCCAATCAATCGATGTCGAGGATCCCACAACTTTCACCATGTATGATTCTTATGATGTGGGAAGTATAAGTGCGATATCACCTACGCTTGATGAGGATTCAACAACATATCTCATTTATGATGTTGATGATGATGAGGACATGATTTTACCTCGATAGGGTTTAGAGGACCAATTATTGGTCAAGGAGGAGAAAATTGTGCATGTGTTGACAAGGGTAGATGGTACTCATAAGTTTATTGAAGATATTATGTGGAAATATCATATGGAGGAGAGACAAATAGGAGTTGCATATGAGATCACTAGTTCTCAATTGCGCATCATCAAAGAAGAACTAGAGAATATCAAAGTTGATTACTTTCAATTGTTCATGGATAGGGACCTTGCTCTTAAGTTTGTTGAAGACAAGGAAATGGAAATTGACGAGCTTTGTTAATATCTTACTGTGGCATGGTTTTCATCATTAACAATAATAGAGACTCCATCATATTTAGCAGTAGTGACACATGAGAGCATGAGTGGCACTCATGATATGAGGGAGGATCCTATTGTGAGGATCCCGCATGAGGAGCATTCAAAGTTGTAGGTATTTGAAGATATTTTTGACACAAAGGGTTTTAACCGTGCACATATTTTGCATTGCAGGGATCATGAATTGTTTATTTTGGCTCAAGGCTTAGTTGCAGAGATAGTAGTTGAGGAAATTCCTTGTGGACTATCCAACAAGGAAGTATATGCACCAGTTGGTTGACGCAGACCTATCATCCCTCGAGACGAGATCCTCTCATAGGATCATTCTTTATCTCCCTCGAGCCGAATCAGCTCTTTAGATTTCCTGCTAGAATCGCAAATTATCGATCCATAGGTCCTTCGGGAACTCCCCTGTGTGAACAGCACTAAGCACAAGCTCCTATCTCCCCAAGAGACCACAGCGCTATGACCAAGGGACAAACCCAAAGTCACTTGTCACAACTCGCAACTCACGAGTTCATGAGTCGAGGCTCTCGACTCTTCCTTTCAAATCTCGCGATACCCAAAACAGTGATATGGGTATGGCTCTTCCCCTGTCAGTGCCTTTCTCGCACGATCGCTGGCTAGGCTTAACGCTAGCACCTCTCGCCTCTCGCACCTTCGTGAGTTTGTGGGTTGAACTCTCGTGCCCTCCTGTTGCGATCTCCCGAGACGCGATAGGTCAACGCCGGGTTGACTCCTCCCTTGATGCTTTTCGCTATTCGCAACCTCGCAGGTTGAAGTGTCGAGCCTTCACACTCTTATCCAGTGAATCCCCGAGACACGAGAAGTTAATGGAGTGTTGAGTCCCTTATCTAGGCAATGCGTATTCACCTGTCAATCACCCAGGCCCACCTTGTGGTTCTGCCACGTGTCCTCTCATGCCTGGCTCTCGGCACTTCGCTACTCGTGAAGTTGAAAATGACTTCTTTCAACCTCTAAACCCCCGAATGTGAAACACACGATGAGGCTCTGATCCAATGGTCCTCTCTTGACCTGGATCCAACAATTGTCTCCACTCCTTACGACTTTGCAACTTGGAGCACCCAACTCTTGTTCCCTCACCCTATGAACTTTCGAGTTCGCGAGACCTGAATCTTGGATTTCTTCAGCACTTTGCCGACTCTGTGATTGCTGCCACCTGTCCTCCTTAGATGGACGACTGCGATTCTATCGTGACTTCACCACTCGCGACTTGGAGCACCCAAATCCTAGGCTCTCACCTTGCAAACCTACGAGTTCACGAGATCCCTAGATCTCTGCAACCCGTCCTCCTCAAATGGACGGTCCCGTTCTTCTCGCGACTTCACCACTCACAAAGTCAAAGGACTTCCCTTTCTAACCTCCAATGTCTGAATCCCCGATAGAGAGGATCTCATGACACGCGTCTGCTCTCAGACGAATGACTCATATTTCCTCCGGACTTCGCTAATCGCAAAGTCAAGATGCTCACCTATGTGAGTCCCGGTGCCCGAATCTATGAATTGGATGATTTTGTGACACACGTCCTCCCGCAAATGGACGGATTAGATCTATTTTTCCTTATCGCAATTTCTGAGGTCGAGTGTCCGAACTCTCATACTCCGGACCCCCGAACACCTGAGCGTCGATATCCCGATATGAACTCCTTCTCGGGACTTCGCTTCTGCTGCTCTATGGGTGAGGGTTTAAACCTTATGCAGCTCCTTACAGATCCAATGACTATCGAGGTTTTCACTCAAGATCTGATGGTTCAGATCATTTCTCCTGTGTGATCCTCCTGTACTGCCTCCTGCACATGGAAACCTTCAACGGTCCAGATCTTTTCGGTCGATCTGACGACAGCTATTGCTCCTGCTAAGCCTTGGCGCTTTTCTTCCAGACTTGGAAGAATTTCAAATTCTCAAAGGCCTCAACCTTTGTTCTCCTTTACCTACGAGCTCTGCAACTTGAGTCCTCACCTGCGCATATAAAACCACTGATTCTCTCGAGCTTAAATCCCAAATCCTTGAAGGATTCTAACTTCTGTGCTCCTGCAGAGTCTTCGCACACACAAAGGTACTATCCTTTATGAGCTTCTCTAAGACTCATACCTCTAAAGAAAATAAATCCTTCTTCCCTTCTCCCTCAGATGGATAAATTGGATGCCCTTCTGGCTATCCTTCACTCAAGAAACCTCTTGCTGAGTGCTCAGGGTGTTCAACAACCCTGCGAATATCCTTCTATGGACTCTTCTTAAATCTCTAAACTCAAAGAGTTCCTTCTGTTCACTCTAGCACTTACTCAATGCCCTCCTGGAAGAGTATCAAGAATCCTCAGATGATTCTTGCTTCTAATGAACTCACAACAGATTTCTTCCTCTGTGCACTCCTTGCACTGACTCAATGCCCACTTGGCAGAGCTTCACAGAAATCCTTATAGATTCTGTCTACAACTGTGTTCTCCAAAGCCTTGCATCCTGAGATGTTCAACAAACTAAAAGGTCTTCCTCCGATTTAATGAATTCAGCTTCTGTGCCCACCTGACACGTCTTTTTCTGAATCCGCAGAGTTCAGAAGTGCATCTACGCACTAGTATTCAGAGACCGCAGTACTCTATCATGCCCTCCTAGCATGAAACCACAAAGAACCTCTCAAGACTGAAAATCAAACAACTCCCTACAAATGAAAACTTTCAGCATACATCTACAACATATAAAGAACACTCAAAGACATTCATTCAACACAAGAATTATGCAGGAAAAACTGCTTCTTTGTATTAAATGGAAAATGCCTGTTTTTACAAGGTGTTCCTGAGCTCAAACTTTAACAAGGTCTCGGCTCTTCTCTTACTCTCCTTCCTAAAAATTATTACCAAATGAGAACGAAATTGATCTTTTACAAGAGGGGCTCTTCGATCTCTTCCCTCCAATATACCTACCGTATTCAATGGCATTGAATGGGTTGTCTAGTCCGCAAATTGGATCTAGATATTAGCCTTCAAAGCATTAAAGGCCTACCTACTTATACGGTTGTGAAAAGCATGACTTCACAACTCAACAGCCTAAACATTAAATTCCATTCAAATTCAAAAAGGAAGACGAGGGCTGCGCCTCTCTTCAACTTTGAATGCACGCATTGACGTGGTTGGCTGGATGACATGGAGAGATGCTCCTGCATCATACTCCTTAGCTGCAAAATTCATGAGATTATGCTCATGAGCTTCCCCTCTCAGCTTTGGAAATGCTCCTGGATCCCAAACAAATTTCTGGAGCTGTTCATCTGCTCCATCTCCCTGCTGCTGCTTCTACTGCGTTGCTGCTTCTTCTTCTTCTCTTCTCAGCTTCTCCTCATTGGTAGTATCTACTGGCCTGATCATTAGCTCTCTGATATCCTCAATCACTTCGTCTAGCTGCTCCAGTGGCTGGCTCTGTTCATGCAGTTTTTCCAGCTACAAAAAGTTTCTACAATTGGGAAGATCATTGTGATCTCCCATGCCATCCTCATCTTCTTCTGTGGCCCTAAGTGTCCACTCTACTGCAGACTTCAGCTTTGTAGTTTTCCCTTGATTGACCTCTGACATCTCAACTTCTACCAGTTCTCCTCCTGGCTCTGGATTGTTCAGCCAATCCTCTAGCATCTTCAGCTCCATCTCCCATGGAATGAGAAGTCTATCTACCTGCTCTTTAGCTTCTTCTGCTATCAGCTTCATTTCTGCAGCTTCCTCAGCTTCCTAGCTGAAAGAATTGAGACACTCCTCATAATGCTCATCTTCTCTTTTTTCTTGGGCAGCTTCCTAGAAGATTCGCCTGATCTTCCTCTTTTGTTAGCTGGATCTACTGATCCAAACTCACCTCTGAGTTTGTGAGACCCTCAGATAGTCTCATATTCTTATCCCTACCCACCTGACAATGTGGGATTTTTATACTGCCCTCCTGGCAGTCTATGGAATCAACTAATCCCATCTCTATTCCCTTGCCCACCTGGAAAATTAGAAACTCTCGGATGCCCTCCTGGCAGTCTATGAGATCCCGCAGCGATCTCAATCCATTTCCCACCTGGAAATGTAAAATTCCCTGGCTTTCCTCATGACAGTCTGTGAGATCCTCAGCTAATCTCAACTCTTTTCCCACCTGGAAATCGGGAATTTCCTCTTTGCCCTCCTGGCATTTCTTGAGATCTTCAGTTGATCCCACTTCATCCTTACTACTGAGACTTCTCTCAGTCTCTATTTTACATATCTGAACCCTTTTCTCTGGTCTGTTGAGGTTTTCAGCAAGCCTCAACCACCATTTTAATAGCTTACACTGTCTTTTAGCCATCTCGCTGTCTACTTGCCCTGCTGGAAAATCTGTTGTTGTCACTCTGAAACCTTGAGTGTTTCCAGCCTCTTCCACAGTCCTCCTGACTGTCTATGGACTGTTTCCTACCTGTAAAAAATCCTCTACAAAGTCCTCAATACTCTGTCTTCTTCCTGCTCCTTCTGTCTGCAATGTACATACACAAAATCAAGCTCTGATATCAAACTGACACAGTGTATCAAAGTGCTCCTTTTATCTCCTCTCTCTGCCTATGATATACAGACAAAGTATAGCTCTGATACCAAAACTAATGCAGTGTATCAGAGTGATCCCTTTATCTCCTCTCTTTGCCTACGATATATAGACAAAGTATAGCTCTGATACCAAACTAACGTAGTGCATCAGAGTGCTCCTTTTATCTCCTCTCTCTGCCTGCAATATACAGACAAAGTATAGCTCTGATAGCAAACTAATGTAGACCTATTGGCCCTCGGGCTGAGATCCGCTCACAGGATCATTCTTTATCTCCCTCGAGCCGAGTTGACTCTTTAGATTCCCTCTTGGAATCGCAAATTATCGATCCACAGGTCCTTCGGGAACTCCCCTGTGTGAAAAGCACTAGGCACGAGCTCCTATCTCCCTAAGCGACCACAGTGCTATGACCAAGGGCCAAACCCAAGGTCACTTGTCACAACTCGCAACTCGTGAGTTCATGAGTCGAGGCTCCCGACTCTTCCTTTCAAATCTCGCGATACCCGAAACAACGATACGGGTATGGCTCTTCCTCTGTCAGTGCCTTTCTCGCACGACCACCAGTTAGGCTTAACGCTAGCACCTCTCACCTCTCTCACCTTCACGAGTTCATGGGTTGAACTCTCATGCCCTCCTGTTGCGATCTCTTGAGATGCGATAGGTCAACGCTGGGTTGACTCCTCCCTTGACGCTTTTCTCTATTTGCAACCTCGCAGGTTGAACCGTCGAGCCTTCATGCTCTTATCCCACGAATCCCCGAGACGCGAGAAGTCAATGGAGTGTTGACTCCCTTCTCTAGGTGATGAGTATTTACCTGTCAATCACCCGGGCCCACCTCGTGGTTCTGCCACATGTCCTCTTGTGCCCGGCTCTCAGCACTTCGCTACTCGTGAAGTCAAAAATGACTTCTTTCAACCTCTGAACCGCCGAACGTCAAACACACGATGAGGCTCTAATCCAATGGTCCTCTCTTGAACTATATCCAATGGTTGTCTCCGCTCCTCGCAACTTCACGACTTCGTGACTTGGAGAACCCAACTCTTGGGCCCTCACCCTACGAACTTTTGAGTTCACGAGACCTGAATCCTTGATCTCTTTGGCACTTCGCCAACTCTGTGATTGCTGCCACCTATCCTCCTCAGATGGACGGCTACAATTCTGTCGCAACTTCACCACTTGCAACTTGGAGAACCCAAATACCGGGCTCTCACCTTGTGAACCTCCAAGTTTGCGAGATCCCTAGATCTCTACCACCTATCCTCCTCAAATGGACGGTCCCGATCTTCTCGTGACTTTGCCACTCACAAATTCAAAGGACTTCCCTCTCTAACCTCCGATGTCTGAATCCTTGATAGAGAGGATCTCGTGAAACGTGTCCACTCTCAGACGAACGGCTCAGATTTTCTCGGGACTTCGCTACTCGCAAAGTCAAGATGCTCACCTCTGTGAGTACTGGTGCCTGAATCTCCGAATTGGATGATTCCGCGACACGCATCCTCCCGCATATGGACGTCTTAGATCTATTTCACCTTGTCGTGATTTCTGAGGTCGAGAGTCCGAACTCTCGTCCTCCAGACCCTCAAACTCCCGAGCATCGATATCTCGATATGAACTCCTTCTCGGGACTTCGCTTCTGCTGCTCTATGCGTGAGGGTTTAAAAATCGTGCAACTCCTAACAGATCCAATGGTTGTCAGGTTTTTCGCTCAAGATCTGATGGTTCAGATCATTTCTCTTGTGCACTCCTCTTGTACTACCTCCTGGACATGGAAACCTTCAACGGTCTAGATCTTTTCGGCCGATCCGATGACAGTTATTGCTCGTGCTGAGCCTTGGCACTTTTCTTCCGGACTTGGAAGAATTTCAAATGCTCAAAGGCCTCGACCTTTGTTCTCCTTTACCTATGAGCTCTGCAACTTGAGTCCTCACCTGCGCGTATAAAACCGCTGCTTCTCCCAAGCTTAACTCCCGAATCCTTGAAGGATTATGACTTCTGCTCTCCTGCAGAGTCTTCGCACACACAAAGGTACTATCATTTCTAATCTTCTCTAAGACTCATACCTCTAAGGAAAATAATTCCTTCTTCCCTTCTCCCTCAGATGGAGAAATTGGATGCCCTCTTGGCTATCCTTCACTCGAGCAAGCTCTTGCTGAATTCTCAGGGTATTCAACAACCCTGCAAAGATCCTTCTATGGACTCTTTTTCAATCTCTAAACTCAAAGAGTTCCTTCTGTGCACTCTAGCACTTACTCAATTCCCTCCTGGCAGAGTATCAAGAATCCTCAGATGATTCTTGCTTCTAATGAACTCATAACAGAGTTCTTCCTCTGTGCACTCCTTGCACTAGCTCAATGCCCACTTGGCAGAGCTTCACAGAACTCCTCAGAGATTCTGTCTGCAACTATGTTCTCCACAGCCTTGCCTCCTGAGGTGTTGAGCAACCTCAAAGGTCTTCCTCTGAGTTAATGTCTTCAGCTTCTGTTCCCACCTGGAACGTCTTTGTCTGAATCCGCAGAGTTCAGAAGTGCATCTACGCACTGGTATTCAGAGACCGTAGTACTCTGTCATGCCCTCCTGGCATGAAACCACAAAGAACCTCTCAAGCCTGAAAATCAAACATCTCGCTGCATATTCAAACCTTCAACATACATCTACAGCATATAAAGAACACTCAAAGGCATTCGTTCAACACAAGAATTATGCAGGAAAAATTGCTTCTTTGTATTAAATGGAAAATGCTTGTTTTTACAAGGTGTTCCTAAGCTCAGACTTTAACAAGGTCTCGGCTCTTCTCTTACTCTCCTTCCTAAAAACGCTTACCAAATGAGATCGAAATTGATATTTTACAAGAGGGGCTCTTCAAGCTCTTCCCTCCAATCTACCTACCCTATTCAATGGCATTTAATGGGCTGTCTAGTCCACAAATCAGATCTAGATATCAACCTTCAAAGCATTAAATGCCTACCTACTTCTACACCTATGCAAAGCACGACTTCATGGCTCAACAATCTAAACATTAAATTCCATTCAAATTCAAAATGGAATACGAGGGTTGCGCCTCTCTTCAGATTTGAATGCACACACTGACGTGGTTGGATAGATGGCTAGCTAATGTGGAGAGATGCTCCTGCATCATACTCCTCAGTTTCAAAATTCATGAGCTCCTACTCATGAGCTTCCCCCTCAGCTTTGGAAATACTCCTGGATCCCAAAAAAAAATTCTGGAGCTGTTCATCTGCTCCATCTCCCTGTTGTTGTTGTTGTTACACTACTGCTTCTTCTTCTTCTCTGTTCAGCTTCTCCTTCCTGGTTGTCTTTGCTAACCTGATAATTATCTCTCTAATATCCTTGATCACTTTGTCTAGCTACTCCAGTGGTTGGCTCTGTTCATGCAATTTCCCCAGCTGCAAAAATTTTCTACAATTGGGCAGATCACTATTATCTCCCATGCCATGCTCATCTTCTTCTGTGGCCCTAAGTGTCCACTCTGTTGTAGACTTCAGCTTTGTAGTTTCCCCTTGACTGACCTGTTGTTCAGTCACCTTCTCTGATAGCTCAACTTCTGCCAGTTCTCCTGCTGGATCTGGATTGTTCAGCCAATCCTCTAGCATCTCCAACTCCATCTCCCATGGAGTGAGAAATCTATCTGCCTACTCTTCGGATGTTCTGTTGTCAGCTTTAGTGTTACAACTTCCTCAGCTTCCTGGCTGAAAGCATTGAGACACTCCTTAGAATGCTCATCTTCTCTTTTTGTTTGGGCAGCTTCCAAAGTCTGCTCCAATGCTTCTCTGATAGTCTCAGCTAGCTGTCCTGCTTCCTCTATTGTTGCATCTGCAACAAAAATTTCTGCCTCCTCTTGGGAAAATGGTAGGAATATCTGAATTCCCCCAATCATTAGAAGATTCACCTAATCTTCCTCTTTTGTCAGCTGCTTCTACTGATCCAAACTCACCTATGAGTTTGTGAGACACTCAAATAGTCTCATCTGCTTATCCTTACCCACCTGACAATGTGGGATTTTTCTGCTTCCCTCCTAGTAGTCTATGGAATCAATTGATCCCATCTTTGTTTACTTTCCCACTTGGAAAATTGGAAACTCTCAGCTTCCCTCCTGGAAGTCTATGAGATCCTACAGTGATCTCAATCCATTGCCCACCTGGCAATGTGAAATTACCTAGTTATCCTCATGACAGTCTATGAGATCCTCAACTGATCTCAACTCTTTGTCCACCTGGAAATCAGGAATTTCCTCTCTGCCCTCCTGGCAGTTCTTGATATCTTCAGCTGATCCCAATTCATCCTTACTACTGAGACTTCTCCCAGTCTCTGGTTTACATATTTGAACCCTTTTCTATGGTCTGTTGAGGTTTTCAGCAGGCCTCAACCACCATTTTAACAACTTACACTGTCTTTTAGCCATCTCGCTGTCTATTTTCCCTGCTGGCAAATCTGCTGCTGTCACTCTAAAACCTTGAGTGTTTCCAACCTCTTCCATAGTCCTCCTGACTGTCTATGGACTATTTCCTACCTGTAAACAATCCTCTACAGAGTCCTCAGTACTTTGTCTTCTTCCCGCTCCTTCTGTCTGCAATGTAGAAACATAATCAAGCTCTGATACCAAACTGATGCAGTGTATCAGAGTGCTCCTTTTATATCCTCTCTATGCCTGCGATATATAGACAAAGTATATCTCTGATACCAAAACTGATGCAGTGTATCAGAGTGCTCCTTTTATCTCCTCTCTCTACCTGCGATATATAGATAAAGTATAGCTCTGATACCAAACTGACGCAGTGTATTAGAGTGTTCCTTTTATCTCCTCTCTTTGCCTGCGATATAAAAACAAAGTATAGCTCTGATACCAAACTAACGCAAACCTATCGGCCCTTGGGCCGATATCTGCTCACAGGATCATTCTTTATGTCCCTCGAGCCGAGTCGACTCTTTAGATTC
This sequence comes from Picea engelmannii, assembly GCA_009831015.1. Classification (NCBI taxonomy): domain Eukaryota; kingdom Viridiplantae; phylum Streptophyta; class Pinopsida; order Pinales; family Pinaceae; genus Picea; species Picea engelmannii. Next base: position 527,353 of record ML792600.1, read on the forward strand.
TGTACTGGAATCGCAAATTATCGATCCACAGGTCCTTTGGGAACTCCCCTGTGCGAACAGCACTAGGCGCGAGCTCCTATCTCCCCAAGTGACCACAACACTATGACCAAGGGCCAAACCCAAAGTCACTTGTCACAACTCACAACTCGCGTGTTCATGAGTCGAGGCTCCCGACTCTTCCTTTCAAATATTGCGATACCCGAAATGACGATACGGGTATGGCTCTTCCTCTGTCAACGCCTTCCTCGCGTGACTGCCGACTAGGCTTAATGCTAGCACCTCTCACCTCTCGCACCTTCATCAGTTTGTGGGTTGAAATCTCGTGCCCTCCTATTGCGATCTCCCGAGATGCGATAGGTCAACGCCGGGTTGACTCCTCCCTTGACGCTTTTTTCTATTCGCAACCTCAGAGGTTGAAGAGTTGAGCCTTCATGCTCTTATCTCGTGAATCCCCGATACGTGAGAAGTCAATGGAGTGTTGACTCCCTTCTCTAGGTGACGTGTATTCACCTGTCAATCACCCAGGCCCACCTTGTAGTTCTACCACATGTCCTCTCGTGCCTATCTCTCGGCAGTTCGCTACTCATGAAGTCGAAAATGACTTCTATCAACCTCTGAACCCCCGAATGTGAAACATGCGATGAGGCTCTGATCCAATGGTCCTCTCTTGACCCAGATCCAATGGTTGTCTATGCTCCTCGCGACTTCACGACTTCATGACTTGGAGCACCCAACTCTTGGGCCCTCACCCTGTGAACTTCTGAGTTCGCGAGACCCGAATCCTAGATCTCTTTTTCATTTCTCCAACTCCGCAATTGCTGCCACCTGTCCTCCTCAGATGGATGGCTATGATTCTCTCGTGACTTCACCACTTGTGACTTGGAGCACCAAAATCATGGGATCTCACCTTGCGAACCTCCGAGTTTGCGAGATCTCTAGATCTCTGCCACCTATCATCCTCAAATGTATGGTCCCGATCTTCTCATGAATTTTCCACTCGCAAATTCGAAGGACTTCCCTCTCTGACCTCCGATGTTTGAATCCCCGATAGAGAGGATCTCGCGACACGTGTCCTCTCTCAGATGAACAACTCATATTTCCTCAAGACTTTGCTACTCGCGAAGTCAAGATGCTCACCTTTGTGAGTCCTGGTGCCCGAATCTCCAAATTGGATGATTTCACGACACACGTCCTCCCACAGATGGATGGCTCAGATCTATGTCACTTTGTTGTGATTTCTGAGGTCAAGTGTCTGAACTCTCATCCTCCGGACCCCTGAACTTGCGAGCGTTGATATCCCAATACGAACTCCTTCTCGAGACTTCGCTTCTGCTGCTCTATGCGTGAGGTTTTAAACCTCGTGCAACTCCTGACAGATCCAATGACTATTGGGTTTTTCACTCAAGATTTGATGGTTCAGATCATTTCTCCTGTGCACTCCTCCTGTACTGCCTCTTGGATGTGGAAACCTTCAACGGTCCAGATCTTTTCGGCCAATCCAACGACAACTATTGCTCCTGGTGAGCCTTGACGCTTTTCTTCCAGAATTGGAAGAATTTCAAATGATCAAAGGCCTCGACCTTTGTTATCCTTTACCTATGAGCTCAGCAACTTGATTCTTCACCTGCACATATAAAACCGCTGCTTCTCCCGAGATTAACTCCTGAATCCTTGAAGGATTCTGACTTCTGCACTCCTGCAGAGTCTTCGCACACACAAAGGTACTATCCTTTCTCAGCTTCTCTAAGACTCAGACCTCTAAGGAAAATAATTCCTTCTTCCCTTCTCCCTCAGATGGAGAAATTGGATGCCCTCCTAGTTATCCTTCACTCAAGCAACCTCTTTCTGAGTGCTCAGGGTGTTCAACAACCCTGCGAAGATCCTTCTATGGAATCTTCTTCAATCTTTGAACTCAAAGAGTTCATTCTATGCACTCTAGCACTTACTCAATGCCCTCCTGGCAGAGTATCAAGAATCCTCAGATGATTCTTGCTTCTAATGAACTCACAGTAGATTTCTTCCTCTGTGCACTCCTTGCACTGGCTCAATTCCCACTTGGCAAAGCTTCACAGAACTCCTCATAGATTCTGTCTGCAACTGTGTTCTCCATAGCCTTGCCTCCTGAGGTGTTCAACAACCTCAAAGGTATTCCTCCGAGTTAATGAATTCAGCTTCTGTGCCCACCTAGCACGTCTTTGTCTGAATTTGTAGAGTTCAAAAGTGCATCTACACACTGGTATTCAGAGACTGCAGTACTCTGTCATGCCCTCCTGGCATGAAACCACAAAGAGCCTCTCAAGCCTGAAAATCAAACAACTCCCTGCAAATTCAAACCTTTAGCATACATCTACATCATATAAAGAACACTCAAAGACATTCATTCATCATAGGAATTATGCAGGAAAAACTGCTTCTTTGTATTAAATGGAAAATGCCTGTTTTTACAAGGTGTTCCTGAGCTTAGACTTTAACAAGGTCTCAGCTATTCTCTTACTCTCCTTCCTAAAAACTCTTACCAAATGAGATCGAAATTTATCTTTTACAAGAGGGGCTCTTCGAGATCTTCCCTCCAATATACCTACCCTATTCAATGGCATTGAATGGGCTGTCTAGTCCACAAATCAGATCTAGATCTCAGCCTTCAAAGAATTAAAGGCCTACCTACTTCTACACCCGTGCAAAGCACAGCTTCACGGCTCAAAAACCTAAACATTAAAATCCATTCAAATTCAAAATGGAAGATGAGGGTTGTTCCTCTGTTCAACTTTGAATGCACGCGCTGACATGGCTGGCTGGCTGACGTGGAGAGATTCTCTTGCATCATTGGTTGGGGGACTGAGTATAAGACATATGTGGATACATCACTCTGGGATCCATGTTCAGTTGATATTAGTAGATAAAAGATGATACATGATGATGCAGTGGTGTGCAGTGGTATGCAAAAGTATACATTGGTGTACGATGGTGTGTAGTTGGTTTTTTGGATGTTTCCCTTAGGAAGACCTCCAGACAGGGAATTTAGACATATCATTGAGTTAGGTTCACCCATTATTGATGAGTGGATGGATGTGCTTCCTAGAGTAGAATATTCCTCAAATATTGATGTTTGATTTGGATATCACCAGAGAAGGGAAACCAGAAAGATGCCCACAAAATTTCTCTTAGATGCTACCTTGAGTTTGTAAGTTTTAAACCTCTAAAGTAAAGCAATGCATATAGATTCTTAAGCAATACAAAAATTAATCAATGGCTCATACACATAGTACACAGAGATTTTATATCGGAAACCCTCAACCGGGAAAACCTTTCTTATTTTCATTATATCGAATTTCACCATTCACCATACAATATATACATTGTTTTTAGGTATTCTGTAGATACCAAAACCCTAATCCCTTAATCCGGGATTAATTTACAAATTCCCTAAAAATAACAGTTGTCGTATCTGACGTTCCCACACACACACACATGCAAAGAATATAACACATACCCAACATTCTCCCACTTGTTGTTTTTTTTGCATCCAGGGGTCCAAGGGATTATATGGTCAACAATCCAAGGCAACAATGCCCATTGTTACTCTACACCAGGAGAAATTTTCTGTGCTCACAGACTTTGTCAATGAATCTACAACATTCTTCAAAGTGTCAACCTTTTCCAGTAACACCTTCTTTTCCTCAACCATGTCTCTCACAAAGTGATACTGAACATCAATATGCTTTGTCTTCAAATGATAAGCTGGGTTCTTTTCCAGGAATATTTCACTCTGACTGTCACAATCTAATCTCACTGCTTGTTGTACCAACCCAATACCTGAACACAATCTTTGTAACCATATTGCTTCCTTGCTTGCATGTGTGGCTGCCATGTATTCAACTTCTGTAGTTGAGAGTGCCTTTACAGCCTGTCTTTTGCTCATCCAACTGATTGCTCCTCCAAATAGGTTAAACACATACCCACTTGTAGATCTTCTACAATCCAAATCTCCAGCCCAGTCTACATCAACAAAGCCATGTATGTCCACCACTCTATCCAATCTTGGCCTTCCTTGGTAGCACAATCCATAAATTGTGGTTCCACGAAGATACCTGAAGACCCTCTTTACTGTTGTCCAATGCTCCTTCCCTGGTTTTGACATATACCTGCTCAAAAATCCCACTGCATGTGCAATGTCCGGTATAGTACAAACCATTGCATACATCAAAATGCCAACTACACTGGCATATGGAACATGGGACATGTCCTCTTCTTCTTCCTGTGTCTTGGGACACTGATCTACAGACAACTTTACACCTATAGGAATAGGAACCTTGACCGATTTACTTCAATGCATATTAAACCTCTGCAATATTGTCTCAACATATTTTCTTTGATTCAACCAGAGTTTCCTGTTTTCACGATCTCTTTTAATCTCCATTCCCAGAATGAAGTTAGAAGCACCGAGATCCTTCATGTCAAATTTGGAGGATAGCTGCGATTTCACCTCCTTGATAATATCCATGTTATTTCCTACCAACAACATGTCATCAACATACAACACTACATAAATGAAGTGATTACCAACCTGCTTGGAATATACACAATGATCAACCCTTCTTCTTACAAATCCCAATCCAAGGATGTATGTGTCAAACTTTTGGTACCACATCCTAGGTGATTTCTTCAGACCATATCGTGACTTCTTTAGCTTACAGACCAACTCTTTCTTTTCCTTCACTACAAAGCCTTATGGATGCTTCATGTAGATTTCTTCTTCCATATCCCCATGTAGGAATGTTGTCTTCACATCCATTTGTTCCACTTCAAGATCAAAAGAAACAACAATAGATAAAAAAAATCTAATAGAAGTTAACTTAGCAACAGGAGAAAAAATCTCACCAAAGTCAATTCCCTCTACTTGGGAATAACCTTTTGCTACTAACCGAGCTTTGTATTTCTCCACTTTACCTTGTGCATTAAACTTCTTCTTGAACAACC
>ML792600.1:532624-585625 GCA_009831015.1 Picea engelmannii
CTGTCTGATTTTCTACCAGAGCCTTAAACTCTTTAAATTTATCAAATACCTCAGATTTCTTTCTAAGAAAATAAATCCATGTGTTCCTTGAAAAATCATCTATGAATGAAACATAATACATATATTTACCTAGGGATGGAACAAGAATAGGTCCAAAAACATCACTGTGTATCAACTCTAAGATCCCCTTTGCTCTTGTAGCACCAAATGGGAATCTTACTCGATTTTGTTTACCATATATGCAATTTTCACATAAATCAAAATCCAGAGTGCAATTAGATATACCTTCAACCATACCTTTACCATGTAGTGTTCGAAGGCCCTTTTCTCCAATATGCCCCAGTCTTTGATGCCACAACATGGTCTTCTTTTCTGGGAAAGTATTGGTCTTGTCTCCTTCATTTTTCTGCTCAAGGACAACATAACTGTTACACCCATTAGTATAAGTTCTTCCCAACAACTTGTATAGAGTTCCAAAATGAACTCCCCTCATCAACACCATTGCTCCTTGTACCATCTTGCAAGTGCTCTCTTCAAATATAGTTTTCACTCCTGCATCACCCAACTTGCTTACATATGTTAGGCTCCTGGCTAGTTTTGGAATGTGTAGAACCCCAGGGAGAGTTCTAATCCTTCCATCATTTAGCAACAACTTAACCCTTCCACGTCCCAAGATTTTTGTTGTCGAGTCATCTCCTAGGAATACATCACCACCATCATTTTTTTCATATTCAGAGAACCACTCCCTGTGAGGAGTCATATGGTATGACACACCTGAGTTGATCAACCATACATCATGGTCTGCATGTGTAATTGTAGATGCTAGGTAAACATCACCTCCTTCTTTAGTGGAGGTTTTCACCTCTGTGGAAGAGGTACTATTAGATCCCTTTGGTTTTTCAACCTTCTTAGACTTGCAATATTTCTTATAATGCCCTGGTTTACCACACTTCCAACATTTCTTCAAAGATTTTCCTAGAGACTTAGATCTACGTATAGATTTAGATCTCCATCCTGAAGGCTTACCAGGGTTTCTGTCTTGGGTACACCCTCTTACAAATAAAGCATATGTGTTGTGACCATCCATGCTTTTTCGCCTCATCTATTCAGATAACAAGGATGCAACTACATCCTCATACTTCAATGTAGATTGAGTGGTACTACCTATTTCTACAACCAGATTATCCCAAGAGTCTGGCAAAGAAAATAACAAATTAATACACTTATCTTCTTCTGCAATCGTAATATTAACAGATCCAAGTTGACTTACCAAAGTATTAAGGGAATTTAGATGTTCTGTCACAGAATATCCATCTTCCATCCTAAGATGATACAGCTTCTTTCGAAGAAACAACTTGTTTACCAGGGACTTTGATTGATACAAATTCCTTAACTTATCCCATAGTTCCTTGGCTGTAGGTTCTTCTTAGACATTCAACAACACTGAATCTGCCAGGCATAGTCGAATATTACTCCTTGCTCTTCTGTCCAACTTGTCCCAATCTTCCTTCGACATACCAGTAGCTGGTGTACTAGTAGGTTGTGTACCAGTAGCTTGTGTGCTCGTAGACAGTGTACTAGTAGGATGTGTAATAGGATCCATAATGATCCATTTTTATTTGTCTATAAGAAGGTCCTCCATATTGAGCGTCCATAGCTCAAAGATTTTACCATTGAACTTCTCTATATCAATTCTAGATGAGCTCGCCATTCCTCTTTCTTTACTCAAATCTCCACTGCAAAAGCTCCCACTAAACCTAGGTTTATCATAGACCCAAGATAAACTTGATCTATCATGACTGAGCCAAACCCTCAACAACAAAGGCATCCCTCTGAAGCCAAAAATGAGCTCTAATACCACATGTAAGTTTTAAACCTGTGAAGTAAAGCAATGAATATAGATTCTTAAGCAATACAAAAATTAATCAATGGCTCATACACAGAGTACACAGAGATTTTATATCGGAAACCCTCAACCGAGAAAACCTTTCTTATTTTCATTATATCGAATTTCACCATTCACCATACAATATATAAAATGTTTTTAGGTATTCCATAGATAGCAAAACCCTAATCCCTTAATCCGGGATTAATTTACAAATCCGCTAAAAATAGCAAAAAACCTCCCCCAAAAACTTTTTGGGGCATTTCCCCGAACCCCGTCGGCCCCAAGCTACTGCCCATTGCCAACCACTGCGTGTAACAAGGGGGGGGGCATACCTTCCCCCCCTAGGACCCCCCTAGGAAAGTGTTGGCGCACACGATAGAGCTCTAGGTGAAGGGATTGTCAGACGTAGTTGTCGTATCTGACGCACCCACACACACACACATGCAAAGAATATAACACATACCCAACAGAGTTCTTGGTCATACCATTAGGGTTGGCCAACACAACAAACACTTTCCAATCTTGCAGGCAATGGTAGTGGAATCTAGTGCTATTTTCTAATTCTAGTAGTCTATTCAATAAGATATGGATGGATCACTTGAGTTAGTTGGTTGAGGCATGTAGGATTATATCCATACTAGATATGTTTCATTTGGGATATGTGGTCATATCCCATGAGAAGATTCATATTGCATTAGATTAGTGCACAAAGATTCCATCTGATGGAGTGGTGGATGGAATTATCCACTATAGAGGTCGTAAAATTGTAGTCTCTGTGTCAACACTTAGGGAAATGATTATGAGGGATATGTGTGATACAAATTCGACAAGGAATTTTGGGTATTTATATGGGTATGAGGCATCATAAGTGACAAGGATACTTTCCAAGGAGGTGTTTGATGGTGATTGAGACAAAACAATTTTTGGTGTAGTTTGGAAAGGGTCGAATAGATAAGTGGGCACATAGCTGACTCCAAGTATCTGGGTTCCACTAGATGATGGAATACTAGGAACATGGGTCATTTTGACTCCTATTGTTACTAGTATGGCACCGCAGCAAGTAGCGGTTATTGGGAGTGGTGGACCTCCAATTTGGTGGTGGGATTCAGGAATTCATATGAGTGATAGATTGATTCAGATGAGGATGATGATCAACATAACAATGGTAGTGATTGGTATATTTATTTTTTGGGTGTCATTAGAGGGGAGGTGGAGACTTACTCTATATGGCAGGATAGACTTGAGGCCATTCATGGATTTGCAGGCTCATATTTCATTGAGACATCTTCACAATGGAGGATTTAGGATAGTGATTTCAGTCGTTTATGGGAGTTCATCTTGGGGTTCTAGGAGAGGAGTACGTAGACTGGGCACATTGGTATGATAGTCTTGATCATACTGGTGCATCACCAACATGGTGGTACCTTTCCGGTATTAGTTTGGAACCCTAAGATTACATTGATTGACAATTCATATGTGAGCATCTATTTTGACTTTCCAGAGTTCACCATTGGGAGGATTAGGAGTGATTTTTTGGAGGAGTGGTATTTCAAGGAGTTGACCGAGTTTATGTAGCTTATGATAGCCTAGTTTATCAGGGACAAGAATATGGGTTCTTGTATCAATGCCTTGCAGATAAGTACTAGGAGAAGAGAGTGTTTCACATCATCCAAGCACATCTGAGAGAGGCTTGAATGGAGAGAAATCACTGACGATTTATGGGAGTGTACAAATTGTCAGCAGAGTAGGTTAAGGAATAATAATTCCACATGATGGATGCAGTATTTGGCCATTTATGGGTGAGAGTGGGAGAGTGTGTGGACATATTGTACCAGATATTTATCGAGGACACAGTGGACCGATAGTCTGTCTCCAATGATTGATCAATTCATACACTTTCCAATAATATATTCTAAGTATGGGGTAGCGCATATGATAGAGTTATCTAGGGAGAGGATCTATAGAGTCCATGAGAAGTTCAGATTCATTGTCAGTGACTGGGATAGACTCCCTTTTCTAACATCCAAGATTGGGTATGCCAATGGATTTACAGGTTGTAACTTCACATGGATTCTTGTACCAACTACTATTCTTGATAGTATGATTATTCCTTATAGGTGTGTCAGCATGGAGCTATAGGAGAGGGGGATGCAGAATAGGCATGAAGTTCAGATGATTATTGTTGGCCCTTGACCAAGTCTTGAAGAATACTTGGTCATATTTGACCATTTTTGGGACTGCGACAACTTGCCAAAGATGGAGCGCAACACAAAGCAGAAATTAGGAAAGAAAGACCTATTTTTGGGTCTGTTTTAGGGTTTTGGGTTGATGTAAAGGGAAAGGGATGTTGACCCGTGGGTTTTCCCATGCTTAGGCCCATTTTGTAATCTATAAATAGATAATTAGCCAATGTAAGTAGAGAGTAATAGTAGTACATCTATGTGATGTATAGCTAAAGGCTTAGTGCCAGTAGCTGGATCTGTGTGATTGGATGCATATTGCAAGTGCTCTGTGCATGATTGTAAGGAGATTGAAAAGCTAAGTGAAAGTTGTTGTAGTTTGTGATGAAGCGCAAGGAAGAAGGATCTAGGGAGCTGTGCAGTTCTTCTGTCCTGTATGAAGTAAGGGTTACTGAAGCTCTGTGCTGTAACCACTTGACCGAGATAATATAAAGAAGAAGACTTTGTGGATGTAGCCCCAGGGTGGGGGTGAACCACAGTAACTTTGTGTATTGTGCTTTGTGCTTCGACCTAATGTGTTTTGGCTAAGTGCTTGTTGTGATTAATTAGATCTAGTTATGATCCATTCTTATGAAATATGAATGAATGTTAGATTTGATATATAAGATGGTTAGTGCTTGATCTACTGAATATAATCTATTTTTATGTGGCTAAGTACTGAATCATATTTTTTCTAAGTATTCATTGTGATGCTCTATGCTATCTGCGAAGTACCATAAGGGTTAAATTTTTATGGATGATCTATGTTAAGTGCCCTGTAAAAGATATAATCATAGATTGGTGTCCCAACTAAGGTTGTAGACATCTGAGTCTTGCAACCACCCCTACCTATACCTCAGGTGAGACTTCATTTGCTTCGTAGGTGTTTTCGAAAGGGCCAGTAGTTAGGGTTTTGTTGGTGCGCTCTTGAGGATTGAGCCTTGGGTATGTCCCCATGCCAAAAAATGGTTCCATTGCCGAGACCTAGAACTTTGATTGTTGGGAACTAAGGAAGAAAAATCTTTGTGCGAAATAAGCTCTGTGCGTAGATCTGTTGCCCTAGTGCACAGTATTCTACTTGACCTACGAAGCTTTGTGCCGAGAAAGAAAGGTCAGATATGAAGGAAAGAGGTCAGATCTACAAGAAAGAGGTTGATACTGAAGAAAAGAAGTGAGATCTGAACACTTTATGCTCTAAGAAAGGTAAAAGTAGAAATTTCCTCAGAAAAAAGGTAAGATTTGTAATCTCTAGCTTCTAGTAAAGGTAAGAATAGTTCAAGGTCTATATTTGAAATCTTTGTTCTCTATATAGGTGAGATAAGTAGAAATTTTTTGTTTTTGAAGCATGAATTTAGGTGCGCTTGATATATTTTGTCCTAGCCTGAAAACTAGAGCATTGTTAGATAAAAGAAAGTTTGATATGAATAGGTCTGATAGGAATAGTGAAAGATATGTTATACCTATGCATATAAAGAATTTTTGGACTAACCAATGGATGCAGGATCCTAGAAAGAATTTTTTTTAGGCTAGCCATCGTGATCCTAGCACACAGTACAAGAAGAGTTGGGGATCATGGATGAGAAAGAGAGGATTAACTCTTTGTTTTAATTGCAGAAGGCTAGGACACATTGCTAAGGAATGCCCTGGGGGAAACCCTAGTTGCCTCTATTTTAAAGCTATGGACCATGAGGTATTGTATTTCCCTAGAATGATTGCTAGACTTGAAAAAATGAATATGGAATAAGCAAACTCTGAAGGAGATCAAGAGACTAAAATTATGGAAGAACCCCAGAAAGAATCACAGATCATGTTACTAAAAATAAAAGAAACCCTAGATGATCATAAGGATGTCATTATGTCAGAGATATTCAAAGAAAAGGAGAAAATAGAAGTAAGAATAGGAGACTTTGACATTGACTGTTCTCTGGATGAGGGAACATCGATGAACATTATCATAGAAAGCACTTGGGAAACCCTAGGAAGGCCTTCTCTAGTCCCTTCATTAAGAACCATCAGATTGTTTTAAGGCAAAATGGTAACCCTGTGTGGAAGAATTACCTAGATAGCTATGAGTACCCATGGAACTTTGACAGAGGAAGAGTTCAAAGTCATTAGATTTATTGAGGACCGTGCCCTATTTCAAACTTTTTTGGGAAAGATCTGGATTGAAAAAGACCAAATCCGGAGGAAATAAGAAAAGGAAGCCCTAGAATAGAAGAAGAAAGAACTCATGGAATTTATGACTAGAAGGATCGCCTACTTGATGGAGGAACAAGAGAACATATCTCAGTTGTTAAACACCAAGGACCTAGAATTCGAAGCTATAAGAGAGTTAGAGGAATCATAGAAGACCGAAATACTTAATGATGAAGGAGTATTACCCTTGGATCTGAAGAAAGAACCTAAGCAACGCGAAGTGACTATGTCAAGAGAAGATAAGACTCAGAATGGAAAAAGGATGACCAAGACTAAGCTCACTGGTAAAAAGGATAGGAAGATAAGTAAGAAGAGGGCCAAAGTTATAAAGTTACATAAGACTCCAGAGGAAACTTCGCAGAAGGAGAAATCACAAGAATTGAGCTTCACCGAGATATCAGAACAACGACATCTGGAAATTCTCCATGGCACAACAATATAGCCATTGGACCGATATACCCATTCAACTTCCACCCTGAATGGGTTGAAAATAAATTATGGGTTCCCACTAGACCGTTGGACAACACCAAAATGGATAGAACGGAGTTAATGAAAGCCCCATATCCATTGTAAGCAGACCCTTGCTAACTTTCCCTACTTAGTATGTCACGCTACGCACCGAGAATACTTTTTGCTAAGTGAGAATTTGAGCCCAAAACTTGAGATTAATTCACCCTGTGATCATTGCCTTGTTCCCATAATGTTTATTGTAGTCTTTGAATTCATTTTCACAGCTGAGCTAGTGGACCCAAGCTTGTATGTTGGATGAGCTCAGCGCTGTTGAGAAAGAAGTTGAAGAAGTTTTGATTGACCTAATGGCTGAGAGAGTCATGTCAAGGAGAAGGTTGTCTACAGGTGTGCAAGCATCATTGATAGGAGGAGTCCAAGATTCTCCCTCCATTGCTCATGGAGCAGGACCTTCCAGAACCACGACCAAGACAAGAACAAAGAACAGAGACGATATTGCAAATGCAAAGCTGATCCTGTGCATTCTGTAGGTTTACATACCACCTTTGAGCGGCAAGATTAACCACAACAGTGTACCCAAAGACTTTGAGTACACCTTGATCACCGTGTATCTTCTGAAATGGGTGCTCACAGTACGTGTTGACCAGGATAAGCTACCAGCACTGAAATTTAATGATTTTAACCTTGGAGATCACAAAAACTATAGCATGTTAGCTCCGCATAAGTACTTAACCAAGAACAAAGGCAGAAATCCTAAAATCATCCTGCAGTCCTGGACCTAGAACCTCGTGTAGTCCACACTGCTCAACATAATGAAGATCCCTCACTTCGACAGACACTAGGTGATGCAGACCCCCAAACCCTCAAGTCCAAGGTCCGCTCAGGATCGTTCTAATCTTCCCTTGAGTTTAATTGACTCTTTGATTTCCCCTCGGGGAAGATCTCATACACTTTCGATGTATCCACAGGTCCTTATGGATTGAGCCCGTTGTGAACAAATACAAGGCATCAACCCAAATCTCCTTGATCACAATAGTGTCGTGCCATTTTCTAAATTGGGACTTGGGGTTTCGTGATTTCACGATCCCTGTTGTCGAGTTTCTCAGCCCTTTACTTGCCGAAACCCGAAATGTCGAATTTCAATGTGCTCAGCAAAGGTTGGCTTCCCAATGGAATTCTTACTTCATCAGGGTTTCGGGCTTTGTGACTTCATGAATCCATATGCAAAGCTCTCTATCCTTCGACCTTCGAACCCCGAAACGGTCAACAAGATTTGACTTCGCTGATTGATGAGGACACGCCACCTGTCCACTCGATGTTTTCTACCTTTGACGTAGACTCCTACCACCTGTCACTCTTCTGAGATTTCGAGACTCTCGCTCCCAAAACACTGTTTCCTCTGTCTCCTGACACCCAAGATGCCAAAATCCTGAAATGTCACCCAAATCCTATCGCGACTCACGATTTTGGGACTTGCGTTCTTCTATCCTCAACTCCTTGCAGTCAGGATCTCTGAAATGCTGATATGATCTAACGAATCAGACATATCACAATAAACAGTTGACGTGAATATTGACACCAATAGAATGGACCCATGTAAACCTTATCCACCCCGCAACTCCTCTAGATCCTACAGTCCTCGCTACTTTGTGAATTCTCCGCAGAGAATTTCAACCGCTCGTCCTCCTGGACAACTTTTGCAAAATGAAACAAAGGTTCTTCCACCGAAACTTAACTTATGTTGGATGACTTTGACCCTCGTCTCCCTTTGAAGTGGTTCAAATGTGTTAACCCTCCTAAGCTTCCTCTTGGAAATTTCAAGCCTCGAAAAGAACTCCTGCACGCACACCTTGTGGCAATTCTATCAAATACTCCTAGGTGTTCGACCTTCTTGACTATGTACACTCCCTGCAACAACAGTCTTTCAAATATCCTCTTGGTTGATAAGTTCTAACTTTCAAACAACCTGTGCACACCTTGCACGGATTCTATGCTTCACTCGCACTTCTAGTGGAATGAGAACAACGGTATCCCTTATGAGTATTCAGAGATAACTCTGAACCTTCGTCAACGCACTCCTTGCGGATGTTTTTGCTGCACTCCTTGCGGGAACTACTCTCACTCAGGAGGAGAAACAATTGAAACTCATTCTCTCTCTCTCAGATTTCAAACATTTAACATGAAATCATACATACACACACAGTCTTAAAACAAGTGCATAACAGAGAGAATAAAACTACCATAAGCATACCATTCACCATGTGCAAACATAAAACATCATAGCACCATGAAATCTGATTCAAAGCTTCATATATTAATTCAAATCTCCTGTACATGGAATTCTTCTCTACAGCTCTCTGCTTCATCTCTCTCTATGCTAATGATAATGTTACAATGATACAAGAATGAGGGCGTCTATATCCGTTTTCCCTCCGGCTCTTCTAAACTGTCTAATCTCTAATTTTAAATATACCTACTTTCATTAACTATTCATAAATGCCTTAACTTCCTACAGATGAGAGTGAATTGCTCATGATCAGCTTACAATATGTGAGTACATTCCTCTTTAATCATTACATTAATGTTTCAATATCATTTCAAAACATGAGAAAATGCGTGTTGCACTCTCCAACTGTTCTTCCGCCTCCACGCTCTCTTGATTGCTTGCGATGCTCCTACATCATACTCCCTCGCTTGAAAAATTTCATGAACTCCTATTCATGAGATCTAGCACAATCTGTCCATGCTTTTGAATTTCTGCTTCATCTTCCCAGCTGGCATATTCAACTAGATGTCCCTTCCATTTGACCAAGTATTAAAAATACTCTTTCCTCCTGGTCTTTTTAATGACTCTCTTGTCAATTATGCTTTCTATCTGTGGATTTTCAGATACAGGCATTTGTTTTGTCCATTGGACCTCTGTCTATTCACCTTCTGCTCCTGCTTCTATACCTCTGTAAGGGTACAAATTTGCAATATTGAATACTGGTGAGATTCCGATCCCATCAGGTAATTCAATCTCATATGCATTTGCCCCAAGTTTTTTCATGACCCTGCATGGTCCAATCTTTTTCATTTTCAATTTGTTGTATGTTCCTCTTGGGAACCTCTCCTTCCTTAGATGTGCAAGAACCAGATCACCAACTTCAAATTGAAATTCTCTCCTGTGTTGATCTTCTCTGCGCTTGTATTCTTGACTCGATTTCTGCAATCGCTCCTTGACTCGATCGTGAAGTTCCTCCATTGCTTCTGCAAAATTCTCTGCACTCACATGTCTGAATTACGATTGCTCCGAATCTCTCAATTTAGAGACTCGTCTTGGATGCATTCCATATACAATTTGGAATGGACTCTATCCTGTTCTTCTGTTGATTGAATCATTGTAAGCAAATTCCTCCTACGATAGAATGTGATCCCACTGACTGTGGCGTTCAGTCACTAGGCTCCTCAACAAATCTCCCAAGCTTCTGTTCACAAATTTTGTTTTCCCATCCATTTGAGGATGATACACTGAGCTAAATAAAAAACTTGTCCCCAACTTCTTCCATAAAGTCCTCCAGAAATGTCCCACGAACTTGGTATCCCGATCTGAAACAATACTCCTTGGCAAGCCGTGAAGTCTAACGATCTCTTTGAAAAACAGGTTCACAATATGAGCTGCGTCGCTGGTTTTCTGGCATGGTATAAAATGTGCCATCTTTGAAAATCTTTCGACTACTACAAAGATTGAATCACATCCTCTTTGTATCCTTGGTAGTCCCAATACAAAATCCATGCTCACTACATCCCACGACCTTTCTGGTATGGGTAATGACTGGTATAACCCTGTGTTCTGCCTTTTCCCTTTTTCATGCTGGCAAATTCTTCATCTATCCACGAATTTCTTAACATTTGTTCTCATCCCTGGCCAAAAATATGAGCCATTCAACTTTGAGAACGTCTTATCATGACCGAAGTGTCTGACCAATCCTCCACTGTGTTTTTCTTTCAGCAGATTCTCCCTCATGGAGCATTTTAGAATACATAACTGATTTTCCATGAAAAATAATCCATCCTGGATCATATATTCGGTCCACTGGCTTCTGTTCCTAAGAATTGGATTCTTAGATGCCTCATACACCTCTTTAAAATATAGATCGTCTCTATACATTTCTTTGAGATTATCAAAACCCAAAGTTTTGACTCTGAATTCCTGCATAAGCAAACATTTCTTGCTCAAAGCATCAACAACTTTGTTAGAAGTTCCATAAATATGCTTAATTACAAAAGTGAAATTATGCATGTATTCAACCCATTTTTCATGCTTTTGGTTCAACTTCTCCTGTTGAGTCACAAATTGTAAAGCATGATTATCGCTGTACAAAACAAACTCTTTAGGAACCAAATAATGTCTCCATTTCTTCAACGCTTGTATGACAACATAGAATTATTTGTCATATGTGGAGTACTTAACCTTTGCTTCGTTCAATTTCTCACTGAAGTATGCGATCGGTCTATCATCTTGGCTCAAGACCGCTCCTATTGCAAATGCACTCGCGTCACACCTAACCTGAAATGTCTTGCTGAAATCAGGCAAACCTAGAATTGGCTGTTCAATAATCTTTTTCTTCAGCAAGTTGAAACTCTTCTTTGCTTCCTCTATCCAGTGAAAATATCTATGTCTTTTCTTCACCGTATCCATCATCAGTGCGCTAATTCCACTAAAATTTTGGATGAATTTCCTGTAGAAACTAGCTAAACCATGGAAGCTTCGAACTTCAAATACACTTTTCGATGATGGCCAATTCTTAATTGCATTCACCTTCTCCGGATCCATTTTCAGCTCATTTGCAGAGATAACAAAACCCAAATAAACGAGTTTCATCCTCATAAATGATGATTTCCTCATGTTTATCAACAACTTCTCTTGCTGTAATCTTCTCATCACTATATCTATATGCTTCAAGTGCTCTGCTTCAGTCTCGTTGAAAATCAATATATCGTCAAGATATACAATGATGAATTTCCCGATAAACTCCCTCAGGACTTCATTCATCAATATCATGAAAGTACTAGGCACATTTGTTAATCCAAATGGCATAACAAGCCATTCATACATCCCTTCATTCATCTTGAATGTTGTCTTCCACTCATCACCTTCTCTCATACGAATTTGATGATATCCGCTTTTCAAATCGATCTTTGAAAAAAATCTTGCTCCACTCAAGCAATCCATCAAGTCATCCATCCTTGGTAATGGAAATCTGTATCTGATGGTGATATTATTGATTTCTCTTGATTCTGTACACATCCTCTAGCCTCCATCCTTCTTTGGGCTGAGCATTGTTGGAACAATGCATGGACTCAAGCTCTCTCTAACCAATCCCTTGTCCATTAAATCCTGGACCTGTCTCTTAACTTCTCCATTCTCCTGCGGCATCAATCTATGCGCTTCTTTGTTTGGTAAACTGGCTCCAAGTATACGATCAATGTGATGACTTATACTTATGATCGGTGGCAACGAATGAGATAGTTCTTCCACTACTATGTCAACGAACTCTTCTAGTAACTTTTGGATTTCCTCTGGTAGATCATCCACTCTTGTACTAGTCAACACAATTGTAGGCTTCCTGACCACAATAAATTGTGTCTCTTCCTTATTCTTAACCTCATTAAGAATTTCCTTCCCACTCATGAGAAGTACAATGTTGTTCACCTTTGTTTTCACTTCTTTATCCTTGATTGGAAGCAACATGTGCTTCCTCCCATTTTTCTCCAGGGTGTATGTGTTCTTTCTCCCATCATGAACCACATTTTTGTCATATTTCCATGGTATACCCAACAATATATGACAAACATCCATGGGAATCACATCACATAATATTTCATCCTTATATCCTCCTATTTTAAATTCGACTAAACATTGTTTAGTGACATTTACCTGATGTCCTTTTTGTAGCCACGAAACTCTGTATGGGCTTGGATGTACGATGGTCTCCAGCTCCAGCCTTTCTACCATCTCTGTAGAAATGAGATTGTCTATGCTACCACTATCCACGATGACTTTGCATACCCTGTCTTTAGTCTTGCAAGCAGTCTGAAATAGACTGTTCCTTTGGGATGGGTTCTCTGCCTCCTTCTCTGGCTTCAAGAGAAATTTCCTCATCATTAGTGATATTCTTCCCTCAACATCTTCTACCTCAACATTTCATCCTTGTGCTTCAGAAATGTCAGTCTCACCACCTTCTTTCTTTCTTTATGGACACTCATAAGATTATGTCCATTCTTCCCATAGACAAAACATTTTACTTCACCTCCTAGGCCTCTTTCTCTTCCTCTAGCTCGAGGAAAAGTATTTCTATCGGTATGCTTCCCTCTCTGTGAGCTTCCTCCTCTCTCATGTTGAGTTTGAGGTTTCTTCCCCTCTTCTTGAGGTCTCTGAGTTCTGTCTAGGACAATTTGTTTGCCTCTGGTTAGACTTCTGCCTCGACCTCTTTGACCTTGCTTTCAGCTCAACTTCTCTTAAGCTTTCAAAGCCATATGATAAGCATATTCTACAGGTTGAATGATCATCATTCTCATCTCATCTTGGATGTCATATCTCAGACCATTCATGTATCTAGAAACCTTTTCATCATTGCTTTCCTGATGACCTGCTCTGATGTTTATCTTATAGAATTCTTTAGTGTACTCCTTCACTCTCGTCAGCTTCTGTCTCAAGTTCTACATCCTTTGAAACAGAGTGATTTGATAATCCTTGGGTATGAATTTGGCTTTCATTTTCGCAACCATTTTGTCCCAACTTTTGATTTTCTGCTTTCCCTTGCAATGTCTATCAGCTTGCAGTTCATCCCACCATAAGGCTGCATGCCCTTTAAGTCTTGTGATAGCCTGTTTGACTTTTTTATCTTCCTTGACATCCTCATAGTTGAAATATTTATCTAGAGCTCTAATCTAGTCTAGAATATCTTCAACATCCAAGTTTCCTTCATACATAGGAATCTCCATCTTTGCCCTAGAACCTATCCTTACAACAACCCTAAATAGGCGTTCATATGTAGCATCTTCGACTGCGACTTCTTCTCATTGTCCAGCTTCATTTTCACTTTCAGTCTCACTGAAATCCCCAGTGTCAACTGTGTGTCTCTATGTCGTCTCCATGGCATCAAGCCTGGCACATAGTTCACGCATTTCTTTTTCCACTGCTGGATCAGGCATTGGCCTCTCTCTCCTTCTTGGTGGCATGGCTAAGAAATTTCATCTCTTCTCTGCTACAGAAAGAAAAGAAATTTTTTGTGCTCTAATACCAAATGACGTAGACCCCCAAACCCTCAGGTCCAAGGTCCACTCAGGATCGTTCTAATCTACCCTTGAGTATAATTGACTCTTTGATTTCCCCTTGGAGAAGATCTCATACACTTTCGGTGTATCCATAGGTCCTTATGGATTGATTCTGTCGTGAACAAATACAAGGCGTCAACCCAAATATCCTTGATCACAATAGTGTCGTTCCATTTTATAAACCGGGGCTTCGAGTTTCATGATTTTGTGATCTCTGTTGTCAAGTTTATCGGCCCTCTACTTGCCTAAACCCGAAATGTCAAATTCTGATGCGCTCAGCAAAGGTTGGATTCCCAATGGAATTATTACTTCATCAGGGTTTTTGGCTTCACAAATTCATAAATCCAGATGTAAGGCTCTCCATCCTTCGACCTCCAAACCCCGAAACGGTCAACAATATTTGACTCCGTGGACTGATGAG
This sequence comes from Picea engelmannii, assembly GCA_009831015.1. Taxonomy (NCBI): domain Eukaryota; kingdom Viridiplantae; phylum Streptophyta; class Pinopsida; order Pinales; family Pinaceae; genus Picea; species Picea engelmannii. The sequence goes on from ML792600.1 coordinate 547,137, forward strand.
GACACACCACCTGTCCACTTGACGTTTTCTACCTTTGACGTAGACTCCTGCCACCTGTCACTCTTCTGGGGTTTCATGAATCTCACTCCCAAAGCGTTGTCTCCTCTGTCTCCCGACACCTGAAATGATGAAATCCCGAAATGTCACCCAACTCCTATCACAACTCGTGATTTTGGGACTTTCGTTCTTCTATCCTCAACTTCTTACAGTCAGGATCGCCGAAATGACAAAATGATATGATGGATCAGACAAATAATGATCAACGGTTGACGTGAATCTTGATGCCAATGGAATGGACCCGTCTAAACCTTATCCTCCCTGCAAATCCTCTGGATCCTATGGCCTCGCTACTTCGCGAATTCTCCACAGAGAATTTCAACCGCTCGTCCTGCTAGACAACTTTCGCAAAATGAAACAAAGGTTCTTCCACAAGAACTTAACCTCTGCTGAATGAATTCAACCCTCATCTCCCTTTGAAGTGGTTCAAAGGTGTTAACCCTCCTGAGCTTCCTCTTGGCAATTTCAAGCCTCAAAAATAACTCCTGCATGCACCCCTTGCAACAATTCTATCAAATACTTCTGGGTATTCGACCTTCTTGACTCTGTGCACTCCCTGCAAGAACATTTTTTCAACTCTCCTCTTGGTTGATAAGTTCTAACTTTCAACCAGCCTATGCACACCTTGCATGGCTTATGTACTTCACTCGCACTTCTACTGGAATGAGAACAACAGTATCCCTTCTGAGCTTTCAGAGATAAATCTGAACCTTCGTCGATGCACTCCTTGCGGACGTTTTCGCTGCACTCCTTGCAGGAACTACTCTCACTCAGGAGGATAAAAAATTGAAACTCATTCTTTCTCTCTCATATTTCAAACATTTAACATGAAATCATACATACACACAGTGTTAAAACAAGTGCATAACAGAGAGAATAAAACTACCATAAGCATACCATTCACCATGTGCAAACATAAAACATCATAGCACCATGAAATCTGTTCAAAGCTTCATATATTAATTCAAAGCTCTTGTACATGGACTTCTTCTCTACAACTCTCTCTATGCTAATGATAATGTTACAATGATACAAGAATGAGGGTGTCTATATCTTTTTTCCATCCATCTCTTCTAAACTGTCTAATCTCTAATTTTAAATCTACCTACTTTCATTAACTATTCATAAATGCCTTAACTTCCTACAGATGAGAGTGAATTGCTCATGATCTGTTTATAATATGCGAGTATGTTCCTCTTTAATCATTAAATTAATGTTTCAAAAGCATTTCAAAACATGAGAAAATGTGTGTTGTGCTCTCCAGCTATTCTTCCGCCTCCACGCTCGCTTGATTGCTTACGATGCTCCTGCATCACTAGGAAGTCAATGCATGTGTCAAGTTGCTACTGTATTACTACCACGGTGGATACTTATGGTTGGACCATCGCATCACTGTGGATCTGACTTTGATCAATCGGATCATAGGATTTAGCATGAAAGGCCCTAACCCACAATACTTTTACCCAGGCAAGACCTCATACCAAGCACTAGCACAATGGATAAAGGAAAGTTATGGCGATGTAGAGAAGGGTAAGTGAGGCTAAAAGGCAGCCTCTATCTAGAGTGGCGCAGTGCACCTTGCATGTTAGTTGATCGTGGGCAAGTTAGTTCGTAAGAATAGACCGACATAGGTGACTAGCTTCATAGTTGACCTCGCAGGGAAGTGCGTCGAGGGACTACAGATGAATTGAGCACAATATCTTGTAAACTAGTTAGAGTTGGATTGCAGAGGAGTGCAAGACCAAGGGTATGAGTTCCACTTTAGTTGGTTGCTCATACTCATCACTTTGATCGCTTGGGAACTTCTAGAGGGAGCTACTTTTATGGAGATCAAACCTTTCGAACCACTAGCCATGAAGTTTTGTATGTTGTGGTACTCCAGCGACATGAACAAGTAGTGACAGTCCAATGCTGTCTTCCACACCTACTTCAACCAACTAAAGAATGAAATTCAGTATACACCATGAATCACCCCAAACGTACTTCATAGGTTTACACCTTTGATGAAATTTAGTGCAGATTGCCACTTCACCTATATTATAGTGTGCAGTGATGAGCATAAACAACAGCTCCAATCCTACTACAAGATGACAAAAGATGACTTGGAGGAGATTACCAGGGAATGGTCGACGAAACTCCTTGTTACAACAAACCTTGCAGACATGTCCGACGAGGAAATCCATGAAGCTATGCCGGATACACCTGGGCCAAGTAGGACTATGAAGGATGATGAAGTTGAAGATGTCCCTAGCACATCCATGAAGACTACTTTGATCTCACCTGCACAGGGAGGTGACGGTGATGAGCTAGGAGGTACAAAAGTCAAGAAAAATAGAGGCAAGGTTACTCCACCTAGAGAGGAGGAGGATCCCTCCATGAAAAGAAAGCTGGTGCCACCAAAACCCTCCTCCCAAAAGAAAGATAAGGCCACCCAGACAATGCTTAAAAATACCCTTAACCTGGATGACTTTGACTTCTTAATTGTCACACTGAATGATGTTTCACTAGAGCTCGCAGAAAAGAAAGAAGCAAAGGAGGAGGAGATATTCAACCGAATCAAGGGAGAACTCAAAGAAGTGTAGCATGCACTCTAGTCCAACCAAGTAGTTTTTACAACACCCTTGATAAGTGGAACATCAAGACCAGCCGATGATCCCACTCAATTACACCATATTACTGATCAAGTCGAAGCTCACCTTCGATGAGCTCAAGAAGACACAGTACAAGCCACACAGGCTTTGATGCAAGCACAAAAAGCACTCCTAGAATAATAGAATGAGGCAGAATGAGAAAAGATTGCCCTGAAAGCAAAGTGGGATGAGGAAAAGGCACAGTTGCTAGTAGAGAAACTTGAAGTATAGGAAAGGGTTTACAGGGCACTACACTCTGTGACAGTCATAGAAGTGAATATGTAAGACTGTCTCCCACAACAGGTGACCCAATTGGAAGAAGTAATCCAGAAACTCCAACAACGCATCACAGATTTGGAGGTCCGCACTATACCGAGACCCCCCAAGAAATAAGATATCTAAGAGAGGCCACTGATCGAATGGCAGTTGGAAGATTAAAAAACTTTTCCTTGGAATGCAAGTAGTTGAGCACTAGAAGCGCCCAGACTTATGAAACCTTCACAAAGAATCTAGAATTGCAAACATTGGAGGCACCACTCCAAGAAGAAAAGAAACATGAAGACATGCTACAGGCACAGATAAATACTTTGACCCCAGTCAAAATAATGAAGAGGTTCGCAGAACAACGCACAACCCAACAACAGGTACATACGCTGCAAAGTAAAGTGATGGAATTCTCCCAATGAGTTTAGCCAATCCAGGAAAAGGCATGCCAACTATTCACTGAACTTGAAAGCCATGGAGATGAACTCGAACAAGTTTTCATCACTGCAGAATAGCGTCTGGAAGGACCGCTCAATGACACAGTGATCTAGGAATTTACTGAGCAAGAGGTTGTCACACTACAGTAGGTCGAAGTAGCTCGAGCCAAGATCAAGGCATTCGAGGCAGAATTGATCAGACCCGAGTGAATCAAGATGAGTCACAGGTGAGTGTTGGAGGCTTGTTGGCCCTTGACTAGGTCTTGAAGAATACTTGGTCATATTTGACCATTTTTGGGACTGCGACAACTTGCCAAATATTGAGCGCAACGTGAAGCGAAAATTAGGAAAGCAAGACCTATTTTTGGGTCCCTTTTAGGGTTTTGGGTTGATGTAAAGGGAAAGGGATGTTAGCCCGTGGGTTTAAACATGCTTAGGCCCATTTTGTAATCTATAAATAGATACTTAGGAAATGTAAGTAGAGAGTAATAGTAGTACATTTATGTGATGTATAGATAAAGGCTTAGTGCTAGTAGATGGATATGTGTGATTGGATGTATATTGCAAGTTCTCTGTGCATGATTGTAAGGAGATTGAAAAGCTAAGTGCAAGTTGTTGTAGTTTGTGCTGAAGTGAAAGGAAGAAGGATCTAGTGAGCTGCACAGGTATTTTTTCCTATACAAAGTAAGGGTTACTGAAGCTCTGTGCTGTAACTGCTTGACCGAGATAATATAAAGAAGAAGACTTTGTGGATGTCACCCCAGGGTGGGGGTGAACCATGGTAACTTTGTGTAGTGTGCTCTGTTCTTCGACCTAATGTGTTTTGGCTAAGTGCTTGTTGTGATTAATTAGATCTAATTATGCTCTATGCTTATGACATATGAATGAATGTTAGATCTGATATATAAGATACTTAGTGCTTGATCTGTTGAATCTAATCTATATTTTTGTTGCTAAGTACTGAATCATATTTTGTCTAAGTATTCACTGCAATGCTCTGTGCTATCTGCAAAGTACCATAAGGGTTAAATATTGATGAATGATCTATGCTAAGTTCCCTATAATAGGTATAATCATACATCGTTCTCCTCGAGTGAGACTTCATTTGCTTCGCAGGTGTTGCCGAAAGGGCTAGTAGTTAGGGTTTTGTTGGTGCACTCTTGAACATTGAACCCTGGGTCTTCCCCTTTGCCAACAACTATGATCAGAGTAGCACAACATTAACGTGGTGGTTCTTTTCTGAGGATATCTTAGGACCTTGGGATTTTAGTAGGAGACTGTTGTTGGGAAAAATACCCTACGAACTAGCAAACTAGGGTCAAACTTGCATGCAGATTTTGACTGTAAAGAAATTACTTTTTAACCTACAACCCCAAAACTTAAACCCCTCTTTCACAATACATACATGGAAAGGAACCACTAACCTTGTTATTGATGTTTGGTGTAGATCCTCCGTTGCACTCTTGACCGCTTGCTTGCACTGCTCCTTCCAAAGATAACCTGCGATCAAGACAAACAACTATGCATGCATGCTACTTTTCTACTAGAGGGTTAGAAATTAAGCATAAATTAAACAAATCATAGATAACTCATGCATTGGGATGGGAAAAGTATTCTTTTATTATTTGAAAAATGAATCAACTTACAATCAAATTCAAGATCGACCACCGCTCCTTGATCCTGATCCTGGGCTCCTCCTCTTCTGTCCTCCAACTGCTTTGCGTTAATTCTCCTTCAACTTGAGGAGAGGCTAAAGGGTTGGGACAATGGATTCGGCAAATGGGCAGAGTTTCTTCGCTATAATTTTCCTTCTCCAAATGGTACCCCTACCCATTATTTTATAGGCTAGAAGGAGCTAGGGTTTTGGATGAACTCTCGGCCATGCATGGTCGGGAGTTTCAGTTAACTGACCCATAGATTTTTGCCCCGTCGACAACTTTCCTATTTTTGTGTTTTGTTAGGTACATGCAGGCTGTAGTGGGACTTCCAGCATGCACACGTGTGCAGTAATGGGTTAGGGCGCGTGGGCCTTGAACCAATTGGATTTTCAAGAGTTTGTTCAGCATAGTTTTGGCAAGGAAGGGATATGAGTTGGCCTGATTCCAGGTAAGCATGTGTGGTGCAATTTAGGGTTATAACAGATGCCCCCTAATGTGTGAGGTCAGAAGAGCATCTGATGGCCAAAATACATTACCAATCTTTTACCAATCTGTACTGATATGCTGAATGAGTGAGCCCAAGAATCAGGAACCAGGAGGTGCCATCTGCAAAATAACAAATGTCTCACTAAGGCGGGCATACCCATGCTCAGGATAAAATAGAACCATGGCTACCAATCAAACACACTGTAGATCCATGTCAAATAACTATAAAGAGTGGCCGCAAATAATACACAGTGGAGCTACATCTCGAAATCAGAAAGATATACATATAGAGTATCCATCTCCCAGAAGTTGATTCAGCCTGATGGTTGTACTTCAGAGCTTGAGCAACAACTTCAAAATATTCTAAAACTTGGGTAGGAGTGTAATATGAGTGTACAAATGCACTACCCAGAGGTCTTCGATGACTCATCGGTTATGGACTTGATAATCTTGATGATCGGATTGAAGGCTTCAGTGATTTCGAACAAGGACTTGATTGGACTTCCAGGATGGTCGGGTATGTGGACAAGAGACATATTGCAGAGGGGCCGACTCAGGCTTAGTGACAAACTTCCCTTGGATAATAGAATGACTAGTGATAAGACTCAGGCAACATATATGTTAATCATAAGTCTACGAAGCAGGAGGCAATGCAAACTCTCCATATGTTTGGAAGAGTAACCAAACGATGGAGGACACAACTCTATATAGCAAGAATAAGCTTCCTAAGGTCGTACTACATCCCATAGTCTGATGATCAAACAAGCATATGTGATTTATCCAAGGGCGACTCATTATGCTGCCAATAAAGAAAATACTTTTCCCATCCTCTTTTTGGGGTATATTTGATTTTTTTGTTCTTTTTGATAATTTTGAAAAAGCATAAAGGAATTTTACGTTACAGTGGAGGAACAAGTGCTGCAAACATACAAGCTCGAGGCACAAGGACAAGACTGATGTTCTAGTAAAATGATACTCGGGAAAAATCCTCCGGCAACCAAAGGTGTTAAGACGCAGAAGCAAACTGTCACAAGGCTGATGGATAAGGTATGCAAATGTGGTTGATAGAACACACAATGGTAACGTCCTTCAATGTAAGTTTAACAAGCCCAGAGAAGGTAAGCTCGGTGGTTTTTCATGTTTAGAGAGTCTGAAAAAGCATAAAAGGAGACTCCATTGGGGTACCTTTTTCGACAATAGTCTAGTCGGTTCAAAAAAGGGATAAACTAGCACCGATTAGACGTCAATTCAAAACCATTTTAACGAGTGTGAAAAAAACAAGATCACTCGACTATTTTTTCACTTTTAAGGAGTCTGAAAAAAGCTTAACTATGGACTCCGTCAGGAATATTCTTCTGGACCATTTTAACAAGTGTGAAAGAATAAGATCACTCGGTGATCTTTTCAATTTTAGGGAGTTTGAAAAGAGCTTAACTATGGACTCTGTGGGGGTTTCTTTTTCGTAAATTTAGTCCCTTAGGCCCAAAAAAGGAATAAAATTATACCTGAGGATACTCTTCTAAAGAATGGGAATTCAATAGAGTATTACTTTGTTCGTACAGTTGACCGTCCGGACCGAAAAAGGGGTAAACTACCGCCAGACAGACGTGACTTCAAATTTCAGTTTAACGAGCGTGAAAGGCCACAAGATCGCTCGATAATCTTTTCATTTTTAGAGGGTCTGAAAAGGGCTTAAAAGGAGACCCGTTATGTTTTGGGAGTTTGGAGGGTAAGACAAAGAGTGTAAAAGAACCATGCAAATGAGGCTCAAACTCATATTCAGGAAAGACTATACGGACTCCCGAGCCTATAGTGTTGTGTGAAATGACATGGACACCATAATGCAACCAGGACCTACCTAGGGCATCCATGTTTGGGTAAGCTCTACCACCAAGTCGTGATACTTCTAGAGCAGATATGACGGTTCCATGTCACAACCTGATGGGATCGATCCTATAGCATAAGAAAAAGGAAATGAGATGCAAAAGTTGGGGTAGTATCCTAACCTATATGCTCAAGTTGATTTTTGAATTTTTTTTTTTTTATGGACCGTCAATATTTTTTCGAAACTCAAAAAAAAATTGTTCCAATACCTGATCAAATCCCTCCCATATAACTCCTGGATCACTCTAAATGGTTTTTGGTATAAAGAAACTGATAAGGGGGCCAAAAAAGTGACAAAAAGAGGCCAAAAAGTCTATAAATAGAAGTTGGCAGCTCATTATCACCATTGCTGATTTGGAAATTGACTCTGGAGCCAAAAGACCCCCTTTGCCAAAGATCGTGATTTCGGGAGCTACAGTGGACGAAACGGACTTCTGCTTCGACCATGTAAGTAAAAACTCCCTCATATAGCTATTCAATACTTCAATTTAATCATTTAAGTTATTTTTGGGGTGGGCCTCGACCTTAAAAATGCCGGCCCTAGGTGCATGCACGCTGTCCAGAGACAACCCGCGTGTGCATGCGTGCAGAGAAAAGCCTGCACGCGTGTACACATGAATGTCACCTCGACAGACCGCGTGTACCACCCCCTATTGATGAAAAAGACAACAAAAAGAAGTATTGACCCTCCTTTACCTTGTTGTGTTGGCAAGATGTATGTTCAGTGGAGGGAAAGGGAGCATAAAGCAATCAGTGAGTTGGTTGCTACAGATCCGAATGTTGTGGCCTTGCTGACGCAGTGCGGTTTGCTCAAATTTTTTCTATGTCCGTTCATGCACACACAACCAAGGCTACTGAATGCCTTGATTGATTACTGGCACCCTGATGTAGAGGCCTTTATGCTAGAAGGGAAATTCTTGGTGCCCACCATCGAGGACATTTACTTTTTGACTGGCCTCTCAAGGAGAGGGGAACCAATCAACTTTTAGACTTTTCCTGTGGGGCTGAGCAAGATCTCGGAGTTAGCAGCTGAGTACTGTGAGGCTGGGACTGATCATAGAGGTTTCCAGGTGCCTATTGGCAATATTACCAACTTGGCACTACAGACTATATTTTTTCTTATTGGGTGGATTACCGGCTCAGCAGCTGTGCATCAGGCTTCACGCGCACAGATGAACTGTGCTATCCAGTGCATGAATGCATACATTTTTTATTGGAGTACCACACTGCTGGAGTGTATGAAGAGGAAATTGACATATTTCCGTCAGTGGACACAGAGGAACTTCGGGTTTGGGACTATCTTGTGTTCGTTCTTCTTCTTCGAGAGTTCCGTGCTTCAGTCCTCGGGTTGTAGTACGAGGACATCTGGCCTCTTTCCCCACAGTATGCAGATGGGCAGTGTTATTGCTGTGACAGGGTGGTGGAAGGATCATGGAGGCCTTTGAAAATGACTTTTTTTCTTGGCTGTCATGACAGATCCCTGTGATCGAGGACTACCCATATGTGGGGATCGACTTCTCTAGAGATCCAGAGATACCCGTGCCTCCTGGTGAGGAGCGAGGGGAGATGGGTAAGTCTCCACCTTTGTAGTTTTTTTTGTTTTCATATGTAATTTTTATGTCTTTTTGATATATATATCATTTTTATATGCCAAAGTATTTGTTGGGTAAATGTTTATTGCACGCAGATGTGGAACCCGTGTGACCTGCCGACTATGCACGGAACAGGCGTCGCCCATGGCCAGAAGCCGCAGCTACCACTGCTGGGGGAGTAGCAGTAGCAAGGAACCTCCCAGCAGGAGAGGCTGAGAGGGTCCTTAGTCAAGTTGAGCGGAAATTTAGTGCGCTCACTCGCACAGTCTCGATGGCAGAGATAGAGGACCTACCACCATCCATGCAGACTCATGTTGTGGGGGCACCTCGGACATGGGTCCGATTGTTTAGGTGTTTAGCCCGTGCAGTAGATGATTATAACATGGCCCATAGGCCCTGAAAATACTTTAGACTTTTTATGTGCCACAAGAACCTTTTTGTATATATTTTTTGAGGGCATAAGCCCGGTGACTGGTTACTGTTCCCACTTTTGAGGTGCTTGCGTCCATCTATGTACTCTGAGGATTTTATGATGTTTATATATGGTTTTTTATCTCTTTTTTGTGTCTTATGGATTATGTGTGCAAAAATGTATTTACATGTTTATGTCCATGATCTTTTTATATGTGGGCGAGATGCCAATCTAAAATTTGATTATCTAGAGTATCTGTGATTTGGTTTAATCTCCTAGGAACATGAAAATATGTAATATAATCAAACTTGTGTTCTAAGAGATGTACCCTAAGGAATCGTCGGTGTAAAGTTGGATCATGAACCTGGTATATTTTGTTTAGCTGCGACACAACCAGTTGAGCGTCTAAATAGACCCAAAGATGAGAGATACCCAATGACAATGCGTCACGAAGTAACTCAATAACTGCACTATACTCGGAAACATTATTTGTGGTGTCACCTAAGCATATACCTTCGGAAGATAACAACTGACCCTGTGGTGTAAAGATTACCCAAGATATAGAGGCAAGCCTCTGCATGTGTCGACTAGCACCGTCCGCATATCCAACGAACACCTCGGACTCACTTGACATCTGCCATATTGACGAAAGATAACATCAATGACACATCCATAACACCTTTTAAAAGAAATGTAAAAAAGTAATAGTACAAAGACTATACATATGTTACAAAAAGTTACCCACAGTGACCTTTCTACGAGTAATACTTCTTGAGGTAGAGCCCATTTCTAGGCTCCGCCAAAGCATTCCCTTCAAAATTGACCAAACGATAGGCGCCCTTTTTTAATACCTCTTTGATAATGAAGGGTCCGTACCACATGGGTTTAAACTATCCTGCCCCCAAGGGGTCCTTGTCTTGGTCATAGACCAGGACAAGGTCACCCTCAGAAAAAATCTAAGGATGAACGGACCAATCATATTGACACTTGACCTTATGTTTATGAGCCTCATTGGTCAGGGCCGCATCAAGACGTTGTTCATCAAGCTGCTCAAGGTGTACTAACTGCTCTTCAAGTGGAGAAGTGTCTGGAAATAACTAGACTGCCAATTTCAGAGATGGGATTTGACATTCAATGGGCAAGACTGCCTCCAGCCCGTAAACGAGTTGGAAAGGTGAGAAACTGGTTGCAGTCTTAACTGATGTTCGGTACACCCATAATGCCGAGTATAACATCAAATTCCAATTTGACTTGGATGAGTTGATAGTTCGTTGTAGAATCATATTAAGAGTTTTGTTTACAGCTTCCACCTACCCATTGGCTTGGGGGTAGTAAGGTGATGAATGTTCCTGTTGTAACCCAATATTTGATGTTAATTCGGACATCATTTGGTTCTGAAAGTGACTTCCATGGTCAGTGAAAATCTCTCTCGGGACGCCGAACCTTGCTACAATTTGGTTGAATAAGAAGAGAGTTGCAGTCTCTCTGTCATCTTTAAACGTCGGCATAGCTTTGACCCACTTAGTGAAGTAGTTGACAGCTATGATGATATAGTGGTGCCCCCTTGATGACGGGGGGTTTCATGTAGTGTAATAAATCCCCCACTTAGTGAAGGGACCAACTGTGATGACAGGAAACATAGGAGCTAGATGTGCCCTCATCTTTCGAGAGAAGATTTGGCATGGATGGCACTTCTTGACCGACTCGATACAATCTTTGATAAGTGTGGTCCAGAAGTAACCTACTCTTAGAATCTTTTGGGTTGTTGCCAACCCAGATAAGTGACCGCCACAAGCTCCAGTATGACAATCATTGAGCACTATGACGGCCTCCTCATGAGTGAGACATCGACGCAAGACACAGTATACACCTCTCCGATACAACGTATCATCGAGTATGAGATAATTCTTAGCTTGATGGCGTATCCGTCGATGCTCGTCATGAGAAGCAGAGGTGGGGCACTTCAAATTCTGGAGATAGATCAGTATATCTCCATACCAGGGGTCTGAATATTCAATCAAAAACATATCCCCCCAGATAGGCGATTCCTCAGGCACAACGCCACTTGACTCAACCGAAAGCTCCGAAATAAGTTCTGCGAAGACCAATGACTTCTTGGACTTTGTTGAAACGAATTCTAAGTCAAATTATTGGAGGATCACCATCCATCTACTGATTTTTCCACCTATAACTCATTGTGTCAACATGTACTGGAATGGATTCACGACAACGATGATGGTGGTCTTGTGAAACAGAACATAGTGACGGAACCGTTGAACAACATGAACTGCTGCCAGTGTAAGTTTTTCAAGATGGGAATAATTAAGTTCTGGTCCTACGAGGCCTCAGCTCAGGTAATAGATCACGTATTCTGAAAACGAATCATCTTCCTAGACTAAAACCATGCCTATAGTTGACTCTGCGGAAGCCATATATAAGAAGAAATTTTTGTTATAATTAGGTGGTCGTAGTAGAGGTGCGGTTGTGAGGGCGTGTTTTAATGCGTCGAAAGAGCATTGAGCGGCTTCATCCCAGAAAAAGGGAATGCCTTTCTTCAGTAAACGCATAAATCCCTTGGTGATTTCAGCATAGTTGGCGATGAAGCATCGTAAGAAGTTCTCCTTGCCTTGAAGACTTTGAAGTTGTAAGATTGTGCATGGGGGGGGCAACTGGATTATTTCCTCCACCTTAAGAGGATTGACCATGATCCCTATTTTTGATACGATGAAACCTAACAAACGTCCTGATGTTACGCAAAAGCTACACTTATTGGGATTCAAGCGAATCCTGAAGTAGCGACAGCGTTCGAAGATTATTCTGAGGTGCATAGGATGATCCTTTTGCTTGCGAGAGCGTGATGCTAAATCATCTAGATAGGCATCGACTATATGTTTGAGGTCATCAAACGCAAAAGACATGGCCCGTTGGAAAGTGGCTCCAGCATTTTTTAGGCCAAAAGGCATCTTACGATAGGCGAATGTACCCCACAGACAAATGAATGTCGTTTTGTGTTGCTCTTCAGGTTTGATTTGGATTTGATTATATCTCGAAAAACCATCCATGAACGAAAAGGCTTCACAATCGGCGCATTCATCAATGATCTGGTCAATGAATGGGGTTGGAAAATTATCTTTTGGACATGCCTTGTTCAAATCATGGAAATAGGTACATACACGAATTGTGCCTTGTTTTTTATTGACCGGCACGGGGTTTGACACCCATTGAGTCAAATGAATAGGATATATGAAACCTGCCTTGAGTAATTTCTCAACCTCAAGCTTAATGGCTGCTGCTTTCTTAGGATTGACTAGACGAAATTTTTGTCGAACAAGCTTGGCATCAGGATACATTATGATTTCGTGTTCAACTATTTTCGGATCGATACCTGGCATTTCCTCATAAGACCAGGCAAAAACGTCGCAGAATTATTTGAAAAGATCCGTATAAATTTGAATCTCTTCGGGGGAGAAATCTTCCCTGACAAATACATTCTCCACGACGCCAGGGTTTCGGGAGATGTTGATAGGTATGGTTTCAACGATAGTCGCCATATTTCCCTCAGCATAAATTTCCTGTGTAGCTAAGAGATTAATAGGATAGGGATGATCTCCCATCATGGTGACAGTGAATTCTCTTGCCTCGATTCGACTTAACTCTTGGAGGAAATATGATCTGTGACAAAGATCTTCCAAAGGTTTGTCCAGACTAGTCATTGCCTCAATTACTGCTTCGTCAGAAGGCAAGACTAAGTCTAACAAATCGATGGTAGAAAGAGAAACCTGAGCCCAAATAGGCTCTAGAAGTGGATCCAACTCTTGTGCGGGATTCAGATCAGGGTTAGCTGAAGCTTGCTAGACTAAAGAGTACGCTACTTCAACAACTGACAAGGGCATGGACATGCTGGAGTGCCCTGTCTCATCCATCGTGGCTGATGGGGAAGGAAGAATCCACAGATCCTCAAAGTAAGTCATGCAGAACGACGAAACTTGAAAAACCTCAGCCTTGTGGTGATTAGATATAAACATTACATCATCATGAGGAGGTGGGTAATCAAAGGTACCCATCAAGGATGGGCACAAACCAACTCCTACGTTAACGACACCGGCTTGAGGATTATCAATCATGGGGACCATGGATGCCCCCAAAGCTGGGTCAGGTCTAGAGAAGGACAATTGATCGATGATCACTATCCGACCCTCGTGTTGAAACAACAAGACTCGAAAAACTGTAGCAACCACAACTTGCATAGAATAATTCCAACTCTGTCCTAACAAGAGATTATAGTCGAGGGGGGCATCGACTTCCTCTACCTCGACGCACACAGTCTTCCCTCCTAATGGCACAGGGAAAGAAGGGACGATGCCATGTGGTCGGAAAGAATGGTCGTCAAACATAGTGAGGAGATTAGGTGATGGAGACAAAGCAGGCTGGCCAATGGCCTTCCAACATGCTAACGACATAACGCATGTCGAGGCACCCTCGTCGACCACCATGCGAAAGATATTTCGTGTAAAAGTTTTCGTGGGATGAGCCACTACTATCTGGAACGCTACGTGGTAAGGTAGACCAGGTTTTAATTCGGTTGTATATAGCATGATGGTACCCATGTTACAAGTCTTAGTAGAGCCTAAAGTAGTTAACAAGGCTTTCCTCTGAGCAGGGAAGCTTTAGAGGACCTCCAAAGCGGACATCGCACAAGGGGTTTGTGATAAATATTCCACCACAGAATAATTCTGGGCGGCCCTTACGTTTGGGTTGTGAGAAGCTTTCTTAAATGCACCCTTTGGAATGTGTGTCATTGTTTCTCCCAACGTCTTCTCGATCTGTAGAGGAAGATATGGGAGTTCAGCTTCTTTACCCTTCTCAGAGGCACTTGGTTTACTATAGTCGTGTGCTCTAGTCATTATGAAAGCATCACCCCTAACCATATATACGTTCGCGGATGAGGAATTGTTTGGAGGAGGGTAGGTTTCTTGGCTGTCCCCTTCGACACTTGTAGAGGCTTGAGTTAAATTTTTCCCATGCTGAAACGGATTAGTCAACATGGCTTGCTGTTGTTGTCTGACAAAATTTTGGGCCTCTGCAAGTCGAGGACAAAGATGGGTCGGGTGGTCTTCCGCACACAAGTTGCACGGATACCTCGCCTTCCGGTTTTCCGTGGTGCCCTTGCCAGCATTATCAGTGGGTTTTTTCTCCCCCTTGCCCTTTTTCCATTGTTTTTTCTTCCCTTCAGGCTATTGGGTGGCCTTTGGGTTAGTCAACTGCACGGAGTGTACTTCCGACGTTTGGTTAGGAGGAGTAGCCAAAGCAGTAGTCTGGCTAGCCAATGAGTGTTGGATAGATAACTGTTGCAATTGTTTTGTCAATTGCTCAGCTGGCTTGGTTTGTGATGAACCAACAATACCGTCGGCATGTGGTCCAACTCTCTGTCTAGTTTTATCCAATATCGACCGTGGTACATCTGGTAGTATGTTGTATAATAAACCAGACTGAGAATAAATGAGCTCAAACTGTTGATCCCTCATGATGGAATCTTCTTCGGAGAAAACTCCAAAAGTTGCGACGTCTTTGGATAATTGTGGGACCAGAGACTTAAGGAACCACTCAAGCAGGAATGCTGGTGGGACTAGTACTTTGATTAGACTCTTTTGGCGTCTCCACTCTCAGATATGGTCACAGATATGGTCCGTTGTTGTCTGTTCGAAATTGGCAAGCAGCTCTGTGCCAATGTCGTATCTCACAGGTAACTAGAAATGGTTAAGGAAGGCCATCGCTAGTTCGCCAAAGGAAGAGTATCTTGAGCGATCAAGCTTGATGTACCATTTCGCGACACTCCCGATAAGAGTGCGTTGAAACAATCGCAACTGGACGAAGTCATCTTTCAATGAGTTAGATGAACACCAAAGGTGGAAGGTAGTCACATGATCACCTGGATCTTCATTAGGCTTGGCCTCAAACTTTGGAATGTTCGAAGGAAACTTCGTTGGCATAGGAGGCCAACGTGGATCATGACAAATAGGATCATTTAACAACCTTGTCAAATCTGACAAGTGTAACGTTGCCAGGAATGGTAGTTTGGGTTGTTGCTGATAGCCTGGGAAAAAGGGTCCTGGAGTTTGACTGGCACCAGGTTGCCAGAAAAAGTTTGGCTGCTGGCCCGGGTTCTGGTAGAAACCATGGCCCTGACCAGCATAAGGATTTTGCATCTATGGAGTCATCATTGGATGATTCCCCATAAAGGACATAGGATGTTGGGCATTCATCGTGTTTGACAGACTTTGGGAAGGATTACCCCATGCCGGTCTGGATGGGAGAGGCATAGTAGTATGTCCAGGGTTCCATTGACTGTGGAAAGAATTACCCCAGAACAACATTCCAGAGGAGGGAACGGATCCTTGTCCTGAGTTCCAAGGTCCTGCTATATGTGCCCCCAATGCAGGAATAGTACCCTGCGTCGGAGTAGACTGTCCAAAAATGGGAGTGCCCCCAGACGGGAAAGCGGTGGATGTGAAAGTGTTGTTACCAAACGTCCCGTTCCAAAAAAATGGTGACGAACCTATCGGCATATTGTGCATAGGTGTTCCTTGACTCCCGGCTCCAACTAAACTAGTGTGTGCACGCTGCCCGACGGACTGCTGATGTAGACCACCAAGCGAAGGGGACGAAGGAGAGATATGACCTCCAGCATAAGGAAAAGCATTAAAAGGGATGGAAGTGCCCCCAAGTTGACCTTGCAGAGGAGCGTTAGAGCTCCCTGCCCCTAGACCCAAAGTCTGTAAATTGGAGTGAGTGAGTGCAGGACTTGTACCCGAACTAGGCATACCATATGCGAACGGAAGGCCTGTCGCACTAGGTGTGAAAGGGGTTGTGGCCTCTACCATAGAAGGGGTTGGTCCACTGTGCGACATAGTTGTGGCCGAGACCATGGTGGCTCTGACCAACGATGGTAAGTTAGGAGATGATTCTCCTATGGTAGAAACTGTGGCGGGAATGGGAGAATTCCCAGAAGAAGTAACAACGTTTGGTTCCATAACTGTGTGAGGCACTGACAGGTGTTCGTAAAATTGAATTGGTACAATAACTGATGGCCAGGTATCAGTGGTGGCGGTTTCAATCGAGCCAAGATTGGTGGTTGATTCCTCTGGGAGTTGTTCGGGCACAATGGTTTGTAACCCGGTTGCTTCGAAAGACCCTTGTTGGTCTAGCTTTTGCCTCAATGGTGGCGGGGGTGGCTCCAGTATAACCGACGGCAGGCCCAGAAGCCTTCATGACCGATGGAGCTTGGGATTCTCCACTGTGTGAGAATATCCAAGACACACTAAGGTATTCTACACGTTCAAATAGTAACACAGACTAAAAAAGAAGCCCCTAAGAGATAAGACAAGCAAACTCTAAACTAGTTGGAAGAACAGTTACAACAACCAACACTAGAGCAACTTACCGATTCAAGTGAAACTCGAACACGGAAGCACCCTCCGGGTATACTCTGCAAAGTGTGGCCCGATGTCTTTCCTAGGTACCGTGGTATACCCCCGCAGTCACCTGTGTATGTCCCTAAAAATATTGGCAACTAGGTTGCCAACACGCGAATAGTCACCACGCGGGTACAGTCGAAAGTCGGGTAGACCACAATGAGCAGGGTATCAAGCCCGAAACCTATCAAGGGTATCGAGAGAAAATGGTCCGGAAGAAAACTGAGGACCTTGAACAGATTCAATACCCATGAAACCCCGTGGAAAATGCAAACGACGGAATCCCAAAACAAATCCTCGATATGTGTTCTCCATTACGCTTGGTCCGGCTTTGGAGGGGTTATCTCCACTACCTTTCCGCACGCGACCTCATGTTTATACCCTGTGTTAGAGGGGGGTCCCGAATAACTTCCATGAAACTGGACTTCTACACTCCCTATCACAGACTCCAATGTTTGGTTTTGAATGGCCTTGGAGAGTTTCCTCTCCAACCTAATCCAAGGCCCTAGTCCTGAACTAGTTTGTGAACCCTACAAACAAAAAGTCTAATAGATTTTAAATTAGTGTTTCTTTTATGGGGTTTTTTACGTCACGGGATATGAAGGTGAAACTGATGATGTGTAAAGACTAAAGAAAAAATGAATGAAAAAAGATGGAAACAAAAGACTTTTACTAAATGCAAAAATCAACAACTTTTCACAAAGAAAGATTTATTTTTCTTGTCAATTTTTCTAAGATTTCATGCAGCAAACATAAAGGAAGTTCGCTCGACTACGAGCTACTTATTCTCTAAATGCACTGCAAAAACTTATGAACAAAAAGACTTCTTCCTATCTATTGATGCAGAAACACAATCTTCAAACAAAGAAGAAAATGAAATTTTTTTTTTTTCTATTTTTTTTTTATTTACGTGCTAATCAAGCAACACATGGAAAATACCGACAAGCCTAAAACCCAAAAAAACAAAATTCTGGCTTAAAGCGCAGATCGCAAAGAATCAGAGAAAAGATACACAATGACAATCAAGAAATCAAAGACTCTTATGCTTGTCTAAAAACCATAAAACAAAATTTTTCTTTTTATCTTTTCTATCAACTATCAACTAAGAAAAAACAGGCTAAGGGTAAGAGGCCCTAACCTACTAACTGTTCAACCCTAGACTCAAACACCTGAGAGGAACACTTCTCACCAAAGGAGGAGATGATTTCCCCACCCTGATTGAAAAGAAGCCTGTCAAGCATGCTATTGCCACTGAAACAACACGCGTGCGAACACGTTCTGAGCTGAAACAGGACGCGTGTACACACAGTCTGACCTTGTACAGACTGCGTGTATGTATAACCTCTAAGACAAAAAATAAACAAAGGCAACCCAAACTAGGAAGAGGCCTCTGGTATTGATAACCAGGGTCTCTTGAAGGCTTGGATGCTTCTTCTAACATAAAAGAAAAAATATTTGCAAGGAATGACAAAACACAAAATGACAAACTGAGACAGGACTGTGAACCAGCAAGACTCAGACAGGATCCAGAAAACCCCCTGAGAATGTATAATTCTGACAGGGAAGAGGAGGGCTGCCTCTTAAGTTCTCTGAGTTCCTACATGCTACTGAAACCTCTACAGCTAGTGTTCACACGTGGGCTGTAAGAGGTTAGGGTGCAGGTACACGCGTGCAGGCCTTGTGCAGGCCACGTGTACCTCTGTGTGTCTCGATAATTACTGTCAAGCAATGGTCAAGGAAAAACTGGTATAAAGATCCAGGCTCCCTGCTATCTCAGACCTAACAGGAAATAGATAGACAAAGAAAGACAGAAAATCTAATCTTTTAAACTACCCACAAACTCTACTAAATCCGGAAACCCTAAAGAGTGTTTCCCCAGTATGGTCCCCAACTCTATTGTTGGGAAAAATACCCTACGGACTAGAAAACTAGGGTCAGACTTGCATGCATATTTTGACCGTAAAGAAATTACTTTTTAACCTACAACCCCAAAACTTAAACCCCTCTTTCACAATACATACATGGAAAGGAACCACTAACCTTGTTACTAATGTTTGGTGTAGATCCTCCATTGAGCTCTTGACCGCTTGCTTGCACTGCTCCTTCCAAAGATAACCTGCGATCAAGACAAACAACTATGCATGCATGCTACTTTTCTACTTGAGGGTTAGAAATTAAGCATAAATTAAACAAATCATAGATAACTCATGCATTGGGATGGGAAAAGTATTCTTTTATTATTTGAAAAATGAATCAAATTACAATCAAAGTCGAGACCGACCACCGATCCTTGATCCTGATCCTGGGCTCCTCCTCTTCTGTCCTCCAACTGCTTTGTGTCAATTCTCCTTTGGCTTGAGGAAAGGCTAAAGGGTTGGGACAATGGATTTGGCAAATGGGTAGAGTTTCTTCGCTATAATTTTCCTTCTCCAAATGGTACCCCTACCCCTTCTTTTATAGGCTAGAAGGAGCTAGGGTTTTGGACGAACTCTCGGCCATGCATGGCCGAGAGTTTCAGTTAACTGACCCATATCTTTTTGTCCCGTCGGCAACTTTCCTATTTTTGTGTTTTGTTAGGTACACGCAGGTTGTAGTGGGACTGCCAGCGTGCACACACATGCAATAATGGGTTAGGGTGCGTGGGCCTTGACCCAAGAGGATTTTCAAGAGTTTTTTCAGCATAGTTTTGGCAAGGAAGGGATATGAGTTGGCCTGATTCCAGGTAAGCATGTGTGGTGCAATTTAGGGTTATAACAGAGACAGTGAAAAATTTGACACAGAGGCGAGAGCCAATTTTTTCTCTCATGAGATTGGTTCTCTAGAAGAGAAGAACATTTATGGGTCAATCGATTTATTGGAAGACCGAGTGACCTTGATTTTTGGTGGTTTTAAGGAAGCCTCTTATATCAGTACATTACTGGGCCACACCTTGAGTGGAGGATGCTTCACATCTTACAAGATGGTTTTGGATCCTGGTATCATTTTTGGTTTCAGTCTGGAACAATCCACGGAGCATTAGGTCATGATGGAATTTCTCCAGGACAAGAAATCTTTGGGGAGGGAGTATTTGTCATGTACCCATTTTTGGGTTTCCCTACTTTGTAGTAGAAGGTACTTACATGTCTTGTTAATGGAGAAAAGGGTGTAAAAATGGGGGTCATTTAATGCCATTTAGTTAGGATATGTTATGTTTTTAAAGTGACATTAGGGAAGTAAAATAACTTTATATTAATAAGTTACTTAACCATTATTAAAGTGACTTTTAATCTTAAAGTGAAAATTGGAGGGAAAATAAGGGTTATATTTGATTTAGTAAAAAAGGGGAAATTCTAGAAGTTACATTTTATTTGGTCAAAATGGGGAAAGTTCTAGAAGGCATGGAAAAAGGATAAAAGGAGGGATAGAGCCTCACTTTTCTATTATGTTTTGATATCTTGTTGAGTTCTCTTGTAGCCAACATTTTTGTTGGCATTTTGGGAAAAACCCTTCCACTGCAGGTTTAGTTTTGGTGGTGCCATATCCACCCTATCTAGACAAGGAGGAGGATCCATCCATGATCTCCATATTGGTTTTGTTTTCAGTTTTTTGTTGTAGTGATTTTCTTGGAGAGTTTGTGTCACTTGGAGGGTTTGATCTCATCTGTTGAGGAGGACATGGCATGATTCCAAGTTTTTGTCTTCTATTGCGTGATTTTCATTGATGTATTGCAACTGCCATATCGACCATTGGATTGTTGTATTCAGTCTCCATTCATAATAAAATATTCCATGATTCTCTTCTATTCCAAGTGTATTTATGATGCTTTCAATATGTTTGACGAAATTTCTTTAGTAGAATGAATACAAAAATATTTGTGGAAAAATAATATAATTGCATAGAAATTCATAAAATCCTTGCCTATCTCTATTGGGGATATTACATGTTTCAAGTGAGAATCAAAACAATTAATCTCCCTTCCATATTCATCTATCTTATCACATCCTTTCTCATAAAAAAACAATTTCATCTCTCCCTATTCTTTCTTTTGCTTTATTTTCCAAACCTTTGAGTATTCTTCTTTATGTTTGGAAAAAACTTCTTCTTCCTTGTTTTGTTTAGGAGGTTCTACTATGCTAATTATACAACAAATTTATATGTGCCCTTAGTTATTTCACTTATAACATTCAATATTGTAATCAAGTAGAAGAGCAAATGAATTGTATTTTATGTTAGCAATCCTATGAGAACTTCTGGTTTTGTCGCTCATATAATCATCATTTGAGGTCTTATAATAACCTATATTTATATCTCTCACTTGACAACTTCTTGCATAATCTCTACAATCTATTTCCTTATGACACAAATTATTGCAAGAAAAACAATAGCCAAGAAAGAGATTTTGGTACTGGTTTTTGAAAGGCCTTCCTTGTGGAACAACTCTTATGAACTCATTCTTGTTATTCTTGTGAGAAGGCTTGTTTTTTTGTTGGTCATAATTGTATTTCCTACTATTTCTTTCATTTTTGATGGATCCTTTGAGAATACTCGCAATATTTTAGTTTTTTCTTCATTTTCCTTTTTTGATGGCTTTGTGACCTTAATGCTTGTGCCTCCCTCAAGGGTGTTTTGTTTTCCGTCATTGCCAAGATTTTTTTTGATGAATGGTGACCTTTGGAAACTAATAATATTATCTAATATTTCAGTACTCTTTCCAAAATTCGAGCTTCTATTCAACTAGTCGGTTGTTTTCTTTGGTTCCTTTCTCAAGGAAACAATTTTATCCTCTAGATTATTACAATTTTCTTCCTTTTCTTTTAGCTATCTTCTCAACACTTTTTCTATCATTTTTTCCTCTTCTAGTTGAGTCTTCATGATGAGAACTACATTCTTTGTTTCTTCAATATCATGATCCTCCTCTTCATATTTATGTAATTTCTCTTTTTTCTTTATATTCTTTTTCCTAAGCTTGTCTATTTCTTCTAAGGCACTAACGAGTTTTGATCCAATAACTTCTTCTGCTGAATCTGGTTTTTCTTTCTGATTATCTTCATTTTATTCATGAACATGATTTGTTTCCATGGCTATGGAGAGGAATTCTTCTTCATCATAATTGTCTTCCCTTTCTTCATTTGGACATGTAGTAGAAAAATGTGCTTTTCTACCACACTTAAATCATTTGAAGGGTAGCTTACCTTTGTATTTTTCAGGTCCTCCTTTTAGATTTCTCACAAATTGTACTTCTTTTGTATTTGATTCACAACTAGAATGATCATCAAATATCTCTTCAAAAAGTTTTTGTAGATTGTCCCAAATCTATTTAGCTGGTGTACACTTCATTACCTTAACAGTCTCAAAATCTAATAGGCCACTCAATATGGAATCTGTTTCTTTTGCATTTTTTTCACTCGACTCCTTCCCAAATTCATTTGTATAACCTATTGTGACTAATTCCCAAATACCAAACCCGAGGGACTACAAATATATCTTCATTCTTATACTCCATGATGTATAGTTTGTTCTGTTGAACAAAGGAGCCGTGTCTGTAGGGAGACCATCCTTACAATCCATATGTTCTTAAGATATAACTTCCAATGGTTAAATCATTTCTGAAGGAACCTGATCTGACGCTAATTATTGAACTTATTCTTATACTCAGGGGGGGGGGGGCGGGGAGTGAATTAGTATAATATACTTTTTAATTTATTTAACCATTCATTAATCATTCATTAGCTCAGAAAAAATAATCACATATAAACTCCAATCACAATGCATAGAGTTTAACATGGAAATCCAATCGATATAAAACCATAAAACTTATCTTTATAAATGTATGTAGGCATCAACCTACTATTACAAAGATTTCAGGAACCAACCTACTATAGACACCAATGTCTTTAATTGAGCACAAACTCATCAAGGTGTAGGCACCAATTTACTGGAGACAACAATATCCTCCACTGAGCACCAACTCAACAACACCTGTAGACACCAACCTATTGTTACAATATTTGCAAACACCAATGTGTTGGAGACACCAAGCCCCTCACCTGAGCACCAAATCAACTAGATAAATATATGTGTGGACACCAATCCAATATATTCATATACAAAGTACTTCTAACTTTACCTACATGCTTCATACTTTATACATTGTGTCAAACCCTAGTCGCATTTAACCTTCATGCCCTAACGAACCTCATAGAATCATTCCTAGAATATTATTCCAAACTGTTGCATTAAAACCTCAAAATAACGCACATTTCAGCATCACAACCTCAAAACAATGCACATGATAACATGACAGAACTTCAATCATTCATAACACACCTTGAGAACAAGAAAGACCCCAAGAAAATCCACCAAACTTCTCTAGATGACCTTTAGATCCAAAAAATAGACCCCAACTCCTTTAGTGCACCTTAAATCACTTATGCACACCTCAAAAATCATTCCTTTCTTGGATACACTAAAAATTCCCACCTTTATCTTGTATTTATAGTACTTTTGTCGTTAATTTTTGGGTCGACCTGTAAATACTGGTTGATTCGACCTAAATTTTTTGGTTGGGTTGTCAAACAATTTTTTTTATATCTCCTCATCCTTAGGGAGTTAGAGGGAATTATATATACCATTGGAAAGGTCTCTGGATAATATTTACAACCATATAACTTGTTCTCCCATTTTATCTAGGTATGTAGGGTAAAAATTCTTCAAAAATAGGGTATCCAAACTGATCATCAACAATAAATAAAAAATACTCTCAACAATCTCCATCTTTCAATATTTATCTTGGACATATGTATTCTTGTAATATTTATCTTGGACATATTTAGGCTCCCCCTGTCTTTGACATCAATGACAACAATATTTACAACAAACATTTCCTCAATCTTGGCATCATGATATTCTTTATTCGAGTCTGCGGTACCAACTTCATATTTTGTTTTCTTTTTATCCTTATCATCTTGATATTCTCTTAGCTCAATTTTTCCATAGTCAATCATATTTCCTTTAATGCCTATTGCATCATCTTTTCTTATTAGGATGGTTTTGGATATTCTTTCTCTCAACATCATAGAAAAATCATCCTTAAAGGATCCAACATAGGTGACCTTTGTTGATGCCTTAGAGGGTTTAATATCAATAGGAATTTTATTATAGAGCTTGTTAAATATTTTATTAAATTCAACCACAATTTCACTTTCCTTTTTCCTTAGTGATACAAACTCTATTAAATAATAGATATGATCTTTCTTTTCTCCCCATTGCCTCATAAAATTAGATCCAAGAACCTCCCAAATGTTAATTGTGGCAAGAGGTGATCCTCTAAACCATTTTCTTACATGCCCCTCCAAGGTTTTAACAACAAGTAGCATTAACACATTATCATGTTTCACAAATAGGTTATCAGTAAAATCTTGGAAGGAGGCCATATGCTCTTCTCCCCATCATATTTTGGAAACAATTTGAGGTAATTTTCAAGGAGGTCATGTGTATTATGGGGAATATTTAAAGGACCATATATAGTTTCTACCCAAGGATTTAATGGTGGTGGAGGTGTTGGTTTATTTCTCTAACCCCTTCCTCCTCCTACTCTATCCATTAGATGCTTAAGAATAAGATTATGAACTTCAGAGGATAAAGGAAGTTTAGGGTTTTTCAACAAACGTTTATAAGAATATCTTGCTAAATGGGAAAAACTTAGAGGATAATTATGAAAATCTATCAAATGATTATTTATAATTTGTATAGAAGAATGGGTTTCTGGAGGTGTATCATACAACCTGATAGAATTATCTATTCGATAATTATAAGGAGGAAAAATCTTTGTGTGAGGATTACCTATAGGAGATGAGTCTTTCTCTCATGTTTCTCCAAGAAATCATCTTTTTCGGATCTGATAGAGTTGGAATGCTTGTAGGATCAAAGTTCCTTCTCGTATGTTTTTTTGTATATGCCATATTTACCTTTTTGGATTCGCTAGGTCAAAAATGAATAACCAATGATTTGAATATTGTTCACCATCAAGAATCAATGCGTAACATGTCATTTCCCAGGGAAAAATGACTTCAAACTTCTTTCCCCAAAAAAGACACCATTTAAGGATGTTAGTCCTTGAGATGTTCCAAGTTGTTAGTGGAACTATGCCAAGGATCCTTGGAGACAAAAAATAAAATTGATTTTAAAGATATTTTGTAGAACAAAAGATTTAAATAAATGCTCAGTAATTACTCATAATTCTTGAAGTATTTCAGATGGGATGATTAGGAAGAATCTCATCCTAAAGGGGAAATTTCCCTTTTGTGTATCAGACACTAAGAGTTTAATGTATATGAATTAATTGGTGAAGTAAACACATGCACATACAAGGTAGTTTTGAAAATAAATATTGTACAGTTTGATGTAGAAAATGTACTGAGAAAATTAGAATTCAACAGATTAAAAAACAAAATGTATTTGGGTTTATGTAGGAATATAATTGAAATAGATTAATGTCTGAGACATTCAAAGATATAACAAAATTTAGGTATACATTTGACTATACCAAATGAAAATAGAAAAAAATCGATCATATAACATGAATTCAATTTCATTCACATAAATATCACACACATTTAAAAAGTATAAGGTGCTAATCTACTGCCTGAATATTTTATTAATGGACTTTCGGAATGTTAGCATAATTAGGCACTTATGAGTTAGTTAAGATCTACTTGGTATAATGTGTCCTTAGGTAAAAGTGTGTTTCTTAGTGTGTTTATTTAGTATGCATTAATATACATTTGTAGTTAGGAAATCCGATGGTCATAATATGTTCCTGACATAGAGTGATTTGACGATTCATATTCTCCTTGATCTTAATGAACATTGATATGTGTCTTAACACCCGATTGGTCCATGATATCTATTTAAAGAGAATGGAGGGTAATTTTACGATGATCGATTGTGATAAACTCTCTTGTAAAATATCTCTGTAATCTTTTTCTTTTGAATTAATAAACTGCTCCAAGTGGTTGTGTTGGTTGAGGCCGTGGATGTTTCCCTGTAGGGGTTTTACCACGTCAAAAAATTAGTGCGTTGATATTTGATCCAGTTGTGTGAGTAGTTACTGAAGGTTTTCATCCTCTGTTGGAATACCTTTGTTGTCGAACATGGTATCAGAT
Organism: Picea engelmannii; assembly: GCA_009831015.1. Lineage (NCBI taxonomy): Eukaryota > Viridiplantae > Streptophyta > Pinopsida > Pinales > Pinaceae > Picea > Picea engelmannii. The sequence continues at coordinate 573,172 of ML792600.1, forward strand.
CTTGTTTGAAGACCTGCTCCTGTTGTAGATCGAGATTGTGAAGCTGAGTTGCCTCATTTCAATTTTCTTCCATTTCCATACATTTATGGGTTGAGAGGATTGTTCCATTGCATCCTGAGCACTCATTTAAGTTAGGAACACTTTTATTTTCACTCGAAAAGGTTTCTATTTTCCCAAGATACAACCATTTCAGTCAGATTTGGAGCTATAAAGCCTAAATACGCCATTTTTAAAAATTTTGCAGAGTAGTATTTCAGTTTTATATTATTTGTTTCTGGGTTTCTACTCTTTTATATATGTGTATTCTCTTTTCCCTGTGCCCTATGCGATCTTGGAAAATCAGAAACAAATAGGAAAAGGTTCATTTTCCAGGTAAGCTAACCGATATCTAACCCTTGTTATCATTGAGAAACATTTTTTTGTTCTTGTGTGAAAAGAGTTTTTTTAGCACGCTCTCCGAGGCCGTCTTCAACAACAACAACAACAATGAAAACAAAAACAACAACCCTCTTTCTAAACAATACAATATGTTTTGCTATACCATTTGGTTAAAACATTCCTTATTAAGTAAGAGGTCTTGAGTTCAAGTCTCTCTTTTTGTTACTTTTTAAAAAAAAAGTTCATGCTCCATTGTAAAGTGTATTTCACTTCAAGTATAAAAGTAAATCACTATAAGTAGCTTTAATATTTTAGAGTTATTTATTTTTCATACAACTTTTCTTTTATAAATTAACTTCATTGTAAAAGTGATCCCCACTTAGTTTTATAAAAGTGGGTCACTTCATAAAACAACTTACACCATCACATGGTCCTTTGGTTACCGTTTATGCCTTTTTTTTAAATAACACAACTTTCACATCCAAAGTCTATTTTCAGTCCCACTTTTTTTTAAAACCACCTAATTTTTCGATATATTTCCATCCATATCATCGGTTTCAGTTTTTAAATCCATATTATCTACATATTTAATATGGATTCTTCAAGTAATCTTTTGGTTACCAACACCAACTACTTCCAATGGAAATATCATATGGAGGATTTATTAAGAAGTAAAGGCTTGTACCAGATTACCTTGGGAAATGAAACAACACCCACTGATGTTGATGAGAAAGTCAAATGGGATAATAGGAATGAAGAAGCACGTGGATTAATCGAAATTTCCATCTCTCTTGATTTAAGGTTCCACCTTCAATCAATTGATAAACCCAAAGAAGCTTGGGAAAATATTGAATCTGTGTTTCATAAACACAATATTATTCAAGAACAACAGTTAGAAAATCAAGTATTGACTTTAAGTCCAAGTGATTGTTTTTGCATTGAAGACGATCTATCTAAGTTTGAAATAGTCATAACTTTATGTGAAGAATGTAAGATAAAGATAGAAGAAGATCTTTGCATCTATATTATTCTTTCTAAGCTAGGTAGTTCATATTCTTTTTTTGTATCTATATTTTATGCCATGCAAGATTCTCTAGGGGAAACTTATAAAAAACCCACTCTTGATAAATTTTTTGATGCTTTGATTAGAGAGCAAGATAAGCTTGTACAACTTGGAATGATCAACACTGCAAGTACACCCAACAAAGCCTTAGTCATCCATCCGAAAGATAAGCTTAATAATCCCAAGAAGAAACATCCTTGCCACAACAACAAGAAATATAAGGGTCCCAAACCCACTCAGACAACTTCCGCTCCTAATGGTGACAAAGGAGAAAAATATAAAAATTAGAAGACTGACAGACATTGCAAATTTTGTGATAAACATGGTCATGATGAGTCCAAATGTTTTAATAAGATCACAAATTTAGAAGAAGTGATGAATAAGCACAACAACAATATTGATTCTACTTCTTGTTCTTCTTCTTCTCATGGACGTGCACTTTCTGCTTCTAGTTTCTCCTTGAATACAACTTCTAATTCTACTTCTGATGAGTGACTTATTGATTCTGGAGCATCTTATCATATGGATAAGGATATAGACATATTTTCTAATATAAATGAATGTAAAACCAAGAAAATATTTGTTGGTGATGATAGATATCTTACTATTGAAGGATCTGGAATAGTTCAAGTAGAAAATGGTCATTTCAATGATGTATTATGTGTTCCAAGTATTTCTTGTAACCTTCCATCAGTATATCAAATCACTCATTCAGGTGAAGGTAAAATTGTAGAGTTTTCACCTCACCAAGTTGTAATCAAGGATTTAAAATATCCTAAGCATGTTCTTACAACTAGAATTGTTGATGATATTACCAAGTTGTACAAGTTTGACAACTTTGGGTCATCATCTTTTTCATCAATTTTTGTTGCTCATAGCAATGACTTGAGAAAACTTTGGCATGAGGTTTGGCCATATAAAATATAGCTCATTGTAGCAACTATGTAATCAACAGATGGTGACTGGTCTTCATCCCATTTCATGAAGAGATGGTGTTTGTGTCAGTTGTGTTCTTGACAAACATTATCGGGACAGTTTTGAAAAATATGCCTCTTGGCACACCTCGGGCCCTTTGCAGATTGTTCACAGTGATTTGTGTGGTCCACTGATCCGGATTTATGTAGGAACACAATGAAATACAGAAATACACATAAACGCAGAGATGCAGCGGAAATAAGACTTTATTTCATTAATCACAAATGACTGAAATATGCTTACAGACAGAATGGAAATAAACTAGTTAGGGCGCTGGTAGCTTATCTCTGAGAAGAGATGTGGCTGCTACTTGCATCCGTGAGAAGATCATTACAATGAGGCTCTAGAGGCCTTTTTACAATAGAAGAGAATGCCAAAAGTCATAAACATCCAAAAAAGCTAACCCTAGGAGATGAAGCGCCAAAAGTCACGTGGGACCCGTTTGGGTAAGTTAGTACATCAACTTCCCGGGGTCGTAACTTTTGCATACGATCTCCGTTTTAGGCGTGTGATAGCTCGTTGGAAAGGTATCGTCGAGGAAATTCATTTTGGGGCCTAAATCATGCCTTCGGCTATCATTGAGAACCTCGATCTCAAAAAACCTTCATTTAGGCCCTCAAAATGGCCCCGGAAGTTAAAACCTGCTAAAAATAGTAAATTGCCAAAATTGCCAGAAAACTGTTTTGAGCCAGTCGGAAAAGGTGGGTGGCCACCAATATCCACCTGGATCATCCACTTTCTTCTCCTTCTTTTTCTGGGTGTAAGTATTTCTTAACTTTCATTGATGACTATTCCATATGTACTTGGGTTTACTTCTTAAAACTCAAGAGATAAGTTTTTGACAATTTTTTAGCCTACAAGGCCCTTGTAGAAAAGCAATATGGACATCGAATTCAAAGTTTAAGAACAAATAATGGAGCCGAATATGTGAACAATAGTTTTACAAGTTATTGCACTACACAGGGCATCCAAATGCAACACACTGTTCCATATGCACCACAACAAAATGGTGTTGTTGAGAGAAAGAACTACACATTAAAAGAAATGGATAATTGTATGATCCGATCTAAGGGATTAAGTCTAAAGTATTGGACGAAAGCCATCAACTATGAAAATTACATAGTAAATCACACTCCCACAAAGTCTCTTCAAAATATAACTCTGGAAGAATATTGGACTAAAATTAAACCAGATGTAAGTCACTTCCGTGTATTTGGTAGTATAGCATGGGCTCACATTCCTAATGAGAAAAGGAAAGAATTGTAGCCTAAAAGTTAGAAGTGTATATTTTTTGGTTATTCTGAAGATGTCAAAGGTTATAGACTACTTCAACCACATTGTAATGAAATTATTATTATAAGATATGTTAAATTAGATGAAAATCTCTTGGCCTGCGAGCCTAATTTGGTGTTTGTGCTTTCTTTGGCCTGTGAGCCTAATTTGGCGTTTGTGCTTTCTTTGGCCTGCGAGCCTAATTCAATGTTTGTGCCTTCTTCGATCTGCGTTCCATCTTCAATGATTGTGCCTTCATCTGATCTAGTTTCTTCTTCAGATGATGATTGTGAGGATGAAAATCCACCTCTTCCTACTCACCTTCCTTCAAATGTGTCCTTTGAACCTGAACCGACACCAACTCTAGCTCCACTGCCAACTAGATGGGTTTTTTCAACATGAGAAGCAACTGGTTATCTTGTTGATGATCCTTCAGATTAGTGTCAGACACGTTCACAGTTCCAATGAGCCTCTTCTCTTTTGGCTCAAGTTTCAGAGACTCGTGATCCAGAGACATTTGTAGAAGCTTAAGGTCATCCAGATTGGGATACAACAATGAATGCAGATTATCGTTCTTTAATGGAAAACAATACTTGGGATCTTATACCTCTTCCAAAAGGAAGAAAACTTGTGAGATGTAAATGGGTCTACAAAACTATGTATGCATCAGATGGAAGTGTTGAAATACATAAGGCTCGATTAGTTGCCAAAGGATTTTCCCAAGTTGAAGGAATTGGCTATAGTGAAACATTTTTCTCTATAGCCAAAATGAATTCCATCCACCTTGTTCTTGCCCTTGTTACCTCACATAAATGGGAGGTCCATCGGATGGATGTTAAATATGCCTTCTTCCATGGAGATTTGAAATAATAAAACTACATGGAACAACCTCCTGGCTATGACCAAAATGACTCTAGCCTTGTTTGTCACCTTAAGAAATATCTTTATGGTCTTAAGCAAGCTCCTTGAGCTTGGTATGCCAAAATGGACAACTTTCTTATTGACACCAGATTCTCTAGATGCCATTCTAATCCTAATGTCTATACCAAGAAAGTAGGAATCCATCTCATAATCCTTTTCCTTTATGTTGATGATCTTATCCTTACTGGTAGTGACTCAAAACTTTTAAACCATGTGAAAACCAGCCTTAAGAAGAAATTTGAAATGATAGACTTAGGTTTTTTTCACTATTTCCTTGGCCTCCAAGTTTTTCAAACCAATGAAGGAATTTTTCTTTCCCAGTCTAAGTATGCTTGTGACCTTCTTCGTTTCTTTCACATGGATGATTGTAAACCGACCCCTTCTCCCTTCCAGTCTGGAGTCAAGCTTAATGCCACATGTATTTCTCCCGAAGGTGATGCCATCCTGTACTATCAGTTAGTTGGTATCCTCTTATACTTGACTCATACCCATCCTAATATTTCCTTTGTTGTTGGTCTTGTTTCTTAGTATATGAAAACAACCCATGGAAGCCATTGGAAGAAGCTAAAAGGATAATTCTCTATGTCCATGGTACAATTCAGTTCAGGATACATTAAAGTTCAGAGGGGACTCATTTATTGGTTGGTTTCATTGATTCAGATTGGGTTGATGACCCTGATAATCAGAAGTCTACTGCAGGTTATGTTTTCATCCTTGGTTTAAGACCTGTCACTTGGGCCTTTATGAAAAAACAATATATTTCCATTTTTTCAGCAAAAGAAGAGTAATGAGCAATGGTAAATGAAACTCAGGAGGCCTTGTGGCTTCGACAGATCCTTTCAGAGTTTAGATTTCAGCAGCAACATCTGACTAGCCTTTGGTGCGACAATCAGAGTTCCATCAACCTCTCCAAAGACCTAGTTAAAAATCAACACAACAAGCACATCGAGGTACACATGCACTTCATCAAAAAGCTCATCCATGATCAAGTTATTGAAGTGATCTTTTTCCCTACAGAATATCAAGTTGCAGACATTTTCACAAAGTCTCTTACAAAAGCGATTTTTTACAAACTTTGATCTATTTTAGGAGTTCATGAAGTTGTCATTAAGGGGGGATAAGCTCTGATGCCAACTTCCTACTCCTATTGTGTCACTATTGTAAATCCTTCAATCCTACCCCAAGTTGTTCTTAAGGGGGGATGTTAGGATATTTAGATACTTAGGAGTTAGTTAAGATCTAATTGGTCTAATGTGTCATTAGGTAAAAGTGTGTTTCTTAGTGTGTTTCTTTAGTATGCATTAATATGAATTTGTAGTTAGGAAATCCAATGGTCATGATATGTTCTCAACATAGAGTGATCCAACGGTTCATATTATCCTTGATATTAATGGCCATCGATCCATGGCTTAACACCTGATTGGTGCATGATATCTATTTAAAGAGCATGGAGGGTCATTTGCTAATGATCGATTGTGAGAAAATCTCTTTGTAATCTTTTTCTTTTTCATTAATAAACTACTCCAAGTGACCGTGTTAGCTAGGGCAGTGGATGTTTCCCCATAGGGGTTTTACCACGTCAAAACATTGGTGTGTTGATATTTGATATGGTTGTGTGAGTGGTTACTGAAGGTGTTCATCCTCTGTTGGAATACCTATGTTTTCGAACACTAATACATTGTTAGAATCGAGGATATGGTCTAGTATTAAAATGAGAAAAATCAAATGGAAATTACAAATTGATGCAACAAAAAGTAATTGAATCTCTATGGGCATACTGCCTTCATTTCCATAATATGTCCTTTTCCTAGAACTCTATTGAACTTTGAACTTTGAGAACAAGATACTATTTTATCCTCTCTATCTACTTATAACTTTTACCATGCACCTCATGAATCCTTTATAGATTCCCTTGCATGTGAAAATGGATTCTTCAAACTATTTACCATTTCTTTATTCTTGAAACCACTTTTTGTTTCTTGAAGCATTTGTATTTAGTAAAAAATTCTTTTACAAATATAAAAATTAGTGAATTTTTTTATCATCATAAGGTTGCATGAGTGCCACTTGTTTCCCCTTATCTTGGAATTTGTATATTTACATATTGACACATACGCTTCCACACCTTATCCATTGGATATTATTGTTGATTGAGGTTCCTTTTCACCTCATCAAGATTGGTATATCTCTCATAGGAGTTTTGGAAATTTGGTTGTCATTGATGTCTGTTGGCCCCTGACCAAGTTTTGAGGAAACATTGGCCAGTTTTGACCACTTTTGGGACTTCAAAAGACTGGTTGAAGATGGAACACCCAGGAGGAGATGAGATCGCGACATCTCACTTGTTTTTCTAGGTTGTGGACCCACCAAAGGGTTTACTAGGGTTTATGTAATGGGTTATGGGATGTCGTTCCATGGGTTTACCCATGATTAGGCCTTTTTGTAAATGTATAAATAAGTAGCTAAGTGATGTAATAAGTATGGTTGGCTATGTGCACAATATATTGTAAGTATTAATGTTGGATTAGTGCAATAGGTTGTAAGTTTCTTTTTGCAAACAGACTGTGTGGAGTGAGGCTTTGTGCCTTGACCTTATTTTGGGAAGGAGGATCTTGCACGCAACGTGCAGATCTCCTGTCCTCTGCGGAGTTTGGATCTGTGGCTTTGTGCACAGGAGTGAATGAATGTAATAATATTGAAGACTAATAAATAAGAATAAGAAGTTGGTGGATATAGCCCCACAATGGGGAGAACCACGTATATCCTGTGTCTTGATGTGCTTTGTGTGATGTGAATTATGCTATTTATCTGCTTAGTTTTGTTGTTATAATGTATGATGAATGCATATGATGTTGTTGCTCAGTGATTAATGGTATTAAAGATAAATGAATTCTAGATATAAGATAATTCTATGTGCTAAGTGATTGAAAGTGCTTGATCTTTATTGTTACTACATTGATCTGTAATAAGGGTTTAATCTGCGATGTGAATAAGACTCATGAGCTAATGCATATTTTTTTCTACGTGATCTGCTAAGTGTTGTAATCACATATATGTGTCCCATCTTGGTTGTATACACTTGAGTCCTACAACCCCCCTACCTATGCCTCGGGTGAGACTTCATCTTCTTTGCAGGTTTTGCCGAAAGGGCCAGTAGTTAGGGTTTTGTTGGTGCATTGTTGAAACATTGAACCCTGGGTCTGCCCCTATGCCAAAAAATGGTTTCGTTGCATAATGCATAAATGAGGATTATGGCGATGTATAAAAGGGAAAGAGAGGCTACAAGGTATCCTCAATATAAGATGGCGCAGTGCACCTCACTTGCCAACTTATAACTGGAAAGATCATCAGAAAGAACTGTCCGACATAGGTCACTGGGTGAGTTACCTCATCAACAAGCTCGAGAAAGACTTACGTGAAGTGCAAGATCAGGGGTATGAATTCCATTTTAGTTGGTTACTTGTGTTAATCTCATTTTTCACTTGGCAGATGCTGGAAGGAGCGACATTTCTAGAAGTTGAGCCATCGGAGGTCGTTGGCCACAAGGTTCTCCACCTTGTGGTATACAAACGACATTTCAAAGCAGTGGTAGTCGAACATTGTGTACCATGCCTACTACCAACAACTAAAGCATGTTATTGATGCATTTCCACACATGACACTGAACACATTACACCAGTACAGATCACTAGAAAATTTCCTCACAGATCGACACTTTATCTATATCATTGCACGCAAGGATGAGAGCTAGGAGGAGTTATAGTCCTATTATAAGTTGACCGACAAAGACATGGAGGAGATCACCAAAGAATGGCCAAAGAATTTCCTTGTACCGATTGAATATGCAGAGCTCTCCGACGCAGACATCATAGGAATCTCCTTGGTCATTTAGGTTGAGCATGTTGGGCAGAGCAATGTGGAGATAAATAAGAAAAGGGTAGAACTACAATATATATAAATTTATGAGGAGGAAAACGTCTCTATAGAAGATGGATCTGGCTCGCCAGAAGGAGGAGAAGAAGACCAAGGAAATGGAAAAAGAGGAGGGGATGACGGAGAAACGCTAGGAGAAGGTGAAGCTACACCACCAAAGGACCCCCCTACCGAGGTAGAAACATCAAAGAAAAGGAAGGTTTCCTTGCAGAAACCTTTGACAATAAAGAAGACGTGCGCTAGTAAGCCCAAGATGAAGACCACAGTCACAGAGGATGATGTCGATATAATCATCATAGCTATGGTGGATGCTTCAGAGGATATCTTGTAGTGATATAGAGAAAAGGAAGAGACATTGTATCAAATAATAGAGAAGGATCTGAAGGAGATACAACAAGCCATCCATTTGAGCCACATAGTACCTATTGCACCTTCTTCATCAAAGATTTCATAATTGGGGGATGAGCCCACCCAATTGCGAAGACTAGAAGATGCAACAGAGGCTTGGATTCAGCGATTCCAAGAAGAAAAGGAACATACCACAAAAGTCTTCAAGAAACAAAAGGAAGAGGTCTCAGAGAAACTACAAGTTGAGCAATCCTGCATAACCTCCTACGAGAAGGAGAAAGATGAAATTCAGGCAATGTTCAAGGAGGAAAATGCAAACATATAGAAAGAAAAAGACCAGCTTCTTGCAGAGAAGACTACGATTAAATAAGTGGTGACTAAATCACTTCGCTCTGTGCCGAGCTTGGAACAAGAAGAAATAGAGTCAGCTGAGATTCAAGTGGGGAATCTCGCTAAGTTGATTCAATAGCTTCAAGCATAGGTAACAAAGTTGGAGCTTCAAGAAGTACCTATCACTCCACAGGAAGTGCGTGACCAAAGGGAGGAAGCCGCTAAGAGATAAGTTGGAAGGATCAAGATCCTCGCCTTAGAATGTAATAAGTTGAGTGATTGAAGTGCACAAACCTATGAATTCCTCACAGAAGATACAGAGCTAAGGAAATTGGAAGCGCAACTCAAGGAGGTGCAACAACAAGCATCCACCATGTAGGCGCAAATGAAGATACTCACTATGGTTGAGCGAATGAAGATATCATAGGAGAAAGGCGCAGTCTAGTAGAAGATTACTTCCATCCAGAGAAGATTCATGGAAGTTACATAAATACTACATTCGGTGCAAGATGAAGCTTGCACGATTTTTGAAGATATTGAAGGACAAGGCTTGCAGCTAGACCAAGTGCTTACAAAAATGGAATAGTTCCTAGAAGGGCCTGTTATAGAGAAACTAATTCAGGAGTTCGTCGAGAAGGACTCTCTAACAAAGAAACAAGTCAAGGAAACTTGATCTAAGCTCAAGGTCTTTGAAGGAAAGTTGCCCAGATCTAAGTGACTCGGGATGAGTCACATGTGAGTGTTGGGGGCCTGTTGGCCCTTGACCAAGTTTTGAGGAAACATTGGCCAGGTTTGACCACTTTTGGGACTTTGACAGGCTGTTCGAAGATGGAACACCCAGACATAGCTGAGATCACAGGATATCACTTATTTTGTGATCTTGTGGACCCATCAAAGGGTTTAATAGGGTTTATGTAATGGGTTATGGTATGTCGGCCCATGGGTTTACCCATGATTAGGCCTTTTTGTAAATGTATAAATAAGTAGATAAGAGATCTAAGAATTATGGTTGGCTATATGCACAATATGTTGTAAGTATTAATGTTGGCTTAATGCAAGAGGTTGTAAGTTTCTTTGTAAAAACAGACTGTGTAGAGTGAGGCTTTGTGCCTTGACCTGGTTTTGGGAAGGAGGATCTGGTGCGTAACATGTAGATCTCCTGTCCTCTCTGGAATTTGTATCTGTGGCTTTGTGCACAGGAGTGAGTGAATGTAGGAATATTTAATACTAATAAAGAAGAAGAAGAATTTGGTGGACATAGCCCCACACTGGGGTGAACGACGTATATCTTGTGTCTTGATGTGCTTTTTGTGATGTGAATTTCGATGTTTATCTGCTTAGTGTTGTTGTTATAATGTATGATGAATGAATATGATATTGTTTCTTAGTGCTTAATGGTATTAAATATAAATGAATGCTAGATCTAAGCTAATTCTACATGTTAAGTGATTGAGAGTGCTTGATCTTTATTGTTACTGTGTTGATCTGCAATAAGGGTTTAATATGCGATGTGAATGAGACTCATGAAATAATGCATATTGTTTTCTATGTGCTCAGATAAGTGTTTTAATCACAGATCTCTTTCCCATATTGGTTGTAGACACCTGATTCCTACAAACCCCCCTTGCCTCTACCTCGGGTGAGACTTCATCTACTTCGCAGGTATTGCCGAAAGGGATGGTAGTTAGGGTTTTGTTGGTGCACTGTTGAAGTGTTGAACCTTGGGTCTACCCTTGTGCCAACAATGTGAACCCTAGAAGAAGCCTCGAAGTAGGTCCATAAGCCCCTAGAAGTGATGGGTTTATTTGAAGGAGTCTCCTAAGTAGTCTCCTTATGGAGTATCTCTAAGCATGGCCCTCAAAGGAAGATGCTCTAAATAATCCTACAAGAATCCCCAGTTGTTAAAAAAATGAGTTACAATGTATGGTCAAGAATCCATGAAGATATGGTTAGGAATCCCCAGAGGTGTGATCATGAATCTCAAAGTTTATTGAAGAAAACGATTATGAACAAAATTTCAAATGCATGCAAAATGCCTATGGATTAATAGTCCTCATCATGTTGTTTCAAAAGGAAGGTGGCATTCCGCGTGGTTCCTCACAATTGAGGAGATATGACCTCTTAAAGATGATCATGTAAATTTGGTTCAAATATTGTAACTTTGAAGAATATTCTATCTGAGAGAGAGTTGAATAATATTATTATATTATACTTAATTAGGCCCTATTGTTCCTTAGTAAAAGTCGGCCCTATTGTTCCTTGAAAGTTAATTGTAAATTAAGAGGGTAAAGTTATGAGTCAACCTAGATCTAATTATAGGTTGGTCAGACCAATATTTATAAGAGAGGACAATGCCTCATTTAGTAACAGACACACTCAACTCTGCAGTGTGAAAGTCTTGAAGGAGAGCCTACTACAACTGGGGGTGACGTCAAGGAGGGTTTCTGGTCTATCTCTTTGTATTTATTGGTTAAGTGGTGTGATTCTCTTCCTAGTGAAAGAGTAGAGGAGGATCTTTTGTTCTATCTTTGGTCTATCTATATTGAAGAAGTTTTTGTTGGGTTTTCTCCTCCATGAGGGTTTCCCAAGATAATATGTGTGTCTCTAATGTTTTTGTGATTGGCTCTCTTTCAGTGATATTATTTATACAAATAATGTTCTAAATTATTGTAATAATAAAGAATAATTGTAATTTCTAGTTGTATAAGTAAAAATTCAACATGGTATTAGAGAAGTTTTGAAAGAGACCAACTCACAGTTTATAAGAAGTGGTTAGCTTCAACGCACTACTACATATTGAAAAATTTGCGACGACTCCTTACGATGAAAGTACTCTTTCGTCGCAAAATTCAAGAGAAAAAGTTCAATTTTTCAATTTTGTTCTAAATCCAGCCTGTATTCGTTGCTCTCTCGATGGAATCAAACTTTCATCTATTTAGCGACGATCATCAATATAGTGGACTATTTTCTCTATTTCAACGAATGTGTGTATTCGTCGCAAGAGCGACACTAAATATTGACCATTACACTATTTGATACTATCCATATTGACCGCTATACATTTTGACAAAGTCTAAATTAATATAGTCAACGTTCGTCACAAGAGCGATGATATGACCGTTATAACCATTGTACTCTTTGACAAAGTGACCTAAATATAACAAATATCTAGTTATATTTAGGTCACTGTTCATCACAATTGCGATGACAATGACCTAAATTGACCTATAAATA
>ML792600.1:590920-627072 GCA_009831015.1 Picea engelmannii
ATCATCATGTAAACCATAAACCCTATTTTTCATATGTTCTAGTAGATATGTTAATGATTCCAAATTTCATATTTGTATTTGACTCAAGGTCTAGCTAGCTTGCAAAGTATCAAATTTTAATTTCAAGTTGATAAACCAAATATTAAATGAATCCAAGCATCATTTGATATCGTCGCAAGAGAGACTAATGCAAATAATCTTGGGACGAATTAGCTATACTATCAACGAAAAGATTTAGTCGATAGTATAGCTAATTCGTCGCAAGAATGTGTCTAATTTGAATGGTGTTACATGGTTTGAAAGGAGTGTAGGGATTATATGGTGAAATGTAGCGTAGTCTATAAGAAAAATCTATATCCCAAACCTCAAAATGGATAGTACCATATCTTGTTCATAAGACAAATATTCTTTGTATGTTTCCTTTATGGTGGCTCAAGCCCTCAGTACACATGATGCATGACAATGAAATGTAACAATTTGACTATTGAATGATAGTGTTATGTCACCCATGGTTAAATAAATAACATAAGGTTCTTAGGTCCTATTTTAATCTTCTTAGAATTGATATTCGTTACATAGTCCTTGAAAAAAGACAAAAGACTTATGTAGCAAATATTTGGTCTTTGTGTGGGAAATTTTATGCCATTAGTATGTTTTGTACAAAAATAATGTATCTTGGGGACTACACCATGGTCAAGGAAAGAGGAAAAAGGAACAAGGAACAAGGAATAAGGAACAAAAATTGAACTAGGACTAGACACCGACAACAATGACATGTGAATGGGGCCAACGTTGAAATTTTTTCAAACAGTTTCTGTATGCACTAAAATTTGTCATAGATAGAATATTCACATGAATTAATGATATGGGAGGGTTTATGGACTCAAATTGTACTCACACACCCACTTTATTCCATCATCAATTCATCATGTAAACCATAAACCCTAATTTTCTTTCAATGTACACAATTTGGTTGACGCAAGTTTTAAGTTTTCGTCAATATTTCTTCATTGTTCTTTCAGGTTCTAAATTAATGTATATAAAATATATATGTGTCATATTTGTGATGAAAAATCCCTCCTTTTCATTGATTTCTTAATCAACACCATAAAAATACTAGAGGCAGGAACAATGACATGTGAATGGGGCCAACGTTGAAAGTTTTTCAAATTGTTTCTATATGAATTGAAATTTGACATGGATTGACTATTCACATGCCTTAATGATATGGGAGGGTTTCTGGACTCAAATTTCACTCACACACCCACTTTATTCCATCATCATATCAACATGTAAACCATAAACCCTATTTTTTATATGTTCTAGTAGATATGTTAATGATTCCAAATTTCATATTTGTATTTGACTCAAGGTCCAGCTAGCTTGCAAAGTATCAAATTTTAATTTCAAGTTGATAAACCAAATATGAAATGAATCCAAGCATCATTTGATATCATCGCAAGAGAGACAAATGTAAATAATCTTGTGACAAATTAGCTATACTATCGACGAAAAAAGTTCATCGATAATATAGCTAATTCGTCGCAAGAATGTGTCTAATTTGAATGGTGCTACATGGTTTGCAAGGAGTGTAGGGATTATATGGTGCAATGTAGTGTAGTCTATAAGAACAATATCTATGCCAAACCTCAAAATGGATAGTACCATATCTTGCTCATAAGACAAATATTCTTTGTATGTTTCCTTTGTGGTGGCTCAAGCCCTTAGTACACATGATGCATGCCAATGAAATGTAACAATTTGAATATTGAATGATATTTTTATGTCACCCATGGTTAAGGAAATAACAAAAGGTTCTTAGGTCCTATTTGAATATTCTTAGAATTTAGATTCATTACATAGTCCTTGGAAAAAGACAAAAGACTTATGTAGTAGATATTTGGTCTTTGTGTGGGACATTTTATGCCATTAGTATGTTTTGTACAAAAATAATGGATCTTGGGGACTACACCATGGTCAAGGAATGAGGAAAAATGAATAAGGAACGAGGATCAAGGAACGAGGAACAAGGAACAAGGAACAAAAATTGTACTAGGACTAGACATGAGCAACAATGACCTGTGAGTGGGGCCAACGTTGAAATGTTTTCAAACTATTTATGTATGCACTGAAATTTGTCATGGATATACTATTCACATGCCTTAACGATATGGGAGGGTTTTCTTAGCACATAGTTTTGATAGAAGGGTGTTTTTCCCTTAGGAAATAACACCTTGGTGAAAAAATGAAGAAAAGGGGTGCTTGCGCAACCCACTTTATATTTTTATCCTAAGTTCATCAATGATTTGATAGTTTGGTGCATTGTTCTAAGAAGTGCGTAGATCTAAGCAGCTGAGTAGGGCGCGCTCAAATCTATGGTATTGATCTTATATTGGACCCCCTTCGACCTTCTTCCTTTAATGGGGGGGAGTATGAGTTGGTTGTTTTCTAGCGCGGGCCCACCCAATATCGTGTCACCTCCATAGCTAACCACCTACCCCCCCTCCGAGATAACCACCATACCACTTTTCGATACCACCCTCATTCCTTTTGATACCTATCCTCCACTCACATTCCCACGCACATGTCCCTCTCTCACTGTCACATCTCCTCCTCTCACCTCCCGACATGTGTCTCCCACTCCCACTCCATGACACCTTGTTATTGGATAAATCAGTGAATGCAGACATAAAATAATATCCCTAAATCCACCTGGATCTAGAACAAAACAAGGTAGGACATGACTTTTTTCCTAAGATTTAATCATTGAGTTTACTATGAAACAAGAGATGAATGATTGTTTTTGAATATCGCTTCCTTATATCTTTTTTGTTCCTTCTTCACTTCAGTGCTCTTGTGATATTGGATCTCCAATGAAAAACAAACCAACCAAAGTGAAAGAAACAATATTATATTCAATGAAAACTTACACATGTGATCAAGGAGTCATGTAATAAAATGAGAATGATTTTATGGGAAAGAAACATGCCACTGTATTATATTAAGTAAAAGTGGAATATATGACCAAACAACCTTGATGTTGCAAGGTTCCCTTTCGGTGGCCCTTTGCTCCAACGCACACACTTGCTCCAAACTTGCATGAATAGGATCGACAATAACTTTATGGATATATGAATACCTCAAGCATCAATTGAGATAAAATCCCTCACACAATTCTTAGCCTATTCCCTCACAAATTCCTTACTTGATCTTACTTTCTCTTCCTTAACCTTTTCCATGAGAAACCCATCATTATATAGGAGAAGGAGATATGGTTAAATATATTAGGATGATCCCACCAAATCAGAGAAGCTAGTAGGATCCTAACCATATAGATGCCACCTCATATTCTAGATGATTCCCTTCTAGAACCTTCGTGAAATTCATCCTTTCCTTAGTCTTCAAACACCCCTGCACCCTGTCTATAGAGTAGCATGCAGAAACTCTGCAAGCCAAGTTTAGGACAGCCTGTGGAAATCAATCATTTCCGCACTATGTCTTATGTCTAGCCTGTGACGTCCTTCTAAAAACAAGTTTTGTAGAGGAGGAAACCAGTCATTTTTCTCATGAGAAAGATCCTTTTGGGAGCCTGAACACATGCTTGTAGAAACATCACCAGGGTAACCAAAATAATGTGTAATAGAATGTCCCCCAAAGTATGAGGCTAGAACTCATGACAATCAAAATACTTTGTAAAATGCGTGTGTGTGTCGGGAACAAGGAGCGCACCAATCAGGAACCTGCAAACAACCAAGCATATGTGCAATATTATACCATTTATGAGGTAGGAATTCCCATGCTCATACTAGAAGTCATTTAAATAATGAAGGTCAGTCATGGCCACCAATCATACATCGTTGATCCATGTCATCAAGATTCTACATAGCCACCAAGAATACACTGTGGATCTATGTTCTAGAAAATTCAAAACCGAACATAGCCATGAGGCATACAAAGTGTATCTATGTGTCAATACAAATCATAAATACTCCATCGAAACTTGGACCAAAATGGTGAGATCCAAGGTCTTCAATCCCATCGTCCGTAAGTACAAATCTAGCCATGTGATTACAGGTGTTGAAGTCAAACATGGTAGAAACCACTTGATTAATGGTCATTGATGAAAAACATTAACAAGTGTGAGGGAAATCACCATTGATGTCAATGACTCCCAAGGTACATCATTACAATCCATTGAATGTGAATAAATGAGATGAATTCAAACACTGGATAGAATCTCTCAATCAGGGGCCAATGATGTGAACCCACTATCGAAAGTGAAGAAACCTGCCATTGAAGCATGCAGATTCTAAGGTACTAATTGATCTCTAAGTCTTGTTCCTGGATAATGAGTGGAAGCCAACATGAAAATAATCATCATAGGAGGGCCTTGATGTATCCCCCATCAATGAAATCAAATGAGTAACAAATTTAAGGTAGATCAAAGTGTGAAGATGATTTGAAATTGACACATATAAGGCTTACATGGTAAGAATTGATAACTACAGATGGCTAGCTCCATAGAAGGCTTGTGAAAGGTTGGAATTCTCTTGACCATATGAATGACATGAAAATGGTCTTGGTAGCATTGAATCAAGGATGACCCAATATACGAACTAGCAAAATTCCAGACGAGAGACAAATGGATTTTCCAATCGAAATGATAAAGGGGGTGTCATGATCAAGAGGGACTATTACTGCCACTAAAACAAATACAAAGATACATTTCTTTCCCAAAATTTCCCCCACCATTTTTGGCGAGTACCTATTTATTTTTATGCAAGCTTGAGGAGGATAACATATGCTTGTTGATGTAGCTCATCCTTCGGACGAGTCCCTCAAAGTATGTTTAATGAACCCTAAGAAGGAGTGGTTCGGTTCCATATAGGTCTTTCGATGTTTGTTTAATGAGTCCAAAGAGAGAAAACTCGGGGGGTTTTCATGTTTAGAGAGTCTGGAAAACACTTAAAGAGAAATGTCTCAGTTCCTTTTTCATAAATTAGCTTAATGAGATCGAAAAAGTGATAAACTATCGCCCATCAAATGTTTTCTTCAAATACTTTTACGAGCGTGAAAAGAACAAGGTCGCTTGATAATATTTTCATTTTTTCGGAGTGTTAAAAGAGCTTAAAGGATACTCCATGAGTTTCAATTTTCTTTTTACCATGACGAGTAAGAAAAAGCGAAAAAAGTATACTTGATTGCATTCTCATTGATTTACAAGCGCGAGAACGAACAAATACTGAGCTCGATTTTTTTCCTGAAAAACCTAAAAAGTATTTGTACATGTGAGAAACGTATAAAACAAAATAAGAAAAGTATATGTATTTCATCGTTCAAGCTCCAAGATCATTCATCTGCAAAAAAATTACAATACTCACAATAACATAAGAAAATTAGGTTTTATATAAAACAAATAAAACAATATAAAATATCAATGAAAAAGTAAAATGTGAATAAATATAGGTGAAAAATATTTTTTACCATTCCATTGTCATTTTACCCAAAACTTGTCCAAAAAACCTTTTTTCACCTCAAACTTCCTCTGTCTATTATGGGAGGCACGAGAAACCATTCGGCAAATGGATGCCACTAAAGAGGTAATCTTCTTGTCCTCTTTCTTTTCCATGGATTAATTTTCTTTTTCACTCGTTAAAAATAGTTTTTGAGTTAGATTTTAGGCCGGTAGGTGTGCATAGGGGCTACCGCAGGTGGCGTATATCGATCCCTACAGAAAACATAGGTTTTTGCAGGAAACCTTTGGTTCACCTGTGGAGGTTATGAACTACGTATAAAACTTCACCTGCGGCGGGTGAAACTCAAAATTTCTTTATGTGTGTTCAACCAATAAAAAATTCCAATGAAGTGAAATAAATATGCTGAATACTCCCTATGGTTCCAATGTAGGTTTTTGACTATCAAAATGTTGGAGTGGAAGGAGAGGGAACACAAGGACAATGATTATGTCACCGAGAATGACCCGGGAACAGTTAATTCCCTCTGGCAATGTGGGCTACTGAAGTTATTCAGGATCTAGGGCATGAGGGCCCAACTAAGGTTGCTTGAGTACTTAGTCCACATGCGGGATGTGGATCAACAGGTTTTTCATGTGGGAGCCCACATAATTTCTCTATATATCGAGGATATATATTTTTTGACAGGATTATTATGCCATGGATCCCATGTGACATCGACAGGTGACAGAGGTGGCGGTTTACCGATGAGTGAGTATGTCCGCCGATATTGTGATCCTGAGGCCGAGAGACATAAGGGAAAAGTTTCCATTAGGGGTGTTTGGGATTTACCACTATGGACTATCATGTTCACTATATCACATATGGTGGGGAGTACATATACTCACATGGCCCTCTAGAGTTACTTCCAATATGCAATGGAGTGCATGGAGCCTCGGGTATTTAATTGGTGTGACAGGGTTTTCCATAGTATGAAGAAACAACTACAAAGTACAAGAAAGGTGACCTAAAACAAATCGGGTACAAATCCATTTTAGTGTACTTCTTCCTCTAGAGGGTTCCACACTTGCGTTTACAGGTGGAGTGGGACCTTTCGGCCCCACGAGATCGAAGGATGAAAAGATGGTGTGACCTCATGGCTTGACACGTGGCAGGCCCTATTGTCAAATACAACGACGTGTTCTTTGGCTGGTTGAGGCCTCAACTACTGATGGTAGATGATTATGCGTAGTCTGGTTTGGACTTCAAAGATGACCCAAACTTGGTTCTACCTGAGGGTTCTCAATGGGGGAACTTAGGTAAGAAGCACATTTTTTTGTTTTTATAAAGTTTTTGTAAATTTTGAAATATGAAATGTTTTTTATGTTTTTAATCCAATGACTAATCAAAATATCTTTTGACAACACAGTTGTAGGACCACACTGGCCTCCAGGTACATCCCCCATCCATATATGAGGGGAAGTAGGATGGGATGTCGGTGATTACTAGGCGATCGAGTAGAACTTGGAGGGGTTGACAGTGGATGTCCCAGATATCTCTATCGATGAGATCCCGAGACGATATCAATGCCATACTATAGGCGTATCTAGTTCTCTTAGTCGACTGCTCTATAGGGTGGCACAGGCAGTTGTGTGTTATCATGAGCAAAATCCTTGATGTTATTTTGTATATGAAGCCATGTTCTTCACATTTTGATATTTCGGTCTTAGAACAAAAACACGTTTTTGTAAAAAAAATTATCGTTATATATACATGAGGCTTCTACCAGCTTACTTGCTTTATATAAAAAATGTGATTGGATTTATAAATGTCTCAAATGTATGTCTAAAAAATAATTAGCTAATGAAAATTTTAATATATTTAGACATCTAGGAATGTGTTGATATTCAATATAATCAAAATGACGTTCCAAGAGGTGAATTTGTAAATATACCCTTAATCAAGTAGAACTTCGGATAGCATAGACATTATTCAATTGTAGTACCACTAATTGTGAATCAAGTCATACAACAAGATGATGGATTCCGAGTGAAACATTGTAGGTCAACAATTCGATGACTGCATTGTACTCCATGATATCGTTAGTTGCATGACCAAGGCAAACACCGTGTAGACTGATTAATTGATTCGTGGGTGCATAGATTGCCCAAGAAACAGATGCTAAGTTCTGAGTACTACAACTAGCGCCATCAATGAAGCCAATGTGGGGTAGAGAAGACATTGGCATCTATAAACCAAGCACAATGCAAGGTAAGAAGTTGGGGGCCAAAGCCAAATAAAGAAAAATCACACGAAAAAGTAGCACACAAGAGTATGATAAATTACAAATACAAGCACTCATGTAAAGACAATATAAGAATAGTACTTCTTCAAGTAAAGCCCATTTATGGTTTCACTCAAAAGAATTCCATCATAATCCATTAACTCATAATCTACCTTCTCCAACAATCATTTGACAATGTAAGGGCCTCACCACATAACCTCAAATTTTCTGGCTCCTAGTAAATCATGATCTTGTTCATAGAGAAGAACTAGATCACCTTCAGAGAAAACATGTGGCTTGACATGATTTTCATATTGGGATTTGACATGCTTTTTCTGAACTTCAACAACCAGGGTGGAATCATGACGGGTTTCATCTAATTGCATCAGGTACAATAGGCGTTCCTCTTCAACATAGGTGTTGGGGATAAGTTCAATGACTAGCTTCAAAGATGGTATCTCACATTCAATCGACATGACAAATTCGATACCATACACTAATTGGAAAGTCGTAAATCTCGTGGAAGACTTGACGGATGTCCGATAGGCCCATAATGCTGAAAACAACATTGTGTGCCAACTTGTCTTGTGAATTCCTATTATCTGTCGAAGCATAGTAATAAGAAATTTGTTTATCGCTTCAACCTGGCCATTGGCCTATGAATAATAGTGGGTTGTCTTTTCATGCCAAAGACCCAACTTTTTAGTAAGCTCAGACATCATGAAATTTCGAAAATGGCTACCGTGATCAATAACGATAGCTTGCAGGATTCCAAATCGAGTGATGATATGATTGAATATGAACAATGCTACAGTTTTCTTGGAGTTATCGAATGTAGGCATTTCCTCGACCCATTTAGTGAAGTATTCCACAACTACGATGATGTATCCATGCCCCCCGACCGAGTGAGGGTTACATGTCATTAAGTCAATGCCCCATTTTGCAAAGGGACCAAAGGAAACTACAGGGTGTAAATGAGTGGGATGAGATATTATCTTACTATTATACGTTTGACAAGTATGTCATTTTTGGATGTCAGTAATACAGTCTTTAAACAAAGAAGGCCAGAAGTACCCTTCTCGTAAGATATTTTGGGTAGTGGCATACCCAGACATATGACCACCACATGCTCCAGAGTGGCGGTCATTCAAAGATTTATTAGCCTCATCGTAGATGAGACATCGCCAGAAAATTGAGTCAACACCACAACGATAAAGAGTGTCACTGAGAATTATGTATTGATGGGCTTGATACCATATACGACGACGGTATGTACTAGAATGGTCGGGCCTAAAATTTTGAGTCTATAGATAAATGATAATATCTTCGTACCAAACATCATCAGAAATAATTAGAAAGAGGGATTCATCAGGTAAGGAATCCTATGCCACATTTGATGTATCAGTCAAGGGAAGGTCACATATCAATTTGGCAAATACCAAAGATTTCTTAGACTTAGCGTGTTCAAACTCTAAGTTGAACTCCTGGAGAATCACTATCCATTTGGAGTACTTGCCCCCTAGAAATTGATGCATAATAATATGGTGCATAGGGTTGCAATTGGAAATGACAGTGGTCTTATGTAATAAGATATAATGACGAAAACATTGGACAACCTGAACAGCTGCCAAGGCCAGTTTCTCCACATGTAGTTATTTGGATTCAGTAGTTGTGAGACTCCGACCCAAATAATAAATCACATATTCGTCGTGGGAATCATGTTCTTGGACTAAAACCATGGAAATGGTAGAGTCCGAAGAGGTGAGGTAAAGGAAATAGTCTCGATTATAATCGAGTGGGAAAAGCAATGGTGTATGGGTTAAGGCAAGTGTTGTTGGGGAAAAACACCCTACAGACTAGCAAATAGAGTTCAGACTTTGCATGCAGATATGACCGAATAGAAATTACTTTCTACCTTCATCCCTAGATTTAAATCCCCTTTTCTTAGTAAATGCATGGAAAGATCAACCTACTTCGTTATCGACGTTTGATGTCGATCCTCCATTGTGCTTGATTACTTGTTTGCAATACTCCTTCCAAAGCTGACCTGCATCCAAGACGAGCAACAACTATGCATGCATACTAATTATATACTCACGGGTTAGAAATCAAACATAAACTAATCAAACCATAAAAAGTTCATGAATTGGGACGGGAAAAGAATTCTCTTTATTACTTAAAATGAGTCAACTTACAAAAGCCGAGACCGACCACCGCTCCTTGAACCTGATCTTGGGCTCCTCTTCTTCTGTCCTTCAACTGCTTTATTTTAAATCTCCTTTGGCATTAGGAAAGGCTAAAGGGTTGGGAAAATGGAATACGTAAATGGGAAGAGTTTCTTTGATATATTCTTCCTTCTTCCAAATGGTACCCCTACCCCTTCTTTTATAGGCTAGAAGGAGCGAGGTATTTGGACGAACCCTCAGCCATGCATGGCCAGGAGTTTCAGTTAACTCACCCATAGCTTTTTGTTCCGTTGGAAAATTTCCTTTTTTCATGCTTTTGTCGGTCCACACAGGCTGTTTTGGGCCAGCCAACGTGTACACGTGTGCAATAGTGAGTTAGGGCACATGGGCCTTTATTCAAGAGGATTTTCAAAGAGTTGTTCAACAATGTTTTGGCAAAGAAGGGATATGAGTTGGCTTGATGCTAGGTAAGCATGTATGGTGAAATTTAGGGTTATAACAGATTCCCCCTAATGTGTGAGGTCAGAAGAGAATCTAATGGTCGAAATACATTACCAATCTTTACTGATATGCCAAACGATTGAGCCCAAGGATCAAGAACTGGGAGGTGCCGTCTGCAAAATAACAAATGTCTCACTGAGGCGGGCATACCCATGCTCGGGATAAAAATAGAACCATGGCTACCAATCAAATACACTGTAGATCTATGTCAAATAACTATAAAGAGTAGTCACGAACAATACATAGACGAGCTACATCTCGAAATCAGAAAGATATACATATAGAGTATCCATCTTCCAGAAGTTGATTCGGCCTGATGGCTAGAGATGAGATCTTCAGAGCTCGAGCAACAACTTCAAAATCTTCCAAAACTTGAGTAGGAGTGTAATATGAGTATACAACTGCACTACCTAGAGGTCTTCGACAGCTCGTTGGTCATGGACTTGATAATCTTGATGATCGGACTAAAGGCTTCAGTGATTTCGAACAAGGACTTGATTGGACGTTCAGGATGGCCGGGTATGCGGACAAGAGACATATTGCAGAGGGGCTGACTTAGGCTTAGTGACAAAATTCCCTTGGACAATAGCACGACAAGTGATGAGACTCAGGCAACATGTATGTTAATCATAAGTCTATGAAGCAGGAGGCAACACAAACTCTCCATATGTTTGGAAGAATAACCAAATGGTGGAGGACACACCTCTATATAGCGAGAAAATATTCCTAAGGTCGTACTACATCCCATAGTCTGATGAACAAACAGAAAGATGTGCTTTATCCAAGGGCGACTCATTATGCTGCCAATAAAGAAAATACTTTTCCCTTCCTTTTGGGGTATATTTGATTTTTTTGTTCTTTTCAATAATTGTGGAAAAAGAATAAAGGAATATTATGTTACAATGGAGGAACGAGTATTGTAAACATATAAGCTCAAGGAACAAGGACAAGACTGATGTTCTAGTAAAATGATACTCAGGAAAAATCCTCCGACGGCCAAAGGTGTTAAGATGTAGAAGAAAACTGTCACAAAGATGGTGGATAAGGTATGCAAATGCGGTTGATAAAACACACAATGGTAACGTCCTTCGATGTAAGTTTAATGATCCCAGAGAAGGTAAGCTCGGTGGTTTTTCATATTTAGAGAGTCTGAAAAAACATAAAAGGAGACTCCACTAGGGTACCTTTTTCTAAGATAGTCTAGTCGGTTCGAAAAAGGGGTAAACTAGCACCAATTAGACGTCAATTCAAAACCATTTTAATGAATGTGACAAGGAAAAGATCACTCGACCATTTTTTCACTTTTAAGGAGTCTGAAAAAAGATTAACTATGGACTCCGTCAGGAATATTCTTCTGGACCAATTTAATGAGTGTGAAAGAATAAGGTCACTCGACAATCTTTTCAATTTTAGGGAGTCTGAAAATAGCTTAACTATGGACTCCGTGGGGGTTTCTATTTCGTAAGTTTAGTCCCTCAGGCCCAAAAAAGGGATAAAATTATACCTGATAGTACTCTTCTAAAGAACAAAAGTTCTATAGAGTATACCTTTGTTCGTACAGTTGACCGTCCAGACCAAAAAAGGGGTAAACTACTGCCGGACAGACGTGACTTCAAATTTTAGTTTAAGGCCACAAGATCGCTCGACAATCTTTTCATGTTTAGAGGATCTGAAAAGGGCTTAAAAGGAGACCCATTATATTTGGGAGTCCTGAGGGTGAGACAAAGAGCAAAGAAGAATCATGCAAATGAGGCTCAAACTCATATTCAAGAAATACTATATGGACTCTCGAGCCTACTGTGTTTTAGAGACAGCATGGACACCATAATGCAACCATGACCTACCTAGGGCATCCATGTTCTGGTAAGATATACCACCAAGTTGCGACACTTCTAAAGAAGATATGATGGTTCTGTGTCAAAAACTGATGGGATCGATCCTATAGAAGAGGAAAAAGACAATGAGACACAAAAGTTGAGGTAGTAACCTAACCTATATGCTCAAGTTGATTCTTGGAAAAAATTTCATGGACCGTCAAAATTTTCTCAAAACACAAAAAAAGTGTCCCAATACCCGATCAAATCCCTCCCATATAAATCCTAAATCACTCTAAATGGTTTTTGGTATAAAGAAACTGATAAGGGAGGCCAAAAAAGTGACAAAAAGAGGCCCAAAAGTCTATAAATAGAAGCTGGCAGCTCATTATCACTATTGTTGATTTGGAAATTGACTCTGGAGCCAAAAGACCCCCTTTGCTAAAAACGGTGATTCCGGGAGCTACAGTGGATGAAACGAACTTTCACTTGGACCAAGTAAGTACAAACTCCCTTATCTAGCTATTCAATTCCTCAATTTTGCATTTTATTTCATTTTTTGGGTGGGCGTCGACCTTTAAAAGGTCAGCCCTAGGTACACGCGGGTTGTCTCTAGATAGGCCACGTGTACACTCATGCATAGTAAATTCTTCCTGCGTGTACACGTGACTGTCACCTCTACATCACGCATGGACCCCCCTTTTGTAACAAAAAGAGAACTAAAGGGAAAGTACTGACCCTCCTGAACTTTGTTGTGTTGGCAGGATGTATGTCCAGTGGAGGGAAAGGGAGCATGAAGCAATCAGTGAGTTGGTTGCAGGAGATCCGAATGTCATGGCTGTGTTGATGCAATGTGGTTTACTAAAGTTCTCCCTGTGTCCATTTATGTGAGCACAACCAAGGCTATTGAATGCCTTGATTGACTACTGGCACCCTGATGCAGAGGCCTTCATGCTAGAGGGGAAATCACTGGTGCCCACCACCAAGGATATCTATTTTTTGACTGGCCTCTCAAGGAGAGGGGAACCAGTCAACTTCAGGACGTTTCCTGCGGGACCGAATGAGATATTAGAACTGATAGCCAAGCATTGTGAGGCTGGGACTAACCATGCGGGCTCCTAGGTACCCATCATTAAGATCACTAACCTATTGTTGCAGGCGATATTATTACTGATTGGGCGGATTACCGGTTCAGAAGCCTTGCATCAGGCATCTCGTGCACAGATGAACTGTGCTATCCAGTGCTTGAATGCATAGTTTTTTGACTGGAGTACCACACTTCTCGAGTGCATGAAGAGGAAATTGATAGATTTCCAACAACGGACACAAAGGAACTTCGGGTTTGGGATGATTTTGTGTTCATTCTTCTTTGAGAGAGTTCTGAGATTTAGTCCTCGGGAGGTAGTACGAGGAAATCAGGCCTCTTTTCCTGTAGTGTGTAGATGGGCAGTATTACTGCCATGACAGGGTGGTGGAAGGACCAATGAGTCCTTCGATGATGACTTATTTGCATGGTTGTCACGACAGATCCCTGTAATCGAGGATTACCCATATGTAGGGATAGATTTTTCTAGAGATCCTAAGATACCCGTGCCTCCTAGTGAGGAGCGAGGGGAGATGGGTAAGTCTCCACCTTTGTAGTTTTTTTGTTTGCATATGTAATTTTTATGTCATTTTTGTTATATATATCATTTTTTTTTATATACCAGAGTATTTGACAGGTATACGTTTGTTGCATGCAGATGTGTGACCCGTGCGACCTGCCGATTATGCACAGAACAAGCGTCATCCATGGCCAGAAGCCGCAGCTGCCACTGTCGAGGGAGAAACAGTAGCAAGGAACCTCCCAGCTAGGGAGGCTGAGAGGGTCCTTAGATGAGTTGAGCGGAGCTTCATTTCACTCACTCACATAGTCCCGATGGCAGAGACAGAGGACCTGCCGCCATCCATGCAGCCTCATGTAGTGGGGGCACCTCGGACGTGGGTCCAATTGTTTAGGCGTTTATCCCATGCTATGGACTATTATAATAGGGACCATAGGCCCTAAACCTATTTAGACTTTTTACGTGCCATGAGAACTTACTTGTATATATTTTTGAGGGCATAAGCCCTGTGACTCATTATTAGTCCCATTTTTGAGGCGCTTGTGTCCATCTATGTACTCTGGTTGTTTTATGATGTTATATATGGTTTTTTTTATCTTTTGTGTCATATGGATCACGTGTGAAAAAATGTATTTACATGCTTATGTCAATGTTCTTTCATATGTGTGAAAGATGCCAATCTAAAATTTGATTAGCTAGAGTATCTGTAATTTGGTTTAATCTCCTAGGAACATGAAAATATGTAATATAATCAAAATTTCGTTCTAAGAGATGTACCCTAAGGAATCATCGGTGTAAAGTTGGATAATCAACCCGGTATACTCTATTTAGCTGCGACAAAACCATTTGAGCATCGATATAGACCCAGAGATGAGAGATACCCAATGACAAGGCGTCACGAAGCAACTCAATAACTACACTATACTCGACGACATTATTTGTAGTGTCACCTAAGCATATACCTCCGAAAGATAAAAACTAGCCCTGAGGTGTAAATATTACCCAAGCTGTGGAGGCAAGCCTCCGAGTGTGTTGACTAGCACTGTCTGCATACCCAACGAACACCTCAGAATCACTTGACATTTGCCATATTGATGAAAGATAACACCAATGACACGTCCATAATACTTAAGAGAAACTAAAAAGTAATAGTACAAAGACTATACATATGTTACAAAAAGTTACCCACAATGACCTACCTATGAGTAATACTTCTTGAGGTAGAGCCCATTTCTAGGCTCCACCAAATCATTCCCTTCAAATTCAACTAGATTATAAGTGCCCCTTTTTAATACCTCTTTTATGATGAAGGATCCGAACCACATGGGTTTGAATTTTCCTGCCCCCAGGGGGTCCTTATCTTGGTCATAGACCAGGACAAGGTCGCCTTCAGAGAAAATCCGAGGATGAACGAACCTATCATACTGACACTTGACCTTATGTTTGTGAGCCTCATTGGCCAGGGCCACATCACGACGCTACTCATTGAGCTGCTCAAGGCGTACTAACCGTTCTTCAAGTGGAGAAGTGTCTGGAAATAATTGTACTACCAATTTTAGAGATGGGATCTGACATTCGATGGGAAAGACTTCCTCCAACCCGTAAACGAGTTGAAAAGGTGAGAAACCAGTTGCAGTCTTAACAGATGTTTGGTAAGCCCATAATGCCAAGTATAACATCAAATCCCAATTTGACTTGGCTGAGTTGATAGTTCACTGTAGAATAGTCTTAAGATTTTTTTTTATAGCTTCCACCTACCCATTGGCTTGGGGGTAGTAGGGTGATGAATGCTCTTGCCATAACCCAAGATTTGATGTTAATTCAGTCATCATTTGGTTCTGAAAGTGACTTCCATGGTCAGTAACAATCTCTCTCGGGACGTCGAACCTTTCTATGATCTGGTTGAATAAAAAGAGAGCTATAGTCTCTCCATCATCTTTAAATGTTGGCATAGCTTCGACCCACTTAGTGAAGTAGTCTACATCTACGATGATATAGCGGTGCCCCCTTACTTACGGGGGGTTGCAAGTAGTGTAATCAATCCCCTACTTAGTGAAGGGACCAACTGTGATGATAGGAAACATAGGAGGGGGATGTGCCCTCATCTTCCGAGAAAAGACTTGGCATGGATGGCAATTCTTGACCGATTCTACACAATCTTTGATAAGCGTTGGCCAGAAGTAACCTTCTCGTAGAATATTTTGGGCTGTTTCCAACCCAAACAAATGACCGCCACAAGCTTTGGTATGGAAATCGTTGAGCATGATGACTGCCTCCTCATGTGTGAGACATCGATGTAAGATGTAGTCTACACCTCTCCAATACAACGTATCATTGAGTATGAGATAATTCTTAGCCTGATGGTGTATACGTCGACGCTCATCATGAGAAGAAGAAGTGGGGCACTTCAAAGTCTGGAGATAGATAAGTATATCTCCATACCAAGGATCTGAATATGTGATAAAAAACATATCTCCCCGGATAGGCGAGTCTTCAATCAAAATGTCACCTGACTCAGCCGGAAGTTTTGAAATAAGCTCTATGAAGACCAATGATTTTTTGGACTTTGCTGAAATGAAGTCTATGTCAAATTCCTGGAGGATGACTATCCATCTACTGATTTTTCTGCCTATAACCCGTCCTATCAACATGTACTGGAATGGATTCACGACAGCAATGACGGTGGTCTTGCGAAACAGAACATAATGACGAAATCGTTGAACAGCATGAACTACTACCAACACAAGTTTTTCGATATGAGAACAATTGAGTTCCGGTCCTACAAGGCCTCGACTCAGGTAATAGATCATGTATTCTAAGAATGAATCATCTTCCTGAACTAAAACCATGGCAATGGTTGACTCTACAACAACAAGATATAATAAGAAATATTTGTTATAGTTAGATGGTTGTAGCAGAGGTGCAGTTGTGAGGGTCTATTTTAATGCGTCTAAAGAGTGTTGAGAAGATTTGTCCTAGAAAAAGGGAACGTCTTTCTTCAGTAAACACATAAAACCCTTGGTGATTTCAGCATAGTTGGTGATGAAGCATCGTAAGAAGTTCACCTTGCCTTGTAGACTCTAAAGTTGTAGGATTGTGCGTGGGGGGGGGGAAACTGGATTATTGCCTCGACCTTGAGAGGATCGACCATGATCCCTATTGTTGATACAATGAAACCTAGCAAACATCCTGACATTACGCAAAAGCAGCACTTGTTTGGATTCAAGTGAATCCTAAAGTAGCAACAACGTTCAAATATTAGTCTAAGATGTGTAGGATGATCCGTTCTCTTGCGAGATCGTGATGCTAAATCATCTAGATAGGCCTTGACTATATGCTTGAGATCATGAAAAGTGAAAGACATGGCCTGCTGGAAGGTGGCGCCAACAGTTTTAAGACCAAAAGGCATCTTACGATATGTGAATGTACCCCACGGACAAATGAATGTCATTTTGTGTTGGTCTTCGGGTTTGATTTGGATTTGATTATATCCCGAAAAACCATCAATGAAAGAAAAGGCTTCGCAACCAACACATTCATCAATGATCTAGTCAATGAATGGTGTTGGAAAATTATCTTTGGGACATTCCTTGTTCAAATCACGAAAATCGGTACATACACAAATCGTGCCTTGTTTTTTGTTGACTGGCACAAGATTCAACACCCATTGAGTCAAATGGATAGGATAGATAAAACTTGCCTTTAGCAATTTATCAACCTCAATCTTGATGGCTGTTGCTTTCTTGGGATTAACTGGACGAAGTTTTCGTCGAACAGGCTTGGCATCAGGATACGTTGTGATTTCATGTTCAACTATTTTGGATTGATACCCTCATTTCCTCATAAGACCAGGTAAAAACGTCGCGAAATTCTTTGAAAAGATCCGTGTAGATTTGAATCTCTTCGGGGGAGAAATCTACTCCGACGAAGATGTTCTCCATGACGCCATGATTTCAGGAGATGTTGATTGGTATAGTTTCAATGATAGTTGCCATATTTCCCTCAGCATAAATTTCATGTGTAGCTAGGAGGTTAATAGGACACGACGGATCTCCCGTCATGGTCATGGTGAATTCTCCTGCTTCGATTCGTCTTAACTCTGGGAAAAAATATGATCTGTGATGAAGATCATCCCAAGGTTTGTCCGGACTAGTCATTGCTTTGATCACTGCTTCATCAAAAGGCAATACTAAGTCTAATGAATCGACGTTAGCGAGATAACCCTGATCCCAAATAGGCTCTAGAAGTGGATCTAACTCTTGTGCAGGAGTTGGATTAGTGTAAGCTGAAGCTTGATGGACTAAAGAGTACACTACTTTAGTGGCAGAAAAAGGCATGGACATGTCAAGGTGCCCTGTCTCATACATCGTGGCTGATGGGGAAGGAAGAATCCATGGATCCTCGAAGTAAGTCGTGCGGAACAACGAAACTTGAAAAATCTCAACCTTATGGTGATTAGATATAAATTTGATATCACCCTGCAGAGGTGGGTAATTGAAGGTACCCATCAAAGATGGGCACAAACCAACTCCTACATTGATGACACCTAGTTGAGGATTATCAATCATCAGGACCGTGGATGCCCCTAAAGCTGGGTCAGGTCTAGAGAAAGACAATTGATCGATGGTCACTATCCGGCCCTCGTGCGGAAACAACAAGACCCATAAAACTGTAGCAACCATAGCTTGCATAGCATAAGTCCAAATCCATCCTAACAAGAGGTTATAGTTGAGGGGAGCGTTGACTACCTCTACTTCGACACACACGGTCTTCCCTCTTAACTACACGGGGAAAGAAGGAATGATGTCAAGTGGTCGAAATGAATGACCGTCAAAAGCAGTGAGGAGAGTAGGTGATAGAGACAAAATGGGGTGGCCAATGGCCTTCCAACATGCCAACGACATAACGCATGTCAAGGTGCCCTCATTGACCACCATGTGAAAGATATTTCATGTAAAAGTTTTTGTGGGGTAAGCCACTACTATCTGAAATGCTACGTGGTAAGGCAGATGAGGTTTTAAGTCGGTTGTATCTAACATGATGGTGCCCGGATTACAAGTCTTAGTAGAGCCCAAAGTGGTTAACAAAGCTTTCTTCTGAGAAGGTCAACTTTGGAGGACCCCCAAAGCAGACATCGCACAAGGGGTTTGTGATAAATCTTCCACCATAGAGTAGTTTTGGACGACCCTTGCGTTTGGGTTATGAGAAGCCTTTTTAAATGCACCTTTTGGAATGCATGTCATTGTTTCTCCCAACGTCTTCTCAATCTGTAGAGGAAGAGATGGGAGGTCAGCTTCTTTGCCCTTCTCAGAAGCGCTTGGTTTACTATAATCGTGTGCTCTAGTCTATATGAAAGAATCACCCCTAACCATATATACATTCGCAGATAAGGGGCTGTTTAGAGGTGGGCAGTTTTCTTGGCTACCCCCTTCCGTACTTGCAGAGGCTTGAGTTAGATTTTTCCCAT
Source organism: Picea engelmannii (assembly GCA_009831015.1). NCBI lineage: Eukaryota > Viridiplantae > Streptophyta > Pinopsida > Pinales > Pinaceae > Picea > Picea engelmannii. The sequence continues at coordinate 610,230 of ML792600.1, forward strand.
GTTGAAATGGGTTTGTCAACACCGCCTGCTATTGCTGCGTGATAAAGTTTTGGGCCTCTGCAATTCGAGGACATAGATGGGTCGGGTGGTCTTCCACACATAAGTTGCAAGGATACCTCGCCTTCTGTTTTTCAGTGTTGTCCCCACTGGCATTATCGTTGGGTTTTTTATCCCCCTTACCCTTCTTTCGTTTTTTTTTCTTCCCTTGAGGCTGTTGGGGGGCCTTTGGGTTAGTCGACTGCACTGTGTGTACCTCCGACGTTTGGGTAGGGGTAGCATCAAAAGCAGTAGTTTGGCTGGCCATTGTGTGTTGTATGGATAATTGTTACAACTGCTTTGTCAATTGCTTAGCAGGCTTGGTTTGTGTTGAACCGACAATACCATCGGCATGCGGTCCAACTCTCTGTCTAGTTTTATCCAGTATTCAACGTGGCACATCTAGAAAGATGTTGTATAATAAACCAAACTGAGAATAGATGAGCTCAAACTGTTGAGCCCTCATGATGGCGTCTTCTTTAGAGAAAACTCCAGATGTCATGACGTCTTTGGATAACTGTGGGACCAAAGACTTAAGGAACCACTCAATAAGGAATGTTGGTGGGACTGGTACTTTGATTAAACTCTTTCGGCATCTCCATTCTCAGATGTGATCAGAGATATGGTCTGCTGTTGTCTGTTCAAAATTAGCGAGCAACTCTGTGCCAGCATCGTATCTCACAGGTAACTGGAAATGGTTAAGGAAATCCATCACCAATTCACCAAAAGAAGAGTATCTTGAAAGATCGAGCTCAATGTACCATTTTGCGACACTCCCAATGAGAGGACGTTGAAACAATCGTAACTATACAGAGTCATCTTTTAATGAGTTATATGAGAACCAAAGATGAAAGGTAGTCACATGATCTCCTGGATCTTCATTAGGCTTGGATTCGAACTTTGGAATGTCCGAAGGAAACTTCGTTGGCATAGGAGGCCAATGCGGATTGTGACAAATGGGGTCAATCAACAACCTCGTCAAATATGGAAAGTGTAAAGTTGCCAAGAAAGGTAGTTTGGGTTGCTGCTGATAACCTAGGAAAAAGGGTCCTGGAGTTTGAATGGCACCAAGTTGCCAGGAAAAGTTTGGTTGTTGGCCCGGATTTTGGTAGAAACCATGGCCCTGACCAGCGTAAGCATTTTTCATCTATGGAGACATCATCGAATGATTTCCCAAATAGGACATGGATTGTTGGGCATGCATTGTATTCGAAGGACTTTGGGAAGGATTACCCCATGCCGGTCCCATGGGGATAGGCATAGTAGTTTGTCCGGGGTTCCATTGATTGTGAAAAGAATTACCCCAGATCAACATTCCGGAGGAGGGAATGGATCCTTGCCTTGAATTCCAAGGTCCTTCTAGGTTTTCCCCCTGTGCAGGAATAGTACCCTGCACAGGAGTAGATTGTCCAAAAATGGGGTTTCCCCCAGTCAGGAAAGTGACTGACGAGAAGGTGTTGTTACCAAACATTTTGTTCCAAGAAAATGGTGTCGAACCTACCGACATACTATGCGAAGGTGGTCCTTGACTCCCTGCTCCAAATAAACTATTGTGCGTAGGTTGCCCAACAGATTGCTGATGCGAACCACCAAGTGAAGGGGATGAAGGATGGATATGACCTCCTGCGTAAAGAAAATCATTAAAAGGGACAGGAGTGCCCCCCATGTGACCTTGCAAAGGAGCACTAAATCTCCCTACCCCCAGACCCAAATTCTGTAAAGTGGAGTAGGACAGTACAAGACTTGTACCCGAACTAGGCATACCGTATGAGAATGGAGGGCCTATCGCACTAGGTGTGAAAGGGGTTGTGGCCGCCGCCAAAGACGAGTTCAGATTGTTGTGTGAAGTAATTGTGATCGAGACCATGGTGGCTCGGACCGATGACGGTAGGTTAGGAGATGACGAATGTCCTATGGTGACAACCATGGTGGGAATTGAAGAATTCCTGGAAGGAGTAACAACATTTGTTTCCATTGCTGTGTGCGACACTGTCTGGTGCTCATAAAATTGAATTGGTGCAATGAAAGGTGCTGAGAGATCAGTGGTTGGGGTTTCAACCGATCCAAGAGTGGTTGCTTCAAGGTACAAAATGATCGATTCCTCCAGGGGTTTTTCAGGCACAATGGTTTGTAACCCGGTCGCTTCAAAAGACCCTTGTTGGTCTAGCTTCCACCTTAAGGGTGGTGAGGGTGGCTCCAGTGTAACCGGCGGCAGGCCAAGAAGCCTTTGTGACCAGCAGAGCTCGGGATCCTCCACTGTGTGAGAAGATCCAAGAAACTCTAAGGTAGTCTAAATGCTCAAAAGTAACACACACTAAGAAAAAAGTCCCTAGAAAATAAGACAAGCAAACACTAAATTAATTGGAAGAACGATTACAATAGCCAACACTAGAGAAACTTACCAGTGCAAGTGAAACTCGAACACAGAAGCACCCTCCAGGTATAATATGCAAAGCGTGGCTCGATGTCTATCCTAGGTACCACGCTATACCCCCATAGTCACCTATGTATGTCCCTAACAAAGATTGGCAACTAGGTTGCCAACACGCGAACAGTCACTAGGCGGATACAGTCGAAAGTTGGGTAGACCACAATGAGCAGGGTATCAAGCTCAAAACTTGTCAAGGGTATCGAGAGAAAATGGTCTGGAATAAAACTGAGGACCTCGAACAGATTTGAGACCCATGAAGCCCCGTGGAAAATGCAAATGACGGAATCCCAAAACAAGCCCTCTATATGTGTTCTCCACTTCGATTGGTCCAGCTTTGGAGGGGTTATCTTCGCTACCTTTCCGTGCACGACCTTGTGTTTATCCCCTATGTTAGAGGGGGGTCCCAATAAATTCCATGAAACTGGACTTAAACACTCCCTATCTCAGACTCCAATGTTTGATTTTAAATGGACTTGAAGAGTTTCCTCTCCAACCTAATCCAAGGCCCTAGTCATGAACTAGTTTGTGAACCCTACAAACATAAAAGTATAGTAGATTTTAAATTTAGCATTACTTTTATGGCTTTGTTTTACATCAAGTGGTATGAGGGTGAAACTGATGATTTGTAAAAGATGAAAGCAAAAAATGAATAAAAAAACTGGAAACAAAACTTTTACTGAATGCAAAATTTCAACAACTTTTCAAAAGAAAGATTTTTTAACTTTTCTAAGATTTTGGACAGCAAACTCAAAGGAATTTCACTCGACTACGAGCTACTTATGATCTAAGTGAACTGCAAAAAATTATGAAATAAAATACTTTTCCCTAGCTAATGATGCAGAAACACACTCCTCAACCAAAGAGGAAAATGAAAAGAGATTTTTTGTATTTAAGTGCTAGTAAAGAAAGAAAGGGAAAATATCGACAAGCAAAAAACCAAGAAAAACAATTCTGGCTTAAAGAGCAGATCGCAAAGAATCAGATTAAAAAATCACACAATAGCAATTGTAAAAACAATGACTCTCACACTTGTCTAAAAACCATAAAATTTTTATTTTTTTATTTTTTCTGACAACGTTTTAAATGAGAAAAAGAAAGCTAAGGGTAAAAATAATCCTAAGCTACTGACTGTTCAAACATAGATTCAAACACCTGAGAGGAATACATCTTATCAAAGGAGGGGATGACTGCCTCACCCTGAACAAAAAGTAGCCTGTACAAGCACACGACTGTTACTCAAACATCATGCGTGCGAATGCACGCTGAACAGAGACAGAGGGCATGTACACGTGGGCTGACCTTGTACAGGCTGCATGTATATCTAAACTCTAAAAAGAAATGAAAACAGATATACCAAACCAGGAAGAGACCTCTGGTATTGATAACCAGGATCCCTTGAAGGCTTGGATACTCTTTCTATCAGAAAAACAAATAATGAAAAAAAAACAATAAGGCAAAAACAATCTGAGATAGGACTGTTGGAAAACAAGACTCAGACAGAATTCCAGAAAACCCCTTGAGAATATGTGATTCTGACAGGGAAGAGGAGGATTGCCTCTGAGGTTCTCTGAACTCCTACACGCTACTACTATCTCTACAACTAGTGTTCACATGTGGGCTGTAAGAGGATAGGTCGCGGGTACATGCATGCAGGCCTTGTGAAGGCCGTGTGTACCTCTGTGGGTCCTGAAAAACACAGTCAAGCAAAAGTCAGGGAAATATGGTATGGAAAACCAAACTCCCTTCTAGCTCAGAATTTACAGAAACGAAAAGAAAAGTCAGGCAAAAAAAAACTAGTCTTTAAACTACCCAAAAACTAAATAAAATTCCAAGAACCCTAGAGATTCTCCCCAGTACGATCACCAATTCTGTTGTTGGGGAAAAACACCCTACGGACTAGCAAATAGAGTTCAGACTTTGCATGCAGATATGACCGAATACAAATTACTTTCTACCTTCATCCCTAGATTTAAATCCCCTTTTCTTAGTAAATGCATGGAAAGATCAACCTACCTCGTTACCGACATTTGATGTCAATCCTCCATTGTGCTTGATTACTTGTTCACAATACTCCTTCCAAAGCTGACTTGCATCCAAGACGAGCAACAACTATGCATGCATACTACTTATATACTCGCGGGTTAGAAATCAAACATAAACTAATCAAACCATAAAAAGTTCATGAATTGGGAAGGGAAAAGCATTCTGTTTATTACTTAAAATGAGTCAACTTACAAAAGATGAGACCAGCCACTGCTCCTTGAACCTGATCCTGGGCTCCTCTTCTTCTGTCCTTCAACTTCTTTTCTTTAAATCTCCTTTGGCATTAGGAAAGGCTAAAGGGTTGGGACAATGGAATACATAAATGGGCAGAGTTTCTTTGCTATATTCTTCCTTCTTCCAAATGGTACCCCTACCCCTTCTTTTATAGGCTAGAAGGAGCTAGGTATTTGGATGAACCCTTGGCCATGCATGGTCGGGATTTTCAGTTAACTCACCCATATCTTTTTGTTCCATCGACAAATTTCCTTTTTTCATGCTTTTGTCGGTCCACGTGGGCTATTTTGGGCCAGCCAACATGTACATGTGTGCAGTAGTGAGTTAGGGAACATGAGCCTTTATTCAAGAGTATTTTCAAAGAGTTGTTCAGTAGGGATATGAGTTGGCTTGATGCCAGGTAAGCATGTATGGTGCAATTTAGGGTTATAACAGTAGGTTTTAAACCTTCAAAGTGTTTATTGGCGGTATCATCCCATACAAATTCGTAACCTTTCTTCAAAAATCGAGTAAAACCCTGTGTTAACTTGGCATAATTTGGAATGAATCAATGAAAAACGTTTGCCTTCCCTTGCAAACTTTGAAGTTGGTGTAGTGTAGAAGGAGGAGGTAGATTAAGGATAGCCTCAACCTTCAAAGGGTCTACCCTAATTCCATGAAGTGACATAATAAAACCTAGAGGTCGGCTGGACTCCACACACAAAAAAACATTGTGTGGGTTCAAATGTATATGATAGTAATGACAATGAAGCAAAATGGCTTAGAGATGGGATGGGTGATATTGGTGACGCATGGAATGCGCCGGTAGATCATCGAGATACATATGTACTATGTGATTAATATCTTGAAAGGAATAAGACATGGTGCATTGAAAAGTCACACCAATGTTCTTCAAACCGAAAGGCAATTTCCAGTAGGAAAAAGTACCCCAAGGAAAAATGAAAGCAGTCTTGTGTTGATCCATGAAAAAAATATTAATCTGATTATAGCTGGAGAAACCGTCCATTAAGGAGAATATTTCTCCCCCGACGGAATCATCGACAATCTGGTCAATGAAGGGGTTTGATAATTGTCCTTAGGACAAGCTTTATTGATATCCCTATAATCTACACATACATGGATCATTCCTTGTTTCTTGTTGATTGAAACTAGATTGGAGACCCAATCGGTTAAAGCCACAAGATAGATAAAGTCGGCCTTAATAATTTTTTCAACTTCGAGCTTGATAGAAGTGGCTTTACGAGGGTGGACTGGGAAAAGTATCTATCAGACAGGTTTAGCTTTCGGGTAGGTATTAATTTTATAGCGAGGTCAATACTCGACATATCTTCGTAGCTTGAAGAGAAAACATCACGAAATTATCGAAAAATGGCTTTGTAAGTGACGACTTCATCATCGGAACATGTGGCTCCCATGTGAACATTTTCGATGATTCCATGTTTAATGGATATGTCAAGAGGAACAGTGGGTGAGATATTAATCAGGTTCCCTTCATAAAACACATCGTGTTTTGACTCGGGAACAAAGGAAATGACAAAAACAGTCGACGGAGTCGAAATCCATTGGTAAATATCTATGGTGTGCTATTTGAGGAAGAGAATGGAACGATGATGTCCATTTTCCCATGGGGTGTCTTCCATGGACATGAATGACATGATCATATCATCGATAGGAAAGATCACATTAAATGGATCGAGAGATGAATAAAAAAGAGAATGTGTAGAAGGGGTTGTTGATTGAATATCTGATAAGAGGATTCAACTAGACTTAAAGGCATTTGTTCGCCATAGCGAAGATAATCACCAGGATTGGGTACTATCCATGGGTCATGAGACATGGGCGTTTCACGGACAGAGGTGGAAATCATGTTGATTGAGGTGATAAAAGGAGATGGAATATCAGGTGGTGGTATTGGGAAGGTACCCATTAAAATGGAATCTTTCAAAAGATCCACGCTGACATTCTCATACCCAGGAGGTGTCTTCGATATAAAGGGTATGTTTCTAGTATGGGAATCAGAATTGAAAAAGGCCAGTTAGTCAACCGTAACGACTCTTCCTTGATGTGGGAAACATAACACATGAAAAAGGGTTGACACGAAGACACACATGGATTCAATCCAGCTACAACCAAGTAAGAGGTTATAGTCAAGAGGCGCATCAAAGACCTCGACCTCGACGTTGACCGATTTTCCTTCCAATGTAATAGACAACGAGGGAAGAACACCATAGGGTTTAAAACCAAAACCATTGAAATCCTTAAGTGTATTTTTTGATTCGGTGAGGGGAGGAGAGCCAATGGATTTCCAACAAGTAACTAACATAACACACATCTTGGCACCCTCGTTAATAACGGTTCTACAAATATTCTTGTTCTCGAAAACAAATTGAATTTGAAACGCTAACTGAGGAGGTAGCCTTGGAATGTGGTTTTCCAAGTCAAAGATTATCAAATTCATATATGTGGGATCAATTCCACCAATGGCCTTTAACAATGCCTTCCTTTTAGTGGGACAACTTTGAAGGACTTCAAAAGTTGACATCGCAAAGGGTGCTTGTGCAAGTTATTCTACAATGCTATAGTTTTGAGCAACACGCGCGTGAGGATTAAAGGCAGAATTCCAAACAACAACCTTTGGGGGAGGGTAAAGAAATGTATCGGGACCCGGTCATTCGAGATGAAGAGGATTGTTGGGAGGTGAGATTGAGGGAGGTGGTTGAACCAATGGAGGTGGTAAATCATCAACTTTCTCCTTCGAAGGAGAATAATCTTTGGCTCAAGTAGTGATTGCAACATCATTCTTGGTAGAATTACTAGTACACATATTGACATACAAAGTGGTGGAAGGAGAGGGTTGGTAATGAATGACCAATTGGGCCTATTGTTGAGAAGGGAAAGGTTGTGACAAAACGAGAGGCATGGGAGGATTTCCGGTTCCTTGAAGGAACTTAGTGACCTCAACACGTCTTGGAAAATCTTTCATGTAGTGATCATCACCACAGATAAGGTAAGGATATCGAGGTTTACGCTTATCCTTATCATCAAAAGACTGTTTCTTAAGTTTATCGGATTGTGGATTATTATTTATATCCTCCTTGTTCTTACCCTTTCCTTTTTTAGATTTATTTTTTCCAGTAGGGGTGGATTGAATGGAGTTAACCTCAGAAGTTTTGTCTATGGAAGGAGTAGGAGTTGGAGCACTTTGAACATTAGAAGCAGTAGATTTGGGATTGGTGTGAGTGACCGACGTGGATTTGTCATCCGCATGGAAGGTGCCAATCACACCATCAACAACATGAGAAGTTGTTGGGGTTGTTGAGGTAGAGGCAATAGAAGGGCAAGGAGAGTCAGGGAGCAAGTCGTAAAGAGTGCCCATTTGTGAATAAACAAGATCTAGGTATTGTGGATGACTAATCACCTGTTCTTCAGTGAAAACTCCACCCATGTAAATATCACGGGATATTTTATTGACAAATTATTTGGAGAACCATTCAACCAATAATTGATCAGGAAGGTCGAGTTTTATCAAGCGTCTCCTCCATCTCCACTCATGAATGTGATTGGAAGTGTGAGTGGCAGAGGATTTCTTAAAGGAACTTAAAATCTCGGTTCTTATCTCGTAGCGGATTGGCAATTAGTAATGTGTGAGAAAAGCCATGGAAAGGGTATTGAAGTCATTAAAGAATCCTCATGGTAATTCTATGTACCACTTTGCGGCCGAACCTATTAGAGTTCATTGAAAGAGTCATATCGAATGGAGTCGTAACCAAATGAAATTTGTCATGGATAGACTATTCACATGCCTTAATGATATGGGGTTTTTTTTTAGCACATTATTTTTTATAAAAGGGTGTTTTTCTCTTAGGAAATAACACCTGGGTGAAAAAATACAAAAAAGGGTTGCTTGCGCAACCCACTTTATTTTTTTATCCTAAGTTCATCGATGATTTGACAGTTTGGTGCATTGAGTTAAGAAGTGAACAGATCTAAGCGGATGAGTAGGGTGCACTTAGATCTACAGTTCTGATCCAATATCAGAACCTCCCCCAACCTTCTTCCTTTAACCGGGAGGGGGGGGGGTCTAATTTGGTGGTTTTCTAGCATGATCCCCCTCACTATCGTGTCGCCTCCGTAACAACTTGGACCCTCCCCCCACACTTTACTACTTACCACCTACCCCCCCTCTGAGATAACCGCCATACCACTTTCCCATACCACCCGTGCTCCCATTGACACATGTCCTCCACTCACATTCTCGCATGCCTTTCCCTCCCCCTCTCACCTTCCGACATGTGTCTCCCACTCCCACTCCATGTCACCTCCACTGATATTGTCGTGTACCCTCCTTGACCAATCACTCCACTCTGCCCCCATGTCCTCTCCTTTTCCACATCACCCCTATGCCTTTACACCTCATCTCCCACATATGGGCACCCACACATTCCCAGTCACCGCCACCCGCATCCGTTCACATGGCCTCCGATCACTTGTTGTTCTATGCCGGTTTGCAACAATCATCCTCCCATCTCCCCATCATCAATATCCACGTACACCTACTAGTGTTACCTGCAAACTTCTAGTGAATATCCAAGTGGCAAAGTTTCAGAGTGCAACCAACACCTTTTCCAGGTGCTGAGTTGACTCAGGCCCCATCCTGATCCCGATGAATACAATTAATGAAGTTGGGGAAGGTGGTTGAGACATTGTCTCCTCCCATAAATGGAAATCTAGAAAGGATTGGCAGACTGTCTGAGCTCCCGTCTGACGGAGAACTGCATGCACAGTCTAACAAAGAAGGTTCACACGTAAGAGCTTGCCTCTGACAAAGATCTGCATACATAGTCTGCAGAGAAATCTCTGACATAAAGCCTTGAATGCATGAATCGATCGTTCCAGGGGTGGTTGTAGTCAATCTAAGTATAAAGATGTAATTTCTATATTTTTTTATGGTCGATGGTTGAGCAAAGCTCTCGCATTGTAATTTTTTTATAAATCTCTGGTTCTCTGGTTATGTATCTTGATTTGAGATTTCTTGTTTAATCTAAGTCATCTTTCTTCTTCATATTATTTTCCTCTGATACTGAAGTTTCCATGATTGAATGATTTACATGGATTGTTATAACTGTATTGTGATGTATGTTTGATTACAGTCTTGTTTTAACGTTCTTCAGTTTCCTGAAACTTCGAAACCAAAGAGGATATTGTGTTTGAAGTTTTTCCTCCTTAGGCTACTAGAATACCTGATGTCCATAACATATCTCTACCTTATTATCATCATTTCTTCCTCCTATTCCCTTTTAATACAACTTACTGAGTGAAGTTGATCAAGACCTTAATTTCTCCTGCATGTTGGTCCTATTTTCTGAGTTAAAACAATATTTATCTTGAGTCTGCACCCATTTGACCTCTTTAAAATTATTCATTATGACATATAAAGTGATGGGTACTAAGCTTACCTTCAATGAAATATTAAGGTGACTTCTAGTTCTAACATTTCTGGTGCCATTACCGAGGAACGAATTGAAGACGTTTCCCTGGGATGAACGACAAAGCTTACTAGTTCTGAAGGTGCATTAGAAATCAGTACATCAAATATTGCAACTTGCAACTGGCGACTCCACTGTTTCAACTCCACTATTTCAGTTGTGGCTCTTAAAGGAAGACAAAAGAGGTCTACTCCACAACTGCCTCTAGCAACACCTGAATTTGACCCAAAGAAAGTTATCAGAAAAAGAAAGACCCCTCAGGAAGGCACTTCAGCTTCTATACCAGGTATTTTTGGTAACTTTCATAATCCTTCCTTACAAAATCCAGTTCCTGCTTCTCATTCTCCAGTTATACCATATGTTGGAGTTTCCAGAAGTTTAAATTTTGGGAGTGTTCCTGTTGATATTTCCCCTCCTGGTCTCAGTTTGGAAGGAGACAAATTTGACACCCCTGTGTCCCCTGAATTTGTACTGTGGTTTAAACCCAGGACCTTGGAATATTTTCTCACTCTAGGCTTTGGCACTCCTCCCCCTATTAGATTTGCTACATTTACAGAAGGGGAAACCTTTTTTCCCTTGATCCCTGTAGCCTTTTCTCCAAATCCTTAGTTGTTTTCTTTTCCTCCCATAAACAAAGTCCCAGTCTCACCTGTTTGAACCCCATCTCCTCCTGGTTCTCTCCCAGTTCACATCCCAATGGCAGGTGCTAATCCCCCTAGAAACAAAATGGATGCCATAGTGGCTGATAGATATGCCCCTCTAGTCCTACCCAAACCTATGAATTATATCCCAGCTAATGGCTACCTTAAGAAGTTGTCCAAGTTCATGGTTGAGGGAGACATAACTGTAGAGGATCACCTTGTGGCCTTTTACTGTTATGCATATAATTATGTCATTGTGAACGAAGATGTATGGATGAGTATTTTTGTTCATAGCCTTGATGGAGAGGCTAGGAAATGGTTTAGGGCCTTGGATCTTGGATATATTGATGGGATTGAAGCCCTAAATGATGCATTCTTAAGACGTTGGGCGGATAAAAAAGATTTCCTCTACTATATTACAGAGTTTGGATCACTTAAGAAAAAATAAGGGGAATTTGTTTCTGACTTCTCAAAGAGGTTTAATAAAATGTATAATAAGATTCCTTTTGAGATTAAACCTACATAAACTTATGCCAAAGTTACTTATTCTAGTTCTTTCGACCCTAATTTGTGCCTCTTGTTAAGAGAAAGAAGGGCCACTTCCTTGGCTCATATGCAATATGCAACCCTGGAAGTGGAGTCCAATATATTGGTAGTTGACAATATTAGGAGTAAGGATAATATAGAAAGAAAAAAAGGTAGATCTGAGGCTTCTACCTCTGGTTCCTCTCCTTCTCCCCCTCAAGTGGATGAAGTAACCAAGTTAGTAAAATCAATTTCTGCTACAATGGAAAGGTTGGAATTGGAAAGAAAGCAGAGCTACAAGAATCCCCCTAATGATGAAAATAGGGGTAACTTCATAAGACCAAATAACACCCCCGATATTATCCAAATAGATCAAAGAGGCAGGGATATGGATCATTAGAGGATTCAAGCCCCTCTCCAAAATAACCTTGTTACTGATGAAGAAGGAGATGAAGAAGAGGTTGATCCTGAAATCCATTATCTTGGAGACACCTCCTCATTTCCCCATTTAACTCAATATACATATGAGGAGTCTCTTATGGACAACCAACTAAATGAGTTGAGTAAAGGGGAGAAGACTGGTAGTAGTCCCAATAAATATAACCTTAGGTACAAAAAGAAAGAGGGGAAGTATGAAATTCCTAACCAACCTACCAAAGCAGAGAATCCCGCTAAAGATATAGAAGAATGCAGGAAAGATAAGAAGGCACATAAACCTCCACCAGTGGTAAAAAAACCTATCCCAGAAGTAAAGGAGATTCTAAATCCCCCCTCCTCTTTTATTTTTGAGCATGAAATTCAAAAAATTATAATTCTAAAGGTGCCTCTCCAAAATGTTACAGCAAGAACCTTCATCTTATTCAAAGACTTAGTAAATCTTCAAGATGAAAATCCAACAGTCATATTAGGTCCTTTGGTAGAAGATAGAGATGATTCATCCCCTCCCGTCTATACCTCACTGAACATACATGATAAGGTGCTACATAATTGTTTGATGGACTTAGGGGAATCACATAATCTCATGCCCAAAATTGTCATGGATGAACTTGGATTATAAATCACAAATACTTACCATGAATTATATTCTTTTGACTCTAGGAACGTGCAATGTCTTTGGGTCATCAAAGATCTGGTTGTGACCTTGTTTTAGCTACCCATGAAAATATCGTAGTGGCTAATGTTCCCCCCAAGTTTGGCATGCTCTTTTCAAGATCTTGGATAAAACTAATTGGGGGAACCTTGCATATGGACCTCACCTATGCTACCATTTATGTGTTTGGGGGGGATAATAGAAGACTTTACAGGGAAGCTTAGTTGGCCTACATTATTAGTGACGAAGAAAACCCCACCAACCATCCTATTTTTTCCCTTGATACTGACTTGGGATCCATTTTATTTCATCTCACTGATACTCCTGAACCTCCCCTTGAAATAAGAAAGAATTCCATTACTCTTTATGAAGATTCCCCCTCAATTACCCCTCTTTGAAAGATGTTCTTTGATGGAACCTCTTCTAGGGAAGGTGTTGGTGCTGGAAGTGATCTTTGTTTCACCTACTCAAGAGACTATGTATTTTTCCTACAAGTTAGAATTTGAAGCTACCAATAATGTGGAAAAATTTGAAGCTCTTGTTTTGGGTTTGAGGGATGCAAAAGACATGGGGATTGAAGCGATTTCAGTGTTTGGGGATGCTGAATTGATTTTCCATCAGATCAAAAATATTTATCAAACTAAGCACCCTAGGCTAAGAAATTATAGAAATGAAGTGTGGGACCTAATTGACAGTTTTTTCTTAGCTTTCAACATTTCATTTATTCCAAAAGAAGAGAATTCCATGGATGATTCTTTAGTTGTTTCGACAAGTAATTTTAGAGTCCCCATGCCACCTAAAATCAAGTATGATGTAGAAGTGAAATATAGACCCTCTATACTTGACAATGTCAAGATTTGGAAAGTATTTGAGGATGATCTTGAGATAAATATACTCCTTGAGACTATTGGTGAGTTTTTTGCATTACATATTGATCAAGATCTTGATCATGAAAGTAATCCTCATGTTGATTATTTCCTGAACAAAATTACTAATCATCATATTGTTCAGTTGCCTAGAAATCATATTCCAAAGGGACTAGTTCCTTTAGAAATATTATTTGACAGAAATGATGTGGCAATGAAAGTTAAAGGATCAGATGATGATGCTGACATAACTGAGTGAAATATTGGTACGGAGAAAGATCCAAAGTTTGTCAATTTGTCAAGCAGTCTGTGAAGGGAACAAATGATTGAATAAGTTGAACTGTTAAAGGAATTTTCTGATGTGTTTTCCTAGACATATGAAGACCTTAGGACATATGACACAAGCATCATTGAGCATAAGATCCCATTGAAGGAAGATGCCAAACCATTTAGGCATAAATTGAGACAAATAAATCCTATTTTGTTGCCTATTATGAAGAAAGAGGTGAAAAATATTTTGGATGCCAAGATTATCGTTCCTTTGAGGTATTCTAAGTGGGTGGATAACTTGGTCCCAGTAAGAAAGAAGAATGAAGAAATAATACTTTGTGTTGATTTCCGGAACCTGAACATAATCTCTAAGAAAGATAATTACCCCTTGCCAAAGATGGATCACATGTTACAGAGGGTGACAGGTGCATCTAGGATCTCTGTTATTGATGGATTTTCGGGCTACAATCATATCTCTGTCTTGCTTGAAGACAAAGAGAAAACAACCTTCACTACTCCTTGGGGTACATTCATTTATGCTAAGATGCCCTTTGGATTGATGAACAAATGGGAGACCTTTCAGTGAACCATGGAAATATCCTTTATTGGAGAAAGGGATAGATTTGTAGTCATCTATGTAGATGATATCACAGTATTCTTGAGGTTTGATAGAGAGCATTGTCATCATCTGAGGATGGTTTTCCTAAAGTGTAGAAAATTTGGTCTCTCCCTAAATCCCAAGAAGTATTTATTTTCCATGCAAGAGGGAAAATTGTTGGGGCACATTATGTCAGCTGAGGGGGTGAAGATTGATATGAACAGAGTGGAGGCCATCCAGCCCTTTTTGCCTCCCAGATCCAGGAAAGAGGTTCAATCTTTTTTGGGTAAAATCAACTTTCTAAGAAGATTTGTTTCTGATTTTTCTGAACTAGTTAAATACATTACAACCATGTTCAGGAAGGGAAATGAAGTGAAATGGACTGTTGAGTCTAGAGATCCTTTCAACCAAATCAAGAGGGAATTAACTGAAGCACCTGTGCTCATCATTCCAAACTATTCCAAGGATTTTTTTATTTTTTCCTTGGCTTCATCTGACACAGTATAAATTGCTTTGTTGCAGAATAATACTGAAGGGTTAGAGCATCCCATTGCCTTTTTCAGCAGGGCATAGAGAGATGTTGAACTGAATTATGACATCATGGAAAAAATGACCCATGAATTGGTCAAAGCCCTGAAGGCCTTCAAGGTCTATGTTCTTCATTCAAGAGTCATTGCATATGTCCCTTCGGCTTCTGTGAAGGAGATTCTCATTCAGCCTCACATAGATGGAGGAAGGAGAAAGTGGATTGCCAAAATCCTTGAATTTGATCTTGAGATAAAGCCCACCAAATTGGTCAAAGGCCAAGGTTTATCTAGGTTGCTAGTTGAATCTAATTGCAAATATTTGGGGGTAAATTTCATCAACACCTGCTTAGAAGATCAACAAGATGAGTTGTCTGATAAAGGTTCTCAATTCAGTCCTCCATTGGAAGAATGTGTCTGGTACATGGACATTATATTTTTTCTACAAAATCCTTAAATTAAAAGCATGGAGAAGAACAAGGTAAGAAATTTAAAGCTTAAATTAATTAACTTCTGTCTAATTGATCAAGTCTTTTATTGGAAAGATCCTCTGGGAGTGTTGTTGAGATGTTTAGACCCACAGGAGTCCCAAAAGATTATGTTTGATTTTCATGATAGTTATGTGCGGGGCATCACTTCCGGAGAACCACAACCTATAAGATTCTCAGGGCTGGATAATTCTGGCCTAGTCTATTCACCGATGTTTATGCAAAGACTAGATATTTTGTTAAGTGTCATAAATTCTCTGTAAAGCTGCAACTCAAGTCTTTTCCATTGAATCATGTGGTGGCTTCAGGACCGTTTCAACAGTGGGGACTAGATTTTATTGGGGAAATTCATCCTACTTCAAGTGGTCAACACAGGTGGATATTGACTACCACTGACTACTTTACCAAGTGAATAGAAGCCATACCCACAAGGAGTGCTTCCCACAAGGTGATCATTGGTTTTCTTGAGGATATTATGGAAATATTTGGTTGTCCGAGCATAATTGTCATTGATAATGTTGCATCTTTCAAGGCTGAACCATTAATCCAGTTTTGTGAATATTTCAGGATTGAATTGATTCACTCTACTCCTTACTACCCCCAAGGGAATGGATTGGAAGAATCCTCTAACAAGATCCTTATAAATATCATCAAGAAATTATTATAGGACAACAAGAAAGCATGGGATTCAAAGCTCAAATTTTCTTTGTGGGATGATAGAGTAACAACAAAGAGATCTCTTGGTGTCTCTCCTTTTCATATTGTGTATGGATTTGAGGCCATTTTTCCTTCTCATATTGCCTTTCCCGTGGAAAAATTATTCCAATAATACCAAGGAGAACGTGATGACATGATTAGAAGAATACAACAACTGGTAGAGGTGCAACAGGCTAGAGAGCAGCTACTGGACAAAGCACATGACCATCAACAGAAGATCAAGTAGGCCTTTGATAGGAAGGTGAGAAAAGAGGATTTCCAGCTGGGAGATCTAGTACTCAAATGGGATTCACCCAAGCAGGACAAAGGAAAGAATGGTAAATTCGAAGCCTTGTGGATTGGGCCCTTCAAAATCTCTAAGATATTTCCAAATAATACTTACAGGCTATATAATTTGGAGGGAGGTGAAGTTTTTAGTGGCCCTGTAAATGGGCATTTTCTATAAAAGTTATTTTCTTGAGCCATGAGTGGCTTCTTCATGCCATTGTAAATATCATTCTCCTTTTGATTTAATAGTTGAATCCATAACCCAACACTAAGGCACTGAAACTAATGACGTTCTTAGAGCCTCGCATGGAGGTCTCTATCCCCCATGGAGCCTAATGTTAGCACATATTTTTGATAGAAGGGTGTTTTTCCCTTAGGAAATAACACCTTGGTGAAGAAATGCAGAAAAGGGGTGCTTGCACAAAACAATTTATATTTTTATCTTAAGTTCATAGACGATTTTATAGTTTGGAATGTTGTGCTAAGAAGCATATAGATATAAGAGTATGAGTAGGGAATCCTCAGATCTACGCTCTTGATCCAATATCAGACACCCCCGGACCTTCTTCCTTTAATAGGGGGGGTCCGATTTGGTGGGTTTATGCAACACCTACCCCCCCCCCCCCC
>ML792600.1:627107-641666 GCA_009831015.1 Picea engelmannii
CCCCTACACTTTACCACTTATCGCCTACCCCCTCCTCCACGATAACCACCAAATCTCTTTCCCATACCGCCCGTGCTCCCGTTGACACCTGCCCTCCACTCACATTCCCACGCTCCTGTCCCTCTCTCGCTGTCACATATCCCCCTCTCGCCTCCCAACATGTGTCTCCCACTCCCACTCCATGTCACCTCCACTGATATTTTCGTGTACCCCCTTTGACCAATCACTCCTGTTTGCCTCCACGACCTCTCCCTTGTCACATAACCCTTGTGCCTTTACACCTCATCTCCCACATATTGGCGCCCATGCATTCCTAGTCACCGCCACCCGCATCCATCCACATGGCCTCTGATCACTTGTTGTTCTATGCCGGTTTACAACAATCATCCTGCAAGATTCCCATCATCAGTGTCCACTTCCACCTATCAGTGTTCCTTACAAACGTCCAGTGAAGATCCAAGTGGCATAGTTTCAGAGTGCAGCCAACATGTTTTCCAGGTGCCGAGTTGACTTAGCCCCCATCCTAATCTTGATGAATACAATTAATGAAGTCAGGGAAGGTGGTTGAGACATCGTCTCCTCCCATAAATGGAAATCCAAAAAGGACTAGCAGACTGTTTGAGCTCGCATCCAACAAAGAATTGCATGTGCAGTCTAATACAAAAGGTTCAAACATAAGAGCTCACATCTGACAGAGATCTTCATACACAGTCTGCAGAGAAAGCTCCAACGTAAATCCTTGAATGCATGACTCGATCGTTCCAGGTGTGGTTGTAGTCAATATATGTATGAAGATGTAATTTTGATATTGTTTTATGGTCGATTGTTGAGCAAGGCTCCCGCATTGTAAAATTTTGATAAAGCTCTAGTTCTTTGGTTATGTATCTTGATTTGAGATTTCTTGTTTAATCTAAGTCAACTTTCTTCTTCATATTATTTGCCTCTGATATTGAAGTGTCCATGATTGAAGGATTCACATGTATTGTTATAGATGTATTGTGATGTATGTTTGATTATAGTCCAATTTTAACGTTCTTCAGTTTCCTGAAACTTCGAATTCAAAGAGGATCTTATGTTTGAATTTTTTCCCCCTTAGGTTGTTGGAAGACCTGATGTCCATAGAAGACCTCTACATTCTTCTCATCATTTCTTCCTCCTATTTACCTTTACTACAACTTACTGAATGAAGTTGATCAAGACCTCAATTGCTCCTACATGCTGGTCCAGTTTTCTAAGTTAAAATGATATTATCTTGAGTTTGTGCCCATTTGACCTCTTTAAAATTATTCATTGTGACATATAAATTGATGGGTATTGGTCTTACCTTCAACACAATATGAAGATGACTTCTAGTGATAACAATTTTCTGGGATCAAATTTGACTCACACACCCACTTTATTCCATCATCAATTCATTATGTAAACCATAAACTCTATTTTTCTTTCAAAGTACACAAATTGGTTGATGCAAGTTTTAAGTTTTCATCATTCTTTCTTCATTTTTCTTTCAGGTTATACATTAATGTATATACAATGTATCTGTGTCATAGTTCTGATGAAAAATCCCTCTTTTTTGTTGATTTCTTAGTCAACGCCATAAAAATACTTCCTTGCAGTACTATATGAGGGGACATGTGTAATGTCGAATGAATTTTACAAGGAACAAGGATTGAAAATTGTACTAGGACTAGACATCGGCAATAGTGGCCTGTGAATGGGGCCAACGTTGAAATTTTTTCAAACTATTTCTATATGCACTGAAATTTGACATGGATAGACTATTCACATGCCTTAACTATATGGGAGGGTTTTTGGACTCAAATTTGACTCACACACCCACTTTATTCCATCATCAATTCATCATGTAAACCATAAACCCTAATTTTCTTTCAAAGTACACAATTTGGTTGACGCAATTTGGTACCAGTGCATTTCTCAAACGAAGAATGTGGGTATGAGGCAAAAAAAAAAATTTAACATATGTTTTGTGTGGATCAAATATATTCAATGGCTAATATCTTGGGAAACAAGGATTCCATGGTCACTGGTAACCAAATAATGTTATAACATGAGGTGCTTTCAACTTCCAAGCACATGTCCTTTAAGGAGTTGGTTAAAAAAAGTCTTCAACTACAAAAAGATGCTTCAATCCCTCCTTTTCCTATACATATATCATGGAAAAAGATAAAGTTGTGCCATCGATGGAGATCACATAGTTGGAGATCACTCATCTCCAAAAAACTTGTCATTTGCAGATTTAATGGTTTAATTGTTATTGGCCTCCTTCATTGGCGTTGTACCAATGGATCCACTCAACATGGAAAAAGAATTATGAGATTCCTCTCTTCTCCAAAGGTGTTTTTTTAATTCATATTTTCGATCATGCTGCTTATAAGAAAGTTTTAGAGGAGGGTCCCTGGTTTTGGGGAAGAGTGGGGCTTTTTATATCTCTTTGATTTCCAAATTTTGATCCTAACTCTATGTCAATTACTAGAATGACACTTTGGGTACACCTCCCAAATTTTCCATTTCATTCTTGGTATATATCAATTTTTGAGGATATTGAGAATACTTTGGGCAGTTACATAAAATAAATTTTGGAGATTTATAACGTGATTGTGTACATACACCTACATCTATGTTGAAATAGATCTGAGTAAGAGTCTTCCAGATAAAATGACCCTCAATTGAAAGTTTTAGGTGGATTCAGGTATTGAATTATCAGAAAAAAACATTCTAGTGTTGAATTCATCAACTTATAGGACATCTACACAATATTTATCCCCATGCACAAGCTCATCCTTCAAGGGAAAAAGGGACCAAATCCAAATAAACAAATTGGAATTTTTCTAAGCAATCAATGTTAGATGATGAAGTTTCTCTTGCTAAGGAAAATCAACAACCATTGACTTAAACAAAATTTGATGTAGTCTCCCTATAAGACTTGATTGGGGAACCTTTTCCTCCCTCAGAGGATGGAGTAGAGGCCATTGATATTGGGTTTTCCTTCTCAAATATGACAATTGTATATAATGCCCCTCTAGGGGTAATGAAGTGACTTCATGAAACTAACATATCTGATTCTGATAAGGATATGACATCAAAGTGGTCATCGTGATGTCATACCATGATGTTATAGATTCTTAAAAAAAGGCTATGGTAAACATTCCTTGTATCCTTCATTCTTGACTACAAACACTTACTCTTAGGTTTTTCTCTTCGTATATCTATATCAATTAGACTTTCAAAAAATTTATATATGTTTCGTGTCCTTGAATCTATGAGGATTTACTCCCTCTCTTTTCAAAACATATAAGCATATTTCCAATTAGAAAATCATGATAGAAGGTCATCATCAAGATGATGAACCAATTGTTAAATAAAATAATTTTAATTAGTATGCAAACCTTCCTTAAATTACTTCAACATTTCCAGTCGCCCATTTAAAAAATACCCTGAGAAGCCATGGACATGGTTGTGTTTATTGTTTCAATGGTTTCACATGACTCTTCAAGTTCCCCCAAATTACGATGTCGGTGATGATGTTGGACACTATGAATAAGTGAATGGCATTTCAATTATATTCGGGGCAAGTGGATAAAATAATGCAGTGTACAAGGAGGCTGAGTGGGCTGAATTGTATGAGTACAATCCAATCCAATCCAATCATATCACATAGCAATGTGCATCTCCCATTAAGATACATTGGAATCCTACTCAAATTAAAATAAAAAGTCGTTGAAACTTGTCGACCACCACTAGTTCCTATGGTATAGTATTTGATGACAAAGTTATTCTTTACGGAAAATAAGTGGATAAATGAAGCAACAAATAAGTCAAAATATACAGAGAAGAGGTTCATAATTTACCGAGAGGAGAAGCTCCCATGTTAAACTAACATGGAATTTAAATCTTGACATTATAAAAATCATATTAAGTAGTTTTTATATAGTTTTGTTAGGTAAGAAAATTTAATGGTGTTTATATCTACATCTCATCTAAAGGATTTATGTGGGGGTTTGAATCTTGTCTCGTAAGTCCTAAAAGTTTAATTTAGATCATAAGAATCTTGATTTCCTCTCTTAAAATGGTAAAGTACTCGAGACCCATTTTTATTGCATCCATATCCACTTAGAGGCCAAATATCCTCTCTAGAGGACTTGTGTAGTGGTATAAGGCCTCATTTATAGCCCATGATCCTTGGGAATTTTATTTAGAGCCTACGACCCTTATTTTCCTCCCCTAACCATGGAGAAGCCCCTAAAATCTATTATTATTGCGCAAAACCTCATGATAGTGACCATATCCTACTCAAAGAACAAAAAATCCATTTAGAGGCCCTTAGTGGTGGTTTAAGGCCTTATTCATGTCATTTGAACAAAAAATCATTATTTGGAGTCCAAGACCTTTAAATTCTTCCTACAACCATTATCAAATCTTGAAGACACATCCTTGGTGCACAAAACCTCCTAAAGCACCCATATGTTATTCAAAGGCGAAATACTCCTTGTAGTGGGTCTTGTGGTCATTTAAGACTTTCAGTTTGTGTATAAGGCCCCTTTTCTACTCCCTCAATAATGATCAAAGCCATGATATCCATTCCTAGTACATAAGACTTCTCAATGATGGCAATATCCCACTTGTAGGCCAAAGGTCTCCTTTGAAGGCCTCCTATGGTGGTTTGATACGTTTGTAATATATTAGAGCCCTAGAAGCTTCATTTAGGGAAAAAATCCTTTTATTTCCTCTTTTAACTATGGTTAAGGACCCAAGACCCATCATGAGTACTGCACAAAAGTTCATGTTGGATCGTATATCCCACTATGGGGGGCATATATTCCCTCTAGAACTTTGTGTTTTGATTATAGGTCTCATATATGGCCCATTTTCCCCACTAGCTCCATTTAGAGAATAAATCACTTATTTTTCTCCCTCATTCATGCTCAAGGTCTCCAATCCCATCCACAAATCTCAAAACCTCCTCGTGGCACTAATATCCCACTCAAAGGTCAAAGCTTCCATCAAGAGGACATGTGTGGTGGTTCAAATCCTCAATCATGGCCCATGAACCCTATAAGAATAATTTAGGGCCTTAGGCCCTTTGTTTCTCCCCTACCATGGTCAAATTTCATCCCTAGTGCTAAAAACGTCATAATGACACCCATATCCTGCTTACAGGACAAAGATTCATATGGTTTGAGGCCTCATTTGTATCCTCATCATAACCCATGTTCTTACGAGCATCATTTACCTACGAAGGCCCTAATTTTCATCCCTTAACAATGGTTAATGCCTTGAGATCTATCCCTACTACACAAAACATCATATTGACTCCCATATTCTACTTGAAGGCCAAAGATATTCTTTAGAGGCATTGTCTCATGGTTTCATGCCTTGTTCATGGCCCATGAGCCAAATAAGTTTCATTTATGTTCTGAATATTTAAATTTCCTCCCTTGAACATTCATTGCCTTAAGACCCACCCTTGTTGTGCAATTAATGGCTATAATATCTTACTCAAAGGGAAAATATTCCTCGTAGAGGCCCTTTGTGATGGTTTAAGGATTTTCTCATGACCCTCAAACCCTATAAGATTCATTTAGGACAAAGGCACTTATTTTTCTCCCATGAACATGGTCAAATCCATGAGACCCATCCTTAGTGCACAAAATTGCATAATGGTGTACTCCATATGCCGCTTTGATGCCAAATATCACCTCTAAAGAGCCTATGTGGTGGTTTGAGGCCTTTTTTATGGCCCCTGAGATGTGGAAGTTTCATTTATATCCTAAGGTATTTGTTTTCCTTTATTCACCATGGTCAAGGCTCCTAGACCCATCTAGTGGGTGTAAAATATCTTTAATGATGCCAATATCCTAATGAGAGTCCAAATATCTCCATTAGAGGAATCATGTGGTGATTTGAGGCCTATTCATAGCCCCTGAGCCCTATAAGATTCATTCAGGGCTTAAGAACCTTGTTTTCCTCCTCAAATGATGATCAAGGTCCTAAGACACATCCCTAGTTTGGAAAACATCCTAAGGGTGTGCATATCACTATTAGAGGCCAAAGATTCCCTTTAGAGGGCCTGTGTGGTGGTTCGAGGTATCATTCATGGCGCAAAGCCCTAAAAGATTCACTTAAGTTCCTAAGGCCTTCTATTTTTTCTCCCAACCATGGTTAAGGCCCTCAAACCCATCCCTAGAGAAAAAAACCTCACAAATGACACCCATAACCTACTCAAAGGCCAAAGGCCCCCTTCATATGGAATATGCATGGTGGTTTAATACCTCATTAATGGGAATGGGATAAGTAATTTATATTATATAGGCTTGGGGTAATAATTTATATTATATAATATATATTAATTAAATTAAAAACAAATAATAAAAAAACATTATTAAAAAAAAATAAAAATATATTCAAATCTCATAACACAACTACATCCCCGTGCCCATTCCATTCACGACATGAATAACCCCAAACCTTGTGCCCATTCCATTCAAGAAAACTATAGAGAGAAGCCAAACCCCACACCCATTCCATTCACGACAACAACCACAGTGAGCAACCATTAAACCCCACGCAGGAGTGGATACAACAACTAGAGTGCAAACTTAGGGGAACGAGAGAAGCCATATCCGGAAAAATCCCACGTGTAGGAGTAGAGACATTGATAGAGGCAAATAAACGTGTCCTATCTAGCCAAAGCCATGCAAGAGTGGATATATTCAAGGTTGGGTCATAAATTCCATTTGGATATCGACGGAGGCAGAGGAGCCCCATCCGTCAAAACTCTAAAAATGGTAATGGATCTCCTATAATTGCTGCTAAAAATGCTAAAAATGGTTGAGAATGTCATTAAGCGGTATTTGCATTTCGTTTAAGAGTTATTTTGGTTCTCTCCCTCACAAGGGGGTTTGATAGCTCTATGTGGTTCCCAAATTTATTTTGAGTTGATATCCTAGCACTCCAAAACCACAAAAAATTGAAACTTGGGATAATAGCTTCCAAACCCTATATTTCTCTATTTCTAAAAATTGAATTTCAATGGTTCTTTCGATATCACAATGGTGCTTTGTATATCACATTTGATTTCTAAAATAGTCTATTTGATAGAAATATTTTTTCATAATCTCAATAACCAAAATGCATCCTTGATAAATTTTGTTGTAGAAACATAGCATGCCTTTGAACTAGAAGAGGCAATGATGGTTTGTTTCTTACTCATCAACCTCACTACACATTGGAACAAATAAAATACATTTTCACTTGTGGACATTTTCTTGTCCACATCTCCAACCCATTATTCATCGACAAACCCATGTAATTCAAAACTATCATTACCTTGATCTTTATGAATAATACATAGACGTTGGTTCCTTATACATACGATAATATTATTTTAACAACCATCCAATGTTCCTTTCTTGGATCAAACATAAATATTATCCCTATTCCCACTAAAGAAGTTGGAATTCATTCTCTCATGACCTCAAGAGGGGTGATCCTCATTTCCCTAGTAACTTGCAAGCCTCCATGTTTAGGGACCAATTGTGCAAGAATTCATTGAGGAGGGTCAATATCAATTAGATATAGCTTAGGTTCAACCCCCCTCTCCTTTTGTACCCTACAACAATAGTATTCTTGGATGAAGATAAGGAAAGGGAATACTGGAAAAATGTGTAGAAAGATCCTAGGTACCATGGAAATGGTGTCACTACCTAATTTGTGGCATATCATTTGATGAAGGATTGTAGAGATTAACAATAGTTAATTAGTAATAGAGGAAGTATCAATAGCTACAACATCATTTTTGTTTTCACAAGGGTCTCAAAAAAATTAATTTGGGAGGTGATGGCGGGCCTCCCAACTGTAGTATCATGAGCCCCATTTTAAAGATATTTTGATCATATTTGTACTCTATGAGACCTCTATTGACCATCATTAATATACTTTTGTTGGGTTTTGTGTAATTTATTGATTATGAAATGATTTGGATGATTGAGTGGGTGTTGTATCCTATTTTAGATATCATTTTGATGATTTCATGCATGCCTGAGTCACCACTAACATATGGTTCAAGAAGGTTGAAGTTCAAGGATGCCCTTCACCAACATTGCATGAGAGAAAATGGGGATTATGTCCCCCTCATCATCCTCCAAGGATTTACAATCCTACAATCACCCAAGGAACCTGTTATCACATAAACATGTAAAGGGGTGTTTCAGTGAAAAGAATGACAAGAAACGGGTTAAAAAACCCACTTACCCTAAGTTTTGGTGTGAAGGCGCACCATTCTAAAGGGTAGGATGATTTGGAAAGACAAAGTTCACACACCCAGATCTTGGGTCAAAGTTTAATTCCAGACCTCCCCGTTGTTCTGCTTTTAATTGGTGGGGGGTGCGGGTCCGATATGAAGACGCGTAAGTCTAAGTGACTGATATTGGAGCGCCCATATCAGTGGTTGAGGATTGATTATGAACGCCCCTTGTTTTTCTTCCTTTAATGAGTGGGGGGGGGGTGTCCGATATGGGCGATTTTCTAGCACGAGCCCCCATTGATGTGGCATCCTCTTAGGTAATGGGTTCCCCCTAAAAACTCTTACCACTTACCTTCCCTATTTACCACCTTCACCTCCTTCTGACATGTGTCTTCCACCCAGCCTCTCTCCTTCCCCCTATCACATCCCCGCTCCTCTCCCACCATTCACAACCATGCACCTGTCCTCCACTCACTCTTGCATTGTGTCCCTTTCTCTTCATCCCTGTTATCTTCCAACACCTGTTTCTCCTCCTCCAAGTCATCCATCCTAGCGACATGTTTTTCCCCTTGGTCAATCACATACCCCCATGTCTTCTTCCTAGCCTCAATATCCCCTCCACCTGGCCACCTTTGTCCAATTTACTTGCGCCATCACCTCGTTAGGGCCTTGTTCATGATCGACTGTCGATTCCCTCTACAAAGGTCCATCTCAGTTCCAGAAGGAAGAAATTGTCCCCCGTGTCCTCTAGGTGCCAAGTTTGACTCATGCCAGTTCTGATCCAGAGAAAGTAGTTATTGTAGAAGGTGGTGGTGGTTGAACATCGTCTCCTTCCATAAATAGAAGGTTAGAAAGGGATAAGCGTAGATGAAGACTTTCAGTCCAGCCTGACAGAGATTGAGTGTGACAGCCAACTGTATGGGCAGTCTGACCATCATTTGCATGTGCAGCCTGACAAGGAAATGCGTCAACACAAAGCATTAAACTGATGTTGTGATCGCATCTTCAAAAACTGAGCCAGTTCCAAATATATAGAGGCGTTTTTTCCATTTTGTTAGTGTCGATGGTTGAGCTAGGCTCCCAATTGTAAAATTTTAATGAAGCACTGGTCTTCCTGGTTATGCATTTGTATGTGAGACTTCCTATTTAATGAAAGTCAACTTCTTTACATCTCTTTGTAAACACTGCTTTAAGACACTCAGAATTGGAAGATCCAGTCGGGGGTGATTGTGTTGTTGTGATGTATGTTTGATCATGACAATATTTTTACCAGTTTTAAATTAGTTTCCCGTGTTATCTTTTCCTTCTTACACTGATTAAATCAGAATTGGAGGATCTAGTCGAGTTGTTACAGTAACATTGTGATGTAGGTTTGATCATCGTTTTGTTGTAACTGTGTCACTTAGGTATATTTTCAGTGTCTTGTTTTTCTTCTACAAGCTGCTAGAAGGCCTGATGCCCATAACAGTCTTGTTCATCTTTCTCACCAAGTCTTCCCTCTACTCATTTTAAGATCAACTTCCTGACTAAAGTTAGATTAGGACCTCATTTGCTCATGCATGCTTGGCCTAGTTTTATAAGTTAAAACGATATTCTCCTGGTTCTGCATACATTCATTATCATAACATATAAAAATGATGGGTATCAGGATTACTCCTACTGCAATCTAGGAGTGACTTCTTGTGCTAACATTTCTGGTGCCATTTCCGGGGACGAAGTTGAATATTTTCCCCGAGATTGAATGACATTTAACCTCTAATTCTGAAGGTGCATCAGGCATTAGAGCCCAACAATATTTCTACTGTGCACCTGGTGACTCCATTTGGATGACTCCACTATGGTGAACCTACTGTTTTAGTTGTGGCTTCCAGAGGCAGGCATATGTTGTGCTACTTATATGTTTAGTATGATTCACTCATTAATTATCAATCCAGGATTCGTAATCAACAGAGTTACAAGACACCAGTAAAAAATGTAATTTCTAATGTCACGAGTATAGAACTAAACTAGATTATGTATTCTCGAAACAAATTAAAATAACAAACTGCAATGTACTTTGGTTGTCTTTCTCAGAGAGGCCATCTATTCCATTATGGCACATGCAAGTATGAGATGGAATTGGTTTGATAGATCAACTCTGATATCTGACCCATAAAACTAACTATACAATCCACACTTCTGAAAAGAAATCACACATAAATCAACAAAGCATAACATGGGTAGATCAATAGTCAATATGTTGGTTCTGTTGTGGTTCACAATGAACTTCACTAGTTCTTATCCAAGTAGTTTTGACTATTTCTGCCAACATCTATGATCACTCAAGGAAATCAAATTCATGAGAACAGAAACAAGGCATATGTAAAAACAAAGCAATTAAAGATCTTTAAGCAATTATAGAATGGAAATCTTAATCTAATCTGTACTGCTATCATCTAACAGATTTAAAGCTTTAGCTAAATTAATGTTTACACTATTGAAGACAAATACTAATTCTAATATACAAAGAGGTTGACCTTTGTTGGGTAGTTGGCCCTTGCCGCTTCAACAGGTAAGCTATTGAAGTCTACAGGAAGCTTGCTTTCGACACACACATTACTCTCACTCACATTTCAAAGCATAAAATTGAAACTCTTGTTAACAACTCAACTCATACTTAATCATAGATAATCAGAACATGGAGATAAATGAAATTCTATTAATATTTACTCAGAAAATGTTCTGTACCATCACATGCAGCTTCACATATTGGCAATATGCTAATTCTCCTACTCCCTCTACCATCCTTGCCACAACTATTTAATAGTCTGAATCGTGAAACACAATGAGGCGAAGCGATTTTCAAATCAATCAGTTGTTAAGTTCAATCATTCGGTTACATATTTAGCTTCATCTTCATGACACAAAGTGCATGAGAACGAGGCAATTAACAAACTGTACTTATCATAGCCTTGCTAAAACAAATAGACGTCCACCAATTGACTTAGGTGAGATCTGGAACTTAACTTAGTGCATTAGGCTCTTCCATATTAGTACCGTATCGTAACAGGAAGATGGTACCAGATCATGACAGGGCACAAAAGGTGGTACCGGATCATGACAGAGCATAAAAGGTGGTATTGTATCATGATAGTGCATGGTCGTTGGTACCAGATCACAACAAATGTTATTTTAGTACTGGATGTGCTTGGTACCAGATTCAGACAATAACATTCTTGACACGCAGGTACCAGATCGCTGAGATGGTACAAGAACGCTAGACATCTAGAGGTCAAAGATTCACATATGACAAATCAAGCATTAGTACATGAAATATTTAATTCCTTAACTCAATAAACCACAAAATGCATGAGTTAACCATACTTTACCTTATGACCTTATTACTGGCAATTGGTAGCGTTCTTGTCATTCACTCAAGCTTTAGGTAGGCCAAAAAGGTATAGGTGAAGAGTATAATAGGGTAATGGGAATGTCAATTTCGGGTCCTAACATTCCCCCATGCCAAAATCATTGCATGTCCTCATACAACTGAAAACAAAAACCCAAAATTTTGCAAAACTTGAGACTGTGTTCTTTACTTTAGTGGATCAATGATATTGATGGTTGAAGCCTCTTCTCTCAACTCCCTTTTGATGACCCTAACGTATTGTAGGAGTCGTAATACCTTCATGAGTTTGTTAAAAGTCTCTTCATGGTCATCTTGAATTTTTTGGTTGGTTTCTTTCAATTGCTCATTTTATTTCTTGATATATTTGTCTAAGAGTTGATATTCCTTCACTTCCTGTTGGAGCTCCTGATTTTTTTTTTCAATTCCCCAATCCTTTTCCTCATTTGTTCTTTTGTCAAGGTCTTTGTTGAATCCATCATTACTGGCTGAATACACTCCCTTTCCTCAACTTCTTCCCTCATCCCACATAAAGTAATAGTGTCTTGATCCTCGGTCAAACTAGGGATGTCATCTTGGATTGGTAAATCCTCAGAAGGGGAAGTAAGGTCGATTGGATCTTCTAGTGTATGAGGACTGACTATTGTTTTTCCCTTCCTTGCCATGATCCTCGTAGTCCTTTTACAAGGAGGTACCGGATCAGGGATGCTCACAGGCTTCCTTTTATTTTTCTCTAATTATGAAATGGTGATAGGGGGTTGTGCCACAGACTGTTTACTTTTAGTTTATGAGCTATGCTTCCCTTTCTTTATCATTTTTGTCTGATGGGCCTCTTTCTCAATTTCCACCATTGAAGTCTCCTCAACTAATTTGTTTTACCTTTTGATTCAGAGATTTTAGAAGTCTTGTTGACTGTGGAAGAGGACCTTTCTTTTTCATGTTGGCTCACTGCCCTAGATGATGGTGGAGTTGTCTTATCCTTCTTGTTCTTTTTCTTTTGGGGTTCCTTACTTTTCTTCAGAGCATGCTGGGTTTCTTCCATAGATTTGTTTTCTGTGGGAAGGTGTTGTGTGATAAGGTTTTTCCAACTAATCCTTTGTTTCCTAATCTCATGTAAAAATAACATTTTAATGAGACCTTGATGGTAAATGCTAGTCTTCTCTACTTTGGAGATGGATTTAACACCTCTTACCATTTTATTCAAACTCATCCATAGAAAATATGGAAAATTGATTTCAGGGCCTCCTTCAAAATGCAATAGGATCCTAAGATGATAGATGAAGGTCACGCATACCTTCCTTCACAGGTGACAAATTGTTGAAGAATAGTAATCATTGGATGGTATTCTTCTTTGATGTAGTTATTAGGGATCCCTTTCTTCTAGTCAAGGTGTTGATGATCGGCCTTCAAGAATTGTTGGCACATTTCTTTGTTAATTCCGACACCTTTGAAGTATTTAGTTCCCCTGCTTGGTAGTCCTGTGACCTCCCTTAGGGTCGCTTCGTTAATTATCAGTTGTAGATTGCCTATTTGTGTAGTCTCTCCATCATAGCTATGTATAAATTCTTGAGAAATATTCTCATGCCAGCCTATAATTTTTTCCAGAAATGGTATCCACCCCAATCTAGCATATTTTTCTTGACATAATTGGTACTCCTCGGTTTCCCTATAAATTTGGAAAACCGGTTTGGGTCTAGTAACAACCATCATTATAAGTTGAGAAAAGGATCTGGCTATGGCAAAAGGGTTTAGTTAATTGATGAAGGGTTTGGTACCGGAAAAGAGCAGGCTTGGGATTGGAGAAAAGATCACGATAGGGGGAAGTATGGTGATGGTGTTGCGAATGGTAAGTTTAAGTGAGGGTACTACAAGGAAAAATTATGACCAAATGAGGCTTATCTGCATGGCTTCGCCACCAGATAAGCCATTTAATTTCTACCCATTACTATAATGATGAGGATAAGATGTCTGATGTTCAAGGCATAATTTTGGGATAGGTGATTGGACGTTCGGTTGGTGAAAGTAATGTTGGATCGTGGTTCATGGTATAAGATAGGTTCGTGAATTTTCTTGAGGACAAAATATATTCGTGGCTTATCATTGCTATGAATGTTTCATATTTTGATGTTATTTTTGCCTTTAACCATGTTCAATAGCTATGAGAGGATTAATTAGGTTTAGGCATATGGATAGGCGCATGGGTTTAATACTAAGGTTGTAAGATCTAGTATAGTTTTTCATATTTATTGTAGTTTTATGAGCATAGAAAAATAAATACCATGTTACCTTTTCTTTCACCTTTGTATGATTGGTACCCATAGCATGTGTGACTGATTGTAAATTGTCAAAATTCATCCTTTTAGACTGAAGCTTCTTGAAAATTTGGTACGGGAATGTCCTGTACTTCTGATGTGCTTATCTTCTTTTGTATTTGGTTCTGCAGGGTGATCATGTAAGTCTGGAAAAGAGTTCTGAAGGGGCTCTTTAACCTTCCCCCATGCTGAAGATGTTGTATATCTGTAGGAAAGAAGATTCAACATTTGATATCATAATGGAGAAAAGATGACAAGAGTAAAATAAATCAATCAAATTTTAGAAGTACAGCTTATCACTTATCATATGATCTCATGCCAAAAATGAAATTGCCCTTCTTTTAATGGATTTTTGACAGAAGTAGCATTCAACTGTGAAACAGGGGAATACATATATGTTTGCATCTCATGCCAAAAATGAAATTTCCCTTATTTTAATGGATTATTGATAGAAGTAGCATTCAGTAGTGAAACAGGATATATATATATATATGTCAAAAATGAAATTGCCCTTCTTTTAATGGATTATTGACAGAAGTAGCATTCAACAGTGAAATGGATTATATATATATATATATATATATATATATATATATATA
>ML792600.1:656445-668919 GCA_009831015.1 Picea engelmannii
GCATAACATTACATGAAATTCCTTGAGAAAATGATGTTTCTTCATGGCTTTTTATAGCATTGCATTGGGTGATTATGTAACTCCTTTGAAGTGTGAAAAGGGGCTCTTTAGGGATTCATTAGGTCTTTGACTAGCCTACCATGAGGATTCAGTTCATATTTGAGGGTCAAATCGGCTTGGGATCTGATCCATAAGTGGTTTGGAGGCCGACCAATTCAATAAATGCGTCGTTTAGCAGGTGCGCGGGTTTTTGTGCCAACAACCGCGCATCGTGCGCGTATGCGCGCATGGTACGTTCCTGTTATGCGCATGTGCGCGCGCACCAAACTTCTGTAAAGCGCCCTTCAATTTTTGGTTACTTTGTATAGTTTTTGACCTTTTTGGAATGCTGTGAAATTAATTCAGTGCCATGAATGACTTCATTACTGTTTGACGATGCTGATTTCTTGTCACCATGTGCAGACTAAATTTCAGTGATAACAGATGCCCCCTGATGGATGAGGTTAGGAGCATACGTATAGCCGAAATACATCAATGTTTCTTCTACTGAGAATGTTGTTGTAAGAGAGAGCAATAGTGGGACCGTTTAGAGCGATCCATTGGAGAAAAAAGGAACTGGTAGGACCCGACCTTCTGAGAGTTGTGCAAAAAATAGAAAACTGTGTACAAACGAGGCGGGCATGCCCCATGCTCGTGTTTATGTAACTCTGGAAAAAAAAATGACTGAAGTGTTGGTGTAGACAACTGCAGCGCCCTCGGGGGCGGTGATGATAAAGGCAGAAGACAATTCTGCAAAGGAACATAGTCTGAACAATAGGCAATGATCGTGGTAATAAGTATCGGTGATGATGCGGGCATTGATGGCCCTACCCAGTTCAGAGGTCTTCAGAAAATGATAGAAATAACTGCAAGAGTCACAAAGTAAGACCCACCATAACATGAGAAAGTGTTGGCGTCGAATGTTATGGGGGCCAACGACAGCAGGGAGAAATGGTGTTTCACCCTGTGTCGTCCGAGATCTCTCATTGAATAGAGAATGAGAATCAAGATACTGTCGCCCTTCTAGAAAATGGTGTTGATGTCGACAAAAGGGGGACGCGACTCCCAGAAGCAAAGGGCTTCATGGAATCTACTGAGGTGAGGAATTAGCAGAGGTACATGGACGAACTCAAGAAGTGGGAAGACTCAAGACTGCCCTTGGTTGGAGGATGTATGAGATGAAAAGTGGCTACAATCGTGTAACAAGGTCGAGTGTCAGGGGGACGACAAGACCGATGATAAGTTGTGCCAGAGGCGGGACAAGGTGGGAAAATTCATAGGGTAGAGGTAAGTGATCTGTGGAGTACTCTGAAGAGATGGACGATGCTGGCGATGGAAGATGATAAGTGAAACTCCAACCAAGGGTGACATGGGTTGCTTGTGGCCAAAAGGAAGCAAGTCGCCAACGGGGACGACAAAATAAAATGTAATGACTGGTAATAAAGGCGTTTGTACAATAAATAATGAATAATTTTGGGGAGAAATGTAAAAATACAGAAACGGGTGCCCCAGTGTGAAATGCGTGCCCCAGGGAGGGCAGAATTGTCTTGGAAAACTGATGAAGGGTGGGGGCCCCATTGGTGAGTTTCTGTATGAGGTAGGTGAAATGAGGGTAGGTTCGCAGATGGGCAAACTGATTGTGGATGAAATGGAGGGTTCATGATACTGCGGAGGTGCAGGTAAAAAATAGAACCGTAAAGAGATAATCTAGGAGTCCATACGGAAAGCTAGAAAAATGAGGAGAAGAAGGATGTGGCTGATTCACGACATGATGAAAGACTATCGGGAATCCCATCCCTAAAGGGTAATGAATAATAGCATGAGTGTCAGAACTGCCAAAAGGTGCTATGAATGGGACAACTCATGTGGGTGAGAATGCTACCGGGTGATAGTATCGTAGGTGCAAATGGAGGTGTGGGTACTGCAGAGCCGGAAATGAGGATCCTAAAGGCCAATATCAGAGGGTGTGACTGGAAATGTAAATGCAATACAGCGGGAGAGACTACA
The DNA here is from genome assembly GCA_009831015.1 of Picea engelmannii. Lineage (NCBI taxonomy): Eukaryota > Viridiplantae > Streptophyta > Pinopsida > Pinales > Pinaceae > Picea > Picea engelmannii. The sequence goes on from ML792600.1 coordinate 658,492, forward strand.
TGCCAGTGCTGAGTATATACCTGAAGGGGTGATGTTAATGAATGATGAGAAAGTACCTGCACACATAACAACCAAATACCCAAAGTGAGCAATATCTGAAAAGAATCAAAGATATAAACATGTATTTGATAAATGTGACTATGCGCGTGCGTACCTAACCATGACCTGAAAAAAAGGCGCCCCGGGGGCTCAGGATGAAAAGTGACCTAGGGACTGTTGCGATGTAGGTAACGGGATGCTGATCCCGTGGCTGAAGATGGTTTAAAAAATGGACACCTTGTGCTCCTAGAATGGTGAGTGGAAGTTTGGCAAAAGGCCTATATATAGCTGTAGGGCCCACATTGCCACCTCATTTGTACCTGCTGCAATAGTGACTGGATGAGTAGATTTCAGAGGAGATTTGGAGACTCAGGGAGGATGAGGCATCTGATCAATGTGTGGTGAGTATCAGTTTAGTGGTCTGATCATCCTACATAGAAATAGGTTTTCAATTTTTGGGCAGGGCTTGTACGGGGGGCCACACAGGAGTATTTAGGGGATGTGGGCCCCCCATGCGCGGGCGACCTGGTGAGAGGTGCGCATGCATGCGTGCCTATACACCAATCATACGTGCATGGGTGCACGATATGAGGAATTTAAGGCGCGCCTGTGAGTTGAACAGGCACGCATCAGTGCACGCCTGTAGGTTTGACAGGCGCGCACCGATGCGTGTCTATAAAATGAACAGGCACGCGTAAGGGCGTGCCTATGAAGGGAACATGTGCATATTGATGCACACCTGTTCAGTGTACAGGTGCGCATATATGCACGCCTGTGTAATGAACAGGTGTGCATCGGTGCGCGCCTGTGGGAATAAAAACCGTGCCTGGGAGGCAAGGTTGAAGGGTAAAAAATGAGTCTTTTTGATGTTGTTAATGGTTATCTAAGCTGATATAGGACTCTGTGTTGGTTGCAGGTGGCCAGCAATGATAATGCCAGTGCGATGGTGAGAGTGAGACTAGGCCCAGCTGCGATATGTTGTGGCCATTGAGGAGCCTGGGGTGAGGGCGACTTTGGCAACCTATGGGTTGCTAAAGTTCTTTGAGTGCCTATTGATACGGGCCCAGGAGTATTTACTACAGTTCCTGCTCCAGATGTGGAGTCTGGATTTGCACTGCTTCCTCATGTGAGGAGAGAATATCCCCTTCACTGCAGTGGAGGATGTATATTTTCTGACTGGGCTCCCCTTTCGGGGAACGTCCCTACCGGCAGAGCCTGTGTTGCCGAGGGATATAGCCCTTGTGACTATTGGCGAGCGATACTGCTCGGGTGAGAACTTCATGTCGGGGACTGTTGTGAGCATTAGTGCTATAGACTCCCTGGCTCATCGTTGCATAGCGACGATGATTGTTTGTGTATATGGGTCACTTGTGACCCAACGGATTAGTGGTGGCCAGCTGCTGGTGCTGGAGAGAGTGGTGGGCGGCGAGCAGTTCATGTGGGGACTGACGCTGCATGCGCGGATGATAGCACAGTTGGACCGTTGTCGGTCCACAGGTACAGGAGAGTTCTCTTTTGGGTCGATCCTGGTAGCCTGGTTTTTGGAGAGGGTGCCCATGTTGTGCCCGAGAGTTCTACTAGAGATTTCGGGGGCACGAGAGCTGCGATTGAGGTGGTGGTCTACAGTTTTGGTTCGCCACGGTGGTGGCGAAGGTGGCCACTACTTTTCAGCAGAGGCTGCACGGATATGGCGGCAGATGCCGCAGGTAGTACTTCAGTACCCCTATGCTGGGGTTGACTTCCGGGGTGACCCGGACATGGTGCTGCCTCCTGGGGAGGTTTTTGACCATCGAGGTATGTTGAGTATTGTGTATGTTTTTGATTTATGTTGTCTTTTGAGATATCCGTCCATATGTATGTGATATATATGCTGATACTATCTGTTGTTGTTTTTTTCCTGTGTAGATGTGGCACCTCGTGGGCGCGAGGTGGAGATGCAGAGAGCACCGGCTCCGCGAGAGCTGGAGAGACGACCACAGGGAGAGAGACGTCGGCGGGATGATGTCGCGGGGCGACCTACTGAGCCTGAGAGGGCAGCGAGGAGGCACCAATTCGATGACCCTGGTGCGGGTCCATCACACGCTCCTCCGGCGGCAGCTGGAGTAGATTTTGATGACATACGTCGTCGTCTGGAGACGGTCTTACAAGACGTGCCTGAGGGCATGTGGATAAACATCCAGGATGAGGGGTTCCTGGAGTAGTGTATAGGAGTACCGCCACCATGGCGGGCTATAGTGCGACGAGCAGCTGTGCTTGCCGCGATGACGAGTGGACACCTGCTGCCGGGGTAGGAGGGTCCTGTGGGTGGTCCTCTGCCACCGCCTGGGGAAGGTGGTGGTGGGCCACCACCTCCTCCCGAGGGAGGAGCATGTGGGGGCATGATAGAGGCACCATGAGTGGTGCATGATGTACATCTTTTTGTTGTTTATAGGCTGGTGAGCCCGTTTTTGTACCGAGGTGCTGCACTGGCCTGCAGATACATGTATTTTTTGTATGTAAACATTAGGATGGCCTGATGGGCCTTTATATATATACGAGTATACATATTTTGAGATCCTGATGTTGTCTACATGTGTTTTTTGTTGATGAGGATGATGATGTCTATTCAATCTATATGCTGTGACAGGATTTATGAGATGTTTTATGTATGTGTAGTTTGATGTGATATATGCCAATCTAACACCATGTTAGCTATTTCATCTGTTGTTTGATTCAATTGTCTTGGAATATGTGTAAATGTAATGGAATCAACATGTCGAGATAACAGTCTAACCTGCAGGTATTTGCGAAAGAGGCACGGATCGCGTACACGGTATACATTGTTGAGTTGGAGAACGACTAGTTGAGAGTCGAGGAATACGCTAAGGTGGCGAATATGATGACGCTAGGCGTCGGCCAGGAGGCCAATGAACGCAGTGTATTCAGCTTGGTTGTTGGTTGCTGGTCCCAAACATATGCCACTTGAATGTAGCATTTCGTGTGAGGGGGTGTATAGAGCCCAAGTCGCCGAAGCGAGATTTTGTGTCCAACGGCTGGCGCCGTCAGCGTAACCAATGTGGTAGGCTGGTGGAGGAAGCATCTGTCAATAGCACAAAGGATAGTTTAGACGAGAGGGTAGGAGAAAACAGATTTAAAAACACTAAAAAGAAAAAATAACCTAAAGTAGATTGACTACTTTTAAGCATAAAATTTCTTGAGGTATAACCCATTAACGGGTTCCTTGAGTGAGAGGCCTTCGGGGGAGGCCAAGATGTATGCACCTTTGGTGAGTCAATGTTGGATAATGTAAGGGCCATGCCAGAGTGATTCGAACTTGTCGTGGCCAAAGGTATCATGAGAGATATCATAAGCCAGGACAAGGTCACCTTCGCGGAATGAATGAAGGTTGACATGGCGATCAAAGGTAGCTTTGGATCATTTTTTAGCTGCCTCATTGTTCTGTAAGGAATATTGACTATCTTCATCTAGAGATTCCAAGTTCAGCAAGCGTTGCTCCATTGGAGCAGTGTCAGGTAATAGCTCAATTGCGGTGCGTAAGGTGGGGATTTCGCACTCGATGGGAAGAGTTGCCTCGACCCCATGGACTAAATGGAATGGCGTGAAACCTATAGAGGTCTTTACTACCGTTCGATAAGCCCATAGCGCGGAAAATAATATGTGATGCCAATTGGTTTTATGTTTATTAACCGTGCGCTGTAACATGGTCTTGAGGACTTTGTTCACTGCCTCGACCTATCCATTTGACTGAGGGTAATATGGTGAGGCAAACTCGTGAGAGAATCCTAACCGAGATGAGAGTTCGACGAAGATCTCATTCTTGAAGTGTTTCCCATGATCGGAAACAAGTTGGAGTGGTACTCCAAAACGGGATATGACGTGATTAAAGAAAAAACGCGCTGCAGTGTCAGCGGTGTTGTTGAAAGTGGGCATAGATTCGGCCCATTTGGTGAAGTAATCAACGATGAAAACAATGTATTTGTGACCATTGCTGGAGGGGGGATTATAAGTCATAAAGTTGATGCCCCATTTACAAAAAGGGCCTGCAGTAATGACAGGGTGAAGAAGAGCGGGGGGAGCTCGGGCTTTGTTGGCGTAGAGCTGACATTGCTCACATCGTTTCACGGCATGAATACAATCATGAAACAAGGTAGGACAAAAGTAACCGGCTCGGATAATATTTTGAGCTGTGGATATACCCGAAAGATGGCCCCCACATGTGCCTCTGTGGCAATCGTTTAAGACTCTGTCAGCCTCATCAATAGTCAGGCAACGACGAAGAATGGTGTCGACACCCCGCCGATATAGGATGTCTCCGATGAGGAGATAGCGGGGGGCCTGATGGCGAATATGCCGATGATCATCTCGTGATAGATGGTGACCAAAATTTTGAGTTCGTAGGTAGATGAGAAGGTCGCCATACCAAGGGTCATCGGAAGCGATGTAAAAGAGATGTTTGTCAGGAAAGTCAGTGTTGACAGGGGTACTGGTAGTGTCAGTGGGGAGGGTCGTGACAAGTTCGGTGAGAACGAGGGCCTTCTTACTCTTAGGTGTTGAGAACTTGAGGTCGTACTCCTGAAGGATAACGATCCAATGAGTGAATTTTCTGTTAACTTGGTGACGACTGAGAAAGTATTGCATAGGGTTGGAATCTGTGACAACCTTTGTGGTGCGAAGCAGAATGTAATGGCGCAGTTTCTGGACTGCGAGGACAACTGCAAGAGCAAGTTTCTCTTCATGTTTATACTTCAAGGGTGGCCCTGAGAGGTTCTTACTAACGTAGTAAATGACGTGTTCATGATTGTCATCTTTGAGCTGGACGAGGATGCCATCTACTGATACAGCTGATGCTGATATGTAGAGGATGTAGTCGCGATTGTAGTCAGGTGCACTAATCAAAGGTGCATTTGAAATCATTGCTTTAAGATCGTCAAATGATTGTTGGGCATAGTTGTCCCAGTGAAACGGGATGTCGTGACGTAGTAAGCGAAGGAAACCATGTGCGTGGATGGCGTAATCTGAGACAAAGTGCCGAAGAAAGTTAGCTTTTCCCTGAAGACTCTGAAGTTGCCGTAAATTCCGAGGAGGTGGAATTTCGGTGATAGCTTTGACTTTGAGGGGGTCCATGGTAATACCGCTTTGGGAAATGATAAAACTGAGGAGGCGCCCTATGGTGATGCAGAACACACACTTGAGAGGATTCAAGCAGATGTTGTACTGGCGATACCGTTAAAATATGATTCGTAAATCATCGAGATGTTGGGTGCGTTTCTTAGATCGAGCTGTGAGATCTTCCAAGTAGGCAAGGATGATTTCAGCTAGATCGTGAAATATGTATATCATCGCCCGCTGGAAAGTTGCACCGCCATTTTTTAAGCCGAAAGGCATGACATGATATGAAAAAGTACCCCATGGGGTAGTGACTGCAGTTTTATATTGATCGGCTGGGTGAATTTGAATTTGGTTATAGCCAGAGAATCCGTCCATAAAGGAGAGAGCCTCGTGACCGGCGCAGTCGTCGATAATTTGATCGATGAAAGGCGTTGGAAAGTTGTCTTTTGGACATGTGTTATTGAGATCGCGAAAGCCTGTGCAAACGCGGATAGTGCCCTTTTTTTTGTCGACGGGTACAGGTTTGGAAACCCATGAAGTGTAAGCGATGGGGTAAATAAACCTGGTCATATGTAATTTGTCAATTTCGTCTTTGATAGCCGTGGCCTTGGATGGGTGTAGCGGTCGTTGTTTCTGGCGAACTGGTGTGATGTCAGGCCAGGTGTCGATGCGATGCTCGACAATAGATGGGTCAAGGCTAGGAATTTATGTGTATGACCGGGCGAAAATATCCCTATATTCCTGGAAGAGGGCTTTATATGTGGCGATTTCCTGAGGAGTGCAAGCAGCTCCAATGATGATTTCTTCGACGATGCCGTTTTTAATGGAAATGTCGATTTTGATGGTGGGGGAAATGTTGGCCATATTACCTTCTTCAAAAGCATCAGGGGAAGGAATGGGATTGTTGAACCAATCGATAGGCCCAAATGGGATAAAAGCTTTGGTTTCGACCGCGTAAAGGGGGTTTTGGTTAGGAGGCATGAGGGCTTCCTGTGGAAGGAAGAGTGTACGATGATGTAGTGCGTTCCAAGGAGAGTCTGGGCGGTGTAGCTCTTCTAGTATTTCCTCATCACATTGGAAATGGTAGGAATATAAGGGATCATGAGGAGTGACCTCAATGATGGAGTGGTTGCCCCCTGTTGGAGAAGCAGAGGAACTATGCCCCTGAGGGGACGTGCATTCATGGACGGTTGAGGTTGACAAGTGCACAGGAGGCTCCGGCTGGAGTGGTTCTGCAACTACTGAGACATTAGGAATGACGGAAGCCTCCTGAGGAGGAAGAGCATCTTCCGTGTGAGTTCCATTAGATGAGATGATGCATACTTGATTAGCAGGGTGAAGGAGTGGTGGTGCTCCATGGTATGTCCCTAACAAGGATGGATATTTAAAAATCCCAGGACCCATCTCGATGAGTGGATATGCATCTTGGTTTGTGCGAATGAGGGGAAGAATGTTATCGAGATTGGCAGATGGGTTAGACTCATAATGTGAGACTTGGTCGATGGTCACGATCTTCCCATTGTGGGGGAACATGATTGTCCGAAAGATGGAGGATGCCACTGCCTTCATAGCATACATGTATCTACATCCGAACAAGATATTGTAATCGAGTGGAGTGTCGATAACTTCGATGTCAATGAGAATAGTTTTTCCCCCGAGTTCAATGGGGACATTTTGGAAGAGCCCTTCGGGAGATGATGGTCGTCCATCATAAGCTCGTAATGTGATGGCGAAGGGTATGAGTTCCGAGGAACCAAGTTTCTGCCATACTGTTTTGGACATGATGCATGTAGATGCACCTTCATCGATGATACACTGATGAACGGTGATGTTCCGTATTTTTACTGGTATTTGAATAGCGACCAGGGTGGGCAGATGAGGTTCGTTGTTATCAAGATCAAAGGTGATGAGTCGAGTATCTGCAGGGTTGACTGCCCCCAAGGAGGAAAGTAGAGATTTCCGTTGTGTTGGACAAGTCTGGAGGACTTCCAAGACTGACATGGCAGCTGGGGATTGTGCTAAGTCATCGACCAAGCTATAGTTGTGGGCGGCCCTAGCCTGTGGGTTGTGTACATTCCTGCGCAAGGGGATGCGAGGGATGTGTAATGGTGGTTCGGCGGAAGGGAGAGGGATCACCAATGGGGGTCCCGTCGGTGTAGGGTTTGCCTCTGGAGAGATAGGAGTAGACTCAGCTGGATACTGACAATTCTATGTTTGTAGAAGGATTTCTTCCTCACTGGTGAGGAGAATTGTACGCTCTGCTAGATTGTTGGGGTTGTGGTATTGACCTACCTGAGGTGGGGGATGCTACGTGTCCTATTGGGTGTTTATCACCCCTTGATGTGGGATAGGATTTTGCAGCACGGCGGGAGGGGGTTGTTGCACATACTGTTGTGGTGCCTGCTGAGGGGCAGTTTGTGCAGGAGAAGGGGGAAGGATCCCAGAGTCTTTCAACCATTTGAAATCAGTGATATGGGGGAAATGGTGAGTGTAATGAATGAATTCACCACAAAGGACACAAGGTAAGATGGTTTTAACATTATTTCTCCCTTGGCGTTTGTTGGTATTATTGCCCCCTTGGGGGTTTTGGTTCCCTTGGTTCTGGTTGCCCCCAGTGGGTTGGTGTTGTGGGGGTTGATTCCCAGCTTGACTAGGGTTGTTATTATTCCTGTTCTGTCCTTTCTTCTTGTCATTGTTCGAAGGGTGAGTTGGGTTGGCTGTGTTCAACTGTTCAAAATTTTGGTATTGTTGAGCAGCAGAGGGTTGAACAAAATTTACCCCCGCATGAGGATGTGGGGGAGCCATGGGTTGTGGAGGACCAAGAAATGGAAAATATGGATTTTGTGGAGGTACCGATCCTTAAGGTACATAGGAAGGCATAGTTCTCTCACTAGTACTATAAGCTAACGTTGAAGGAGTACCACTGTGTGTGGGAATAGGTGGATGTGTGGGAGGTGTCGGTGGTGGTCCACTTATGGTTGGAGGTATAGAAACAGGTTATGGTTGTTGATAAGGGGGTGGGGGGTAATAAGAAGTGATCCCATAGGCCGGCGGGTATTGAGGTGTTCCATACATCGGTGGTGGTTGGGGTTGTGGACCATGGTGTGTGGTGGCACCTATTAGTCCGTCTGTTGAGTGAGACATCCCAGGTTTGTCTTGGCCAAATGGCACAGGTTTTGGAAGATCAGGAAGTACCGTGTATAAGTACCCTGACTGTGCGTAGATGAGGTCATACTATTGGGCTTTGTTGATGGCTTCCTCTTCAGATTGAGGGAAGGTGGAAGCTACATCTTTTCCGAGGAGAGAGACAAGTGATCTAAGAAACTAGTCGAGACATTGTTGCTTGGTGGTTTCTGCTTTACACAAACTATGTCGCCTACACCACTCATGAATGTGGTCAGCGATGTGGGTGGTTGAGGTCTGTTTGAAGTAAGACAGTAGTTTTAGACCATTTTCATGGCGGATGGGTAATTGGAAAAAGGTCAAGAATGCTTTGGCCAATGACTCAAAGGTCGCATGGGACCCTGATTTTTCTTTGACATACCATTTGGTTGATGGGACAGTAAGTGTGTGTTGAAATAATCACAGTCTGATGGAATCATCCATAATGCTATTAGAAGAACACCATAGATGAAAGGTCATGACATGGTTGGCGGGTTCATCCCCCGCCTTTCCCTCAAACTTTGGTATGTCTGAAGGAAGTTTTGTTGGCATTGCAGACCATGTGGCGTCATGCAATATAGGATCATTGGTGAGTTTGGTGAGATCCGGTATGTTGAGAGAGGCCAAATATGGGATCTGTATTGGGGGGGTAGGGTTAGCTCTGGCCATGGTGTGTTGTGAACCTGACCCTTGATGGGGACTAGGTGGGTTGGTGCTCCCTCCTTGAGAGGAAGTGGGTCCTCCGCTCCCCTGTAAAGGAGAGCGAGTGAATGGATGACCTTGGGACGTAGACACAAGTAATGTAGAACCAAGCAAAGCTGATCCTAAGATAGTAGCACTCACAGGAGTGTGGGAAGGAGGTACCGATGAGAGGGTACGACCAGATACTCCCCCTAAGATAGGTGGGAGGTTGAGCAAGTGTCGTGAACGACGGGGGTTCTGTGGTTCCCCTATGATGTCAGACTAGTTGTGTGAATGTGTGCCAAAAGTGGTGAGAGAAATATAGAAACAAGAGTTTTTGCTGTGACTGTTTACACAATATATATATCAAAGTCAAACTATAGTCAGATGTGCATCATACATAAAATGAGAAAGAAGCATATATATGGGTAAGAGGGTTTTGTCCGCGTGGTGGAATCAAAAGAAAGAAAATACTCGTGTCCTAGAAGACGTAACGTCCTTCCTCTCCAATAGCACTGGACCTTCCAATAGTACTCAACAGTGGGGTCTGAAGTCACTGGAAGAGAAACTAGTGAAGGATGAAACAATTGGTTATAATGAGGGGTAAAGGGGGCATATCCTGAGAGAGCTGGAGATACTTCCCAATAGCCGCAAAAAATCTAATCAAGGTGCAATTGCAGCCCACAATTGCCACCTGGGTAGATGTCCTAAAGTTGGTCACTAGGTACCTCGGTCAAAGTGCGACATTTAGATTTTCAGCCTAAGAAATGGGTCACGGGCTGGATCCCGTCCAAGAGGTGGGTGCCTCAAGGGGGGACGCACAGAACAACCGGATCTCAGCCTTCAACCCTTCACGGGTATCTCCCTGCCTTATGGTGATTGGAACACTTGACTTGGAGGATTTGAAGTTCCCTATTTGACAACCTCTATGTTTCGAAAATGTGAGAACCAGATAACGGGGAGTTATTTGGATGCCTATCCCCGAAATCCTACCTAGACTAAAAAATTTCTTTTGGCACCTCCTGTGGAGGAAAACTTAGTGATTTTTTAGAAATATTTTAGATGATGTTGTTTTGTGAGGCTGGGGGTGAGAACCAACCTCGTTTGATTAAAAGTGGGAGTGGATATTCCTGTCAAGAAAAGATGGGGTATTTTTGGAATCCCTTTGGAGGAAACTTACTTAGACCTCCATGTTTCGAGAAGAGTCTATGTGAGTGATGAGTGACTTTTGTGTGTGAGTGAAAGTGTGCCAAGTTTTAGTTAATTAGATGTCACCTTGCTGCATGTGGACTTTGCTTGGTCCTTACAAGAGTTTGATTACCTAATTAGCTAGATGTCATTGGTACAACCTTGCGGAATTCAAAAGCCCTAGGAAGCTAGCATGTGGACATGTGGGTCCGTTACTATCCTTTAACTCCCTATGATGATGTAATCTAG
>ML792600.1:668969-680506 GCA_009831015.1 Picea engelmannii
TCAAGATCGCTTGAACGCGCGAGAGAAGAGCATACTCAACGATTGTTACTTCAACTTCTAGTCCCAAATGTGAGTTAGATGTGATTAAGTATGATTGTCCAACTTAGATTATTAGTCAAAACAAGCCATCCACGTGGCTAAAAAACAAAGAAGGGAAATTGATTTTTATCCTCCTAAGTTCCTATGTATGTTAGACTAACCCCTTTATATGGTGAGGGGACTAAGTGTGGTGCAGTATTTAGAGCATGCATAACATCATCCTTAAGAATGAAAAATACCTTCCCCACATCCCAAACATTTACAACGAGAAATTTTAATCAAATGCACGGCCCCCAGTGCAGACAGAGGCGCACAGAGCGCAGGCGCACGAGCAGAGTTGAAACCAAAAGTGCATGCACGCAGAGAAAGGCTGTTACGAAAGTGCATGCATGCACGATGCACGTCTGTGGGGTGGAATACCCGTGCACCTATGACAAACGACCGAGAAAGAAAATCCAGATGGATTTCTCTCAATTCTCCTGTGAATTGACTGGTTAGCAGGTCGGCAGAGGCCGATTTGTGAACCTGCAAGTTAAACAAACTAAAAGGAAAGCAAAATAAACCCAAATGAGGGAGGAATTGATACCTTATCCCCAGTATGGTCGCCAATCTGTTTGCACCCTTTTCGTCGACTTGGTGAGAAAATCAAGGATGCTTACATGCCCAGTTGGGTCTTGCTGAGCATGACAGCTATAGAGGAAAGAGTTAGAGAAAGAAAAACAAAACTATAAGCAAGAACTAAACTAATACAAACTAAAATCATGAACATATGGATAAAGAAATAACAAACACAAAAAGACCAATATCACCAATGTTTTTGGGCTGATCTATTGATGAAATCAAAGCACAATGAAGAAAGGGGACTATGAGTCCCTTCTTCCTCCAAAGGAAGGCTCTTGGGCCCTCACAAACTTTCTCTCCTTACAATAAGAAAAATGAAAATGATAGTGAAAGAACTCCTAGCACATCCACTCGATGGAGAGGTGGATAGCTCAATGAAATGGTGCCAATGTGTTATTGTCAAGGAGTGAGTCCTTAAAACAATCTAGGAAGCATAACATTACATGAAATTCCTTGAGAAAATGATGTTTCTTCATGGCTTTTTATAGCATTGCATTGGGTGATTATGTAACTCCTTTGAAGTGTGAAAATTGGCTCTTTAGGGATTCATTAGGTCTTTGACCAGCCTACCATGCGGATTCAGCTCAGATTTGAGGTTCAAATCGGCTTGGGAGCTGATCCATAAGTGGTTGGGAGGCCGACTAATTCAATAAATGCGCCGTTTAGTAGGTGCATGGGTTTTTGCGCCAACAACCATGCATCGTGCGCATATGCATGCATGGTACATTCCTGTTATGTGCATGTGCGTGTGCACCAAACTTCTGTAAAGCGCCCTTCAATTTTTGGTTACTTTGTATAGTTTTTGACCTTTTTGGAATGTTGTGAAATTAATTCAGTGCCATGAATGACTTCATTACTGTTTGACGATGCTGAGTTCTTGTTGCTATGTGCGGACAAAATTTTAGTGATAACACCCACTCTATTGGCTGCGTGGCTCTTCACTCACATCTTAAACATTTTATCCTCCTCCCTCAAGAAGCCTTTTAAAAACATTAAAATTTATGCAAACAATCTAAACAATTACTTCCTATCGTTTGCAACTCCCTGACAATGGCGCCAAAATGTTGTGCTACTTATATGTTTAGTATAATGCACTCATTAATTATCAATTCGGGATTCGTAATCAATAGAGTTACAAGAAACTAGCAAGAAAGGTAATTTCTAATGTCACGAGTATAGAATTAAACTAGATTATGCATGCTGGAAACAAATCAAAATAGCAAACTACAATGTACTTTGGTTGTCTTTCTCAGAGAGGCCATCTATTCCATTATGGAACATGCAAGTATGAGATGGAATTGGTTTGATAGATCAACTCTGATGTCTGACCAAAAAAACTAACTATACAATCCACACTTCTAAAAAGAAATCACACATCAATTAGAAAAGCATAGCATGGGTAGTTCAATAGTCGATATGTTGGTTCTGTTGTGGTTCACAATGAACTTCACTAGTTCTTATCCAAGTAGTTTTGACTATTTCCGCCAACATCTATGATCACTCAAGGAAACCAAATTCATGAGAACAGAAAGAGGGCATATGTAAAAATAGAGCAATTAAATATCTTTAAGCAATTATAGAATGGAAATCTTAATCCAATCTGTACTGCTATCATCTAATAGAGTTAAAGCTTTAGCTAAATTAATGTTTATACTACTGAAAACAAATACTAATGCTAATATACAAAGAGGTTGACCTTTGTTGGGCGGTGGACCCTTGTTGCTTCAATAGGTCAGCTATTGAAGTCTACAAGAATCTTGCTTTCGACACACACATTACTCTCACTCACATTTCAAAGCATAAAATCGAAACTCTTGTTAACAACTCAACTCATACTTAATCATAGATAATCAAAACATGGAGATAAATGACATTCTATTAATATTTACTTAGAAAATGTTATGTACCATCACATGCGGCTTCACATATTGGCAATATGATAATTCTCCTACTCCCTCTACCATCCTTGCCACGACTATTTAATAATCTGAATCGTGAAATACAAGGAGGCGAAGTGATTTGCAAATCAATCAGTTGTTAAGTTCAATCATTCGGTTACATCGTTAGCTTCATCCTCATGACACAAAGTGCATGAGGATGAGGCAATTAACAAAATGTTCTTATCATAGCCTTGCTAAAATAAATAGACTTCCACCAATTGACTTAGACGAGATCTGGCACTTAACTTAGTGCATTAGGCTCTTCCATATTAGTACCGGATCGTAACAGGAAGATGGTACTGGATCATGACAGGGCACAAAAGGTGGTACTGGATCATGACAGGGTGTAAACGGTGGTACCGGATCATGACAGTGCGTGGTTGTTGGTACCATATCGCAACATATGCTATTTTAGTACCAGATGCGCTTGGTACCGGATTCAGACAACAACAGTCTTGGAACATGGGTACCGGATGGCTGAGATGGTACAGGAACGCTAGAAATCTAGAGGTCAAAGATTCACATCTGAAAAATCGAGCATTAGTACATGAAACATTTAATTCCTTAACTCAATAAACAACAAAATGCATGAATTAACCATACTTTACCTTATGACCTTATTATTCGAAATTGGTAGCATTCTTGTCATTCACTCAAGCTTTAGGTAGGCCAAAAAGGTTTAGGTGAAGAGTATAATAGGGTAACGGGGATGTCAATTTTGGGTCTCAACAACATACAAGGTCTATCCCTCAGTTTCCCTTGACAACACCTGAATCGGATCCAGAGAAGCTTATTAGAAAAGGAAAGGCTCCTAGAGAAGGAGATTCAACTGTTGAATCAGGTATTTCTGAGAGTTCTCATTTCCCTCTGTTAGAAACTCCAATATTTGTTTCTCATTTTCCTATCATACCTCTTGTTGGAGTTTCTCATTTGTTAAATTTTTGGAGTGTTCCTGTTGAGTTTTCCCCTCCTGGACTTGGATTAGAAGGAAAGATATTTTTCACTCCTATTTCCCCTGACATTGCAGCCTGGTCTAGACCCAGGAACTCATAATATTTCCCTACCCCAAGCCTTACCATCCCTCCTCCTCTTACTATTTCTACTGTTGTTCCCACACCAACCTCAATTCCCTCTAACCTAGTAGCCTTCTCTTCAAATCTTTTGTTGTTTCCTTTTCCTCCTGCAAGATTAGCTCTGGCTTCCCCTATTTGAACTCCTTCTCCTCCTAGTTCCCCTCCACCTAATATCCTTATGGCAGGTTCTCATCCCCCTGTAAACATAATGGATTCCATAGTGGCTGCAAGGTATGCCCCTCTAGTCCTACCTCAACCAATGAATCCTCTCCTTGCTGGAGATTATTTGAATTCTATGCCTAAATTCACTGGGGAAGAGGACATAACTGCTGAACAACACCTTGATTCCTTATACAGTTATGCAAACAACCTGAACATAGAAAATGAAGATGTCTGGATGAGAGTCTTTGTCTAGATCCTAGATGGTGAGGTTAGGAAATGGTTTAGGGGACTGACCCCTGGATCTATTGTTGGGATTGAAGCTCTAGATAGTGCCTTCTTGAGACAGTGGGGAGATAAGAAAGACTTCATGTATTATATGACAGAGTTTGGGTCCTTGAAGAGGAAGGAAGGAGAGTCTATCTCTGACTTCTCCAAAAGGTTCAATAAGTTGTACAACAAGATCCCTACTGAAATAAAACCATCATAAGCCTCTGCCAAAATCACTTATGCTAGTGCCTTTGACCCTGAATTCTGCCTCCTTCTCAGAGAAAGAAGAGCTAATTCCTTGGCTAACATGCAAGATGCAGCCATGGAAGTAGAATCTAATGTGTTGGAAGTTAATAATCTCAGAGGAAAATATGACATAGACAAGGGAAGAGGGAGATTTGAGGCCTCAACCTCTGGTTCTCCTATAGTTCACCCTTAAGGATATGAATTGACCAATATGGTAAAGTCTCTAACTGGAGATATGGAGAAAATTAAAATGGAGGGGAAGAAGACATACATAAATCCCCAAAACATTGATAATAGAGGAAACTTCATAAGGCCGAACAACCATGCTCCTCAGATTATACCAAGGGAACAAAGGAACAAAGATAGGTATGATCAAAGAATTCAAACCCCTCTCCAAAAAATCCTGGTTGATGATGAAGAAAAGGAGGAAGAGGGGTTAGACACTGAAATTCACTGTATTGAAAGAACCTCTCCTTTTCCCCATTTGACTCAATCTGCATATGAATAATCCCTCATGAACAGTTAAATAAATGAGCTAAGTAAAAGGGGGAAAGACAGTAGCAGTCCCAATAAGTATAACCTCAGGTCAAAAAGGAAAGAAGGGAAGTTTGACATCCTTGATCAACCTCTCATAACAGAAAAGACTTCTAAGCCTACAACAAACAATTCTAAGGAAAATAAAACTCAGAATCTCTCGTCTATAGCCAAAGAACCTGTCCCAGAGGTGAGAGAAATCCTGAAGCCTCTCTCCTCCTTTAACTTTGAGCATGAAATCCAAAAAATCAGAATCCCTATCCCCATTTCAGAGTTAGTTAAACATGAGGATTTCAAAATGTCCCTCTCCAAAATGATGTAGTCTAAGCCACCTCAGCTTTCCACAGACTCAGTGAATATCCAAGATGAAAAGCCCGTAGTCATATTAGGCCCTATGGTAGCAGACAAAGAGGATTCATCCCCTCCCTTCTACACATCCCTGAACATACATGATAAGGTGCCTCATAATTGCCTAATGGATTCAGGAGCTTCCCATAACCTCATGCCTAAAATAGTTATGAAAGAGCTGGGGCTAGAAGTAACAAAGGCCTATAATAATTTGTACTCATTCAATTCAAGGAGGGTGCAATGTATTGGAGTCATCAAAGACTTGGTGGTAACCTTGTTTCAACTGCCCATGAAAAGTGTGGTCATGGACATTGTAGTGACTGACGTTCCTCCCAAGTTTGGCATGCTTTTGTTGAGATCTTGGATAAAACGTATTGGGGGGGAATTGTAGATGGACCTCACATATGATACCATCCCAGTCTTTGGAGGGGAGCATCGAAGACTGTACAGAGAAGCTCAGTTGGCCTACATTTTTAGTGATGAGGTAGACCCTACCAATCATCCCATCTTTTCCCTAGACACAGATTTAGGATCCATCTTATTACAGTTCACCAATACCCCTGAGGCTCCTCTTCATGTTAGAAAGAAACCATTTCCCCCCCATAAAGTTTCTCCCTCAATCACTTCTGTTTGGAAACTATTCTTTGATGGAGCTTCTTCCAGAGATGGTGCTGGTACTAGAATAGTTTTTGTTTCCCCTTCTCAGGAGACCATATCTCTGTCATACAAACTAGAGTTTGAAGCTACCAACAATGTGGCAGAGTATGAAACTCCTACTTTGGGTTTGAGGACTGTAAAGGACACCGGAATAAAGGAAATAACTGTCTTTGGAGATGCCGAGTTGGTTTTAATTCAAGTTAGAAATCTTTATCAAGCCAAGAATCCAAGGCTCAAATATTATAAGAATGAAGTGTGGGATTTATTCGATAGTTTTTTCCTGGATTTCAACATTTCATTCATCGCCAAAAAGGAGAACATTATGGCTGATTTCCTGGCTAATTCAATGAGCAATTTCAGAGTCTCTCTTCCGTCTAAGCTCAGGTATGACACAAAAGTAAGATATAGGCCTTCCATACCTAACAATGTCAAGCATTGGAAGGTTTTTGAAGATGATCTTGAAATCAAAAGATTCCTAGAGACTGTTGAGGAGTTTTTAGCATTGCACATTGATCAAGACCCTGCTTCTGAAGTTGACCCTTATACTGCTAATATTCTGAAGATTGTTGATCACAATATTTTTTAGCTACCTAATAATCACATTCCAAAGGGACTGGTTCCTTTGGAAAGTATTTTTGATAGAAATGATGTGGCAGTAAAGGGCCAAATGTCAAAAGGTAATGCTGATGCAGTTGAGTGTAACATTGACACAGAGGAAGAGCCAAAGTTTGTCAGGCTGTCAAGAAAATTGAAAAAAGAGTAGAGCGTTGAGTATGTTAAACTATTGAGGGAATTCACAGACGTTTTTTCTTGGACCTATGAAGACCTCAAGACTTATGACACAAATTTCATTGAGCATAAGATTCCCCTAAAGGAGGAAGCCAACCCATTTAGACAGAATCTAAGACATATCAATCATATGTTTTTTCCTGTGATGGAGAGAGAAGTAAATAAGTTGTTGGATGCCCAAATCATAGTCCCTTTGAGATATTCTGAATGGGTGCTCAATTTGGTCCCGGTGAGAAAGAAAAGTGGAGAAATTAGACTTTGTGTCGACTTCAGAAATATGAATAGGAGCTCAAATAAGGAAAATTACCCCTTACCGAAGATGGAACATATATTAGAAAGGGTAACATGTGCATCAAGGATATCTATGATTGATGGCTTTTCAGGCTAAAATCAGATAGCAGTCCTGCCTGAGGACAGAGAAAAAATAACCTTCATCGCTCCATGGGGCACATTCATGTATGTCAAAATGCCCTTTGGATTGATGAATGCAGGGGAAACATTTCAGCGAGCCATGAACATAGATTTCATTGGGTAGAAGGATCGGTTTGTGGTGATCTATCTGGATGACATAACAGTCTTTTCCAGATCTGATAAAGAACATTGTCACCATCTGAATAAGGTCTTCTTGAAGTGCATAAGGTTTGGCCTTTCCTTAAATCCCCAAAAATGTGTGTTTTCCATGAAGGAGGGAAAATTATTAGGGAATATAGTATCTGCTGAGGGAGTGAGAATTGATCCCAACAAAGTAGAGGCAATCCAAGCCTTATCACTCCCAAGGTCCAGAAAGAAGGTTCAATCTTTCCCGGGGAATATTAACTTTCTAAGGAGGTTTGTTTCAAATTTTGTTGAGTTGGTGAAGCATATTACAACCATTCTTAGGAAGGGGAATGAGGTAAAATGGATTTTTGAACCTAGGGAATCCTTTGATTAGATAAAAAAGGCATTGACTGAGGCACCTGTGCTTATGAGTCTTGATTATTCCAAGGATTTCCTGATCTTTTCTTTCACTTCCTTCGATACAGTGGTTGTTGTTATATTACAGAAGAATGATGTAGGGCTTGAGCATCCTATCTCCTTTTTCATCAAATCCATAAGAGACGCTGAGATCAGGTATAACATTATGGAAAAGAAGACCTATGCCTTAGTGAAAGTTCTCAAAGATTTTAGATACTATGTATTGCACTCAAAGGTCATTACATATGTTCCTTCAACTTCTTTGAAGGACATTATTATTCAACCTGACATAGATGGAAAGAGGAGCAAATGGATTGCCAAAATCCTTGAGTTTGATCTAGAAATAAAACCTACCAAGCTGGTTAAAGGTCAAGGTTTAGCCAAGCTATTGGCTGAATCCAATTTTAAATCCTTGGGGGTTAACTTCATTAACAATTGCTTTATTGATTAGTAGGCTTAGTTGACTCACAAAGGCTCTCGGGACAACTTACCTTTAGTAGAATGCACCTGGTATGGAGACATTATATATTTTCTTCTAGAATTAAAACCTCCTAATGGAATAGGAAAGAGCAAGGAAAGAGTTTTAAAACTCAAAGCAATCAGATATTGCCTTATTGACAAGGTCTTATATTATAAAGACCCCATGGGAATGATTCTGAGATGTCTGGATCCACATGAGGCCCAAAGGATTACTCTTGATTTTCACAGCAACCTATGTGGAGGACATCATTTCTAGAAGACTACATCCTACAAAATACTCAAGGCTGGGAACTACTGGCTTACTTTATTCACTGATGTCTGTAGAGAGATTAGAGCCTGCATCAAGTGTAAAAACTTCTCAAGAAATAAGCAACTCAAATCCCTGCCACTAAGGCCTGTAGTAGCATCAAAACCCTTTCAACAATGGGGATTGTACTTCATTGGGGAGATTCATCCTGCTTCAAGTGGTCAGCACATGTTGATCCTAACTACAACATATTATTTCACCAAATGGATAGAATCCATCCCCACCAGTAGTGCTTCACACAAGGTAATGATCAGTTTCCTAGAGGATATCATAGAAAGGTTTGGATGTCCTAGTAGAATCATTACTAACAATGTTGCATCCTTCAAGTCTGATCCTTTGATCAAGTTCTGTGAGGAGTTTTGGATTTCACTTATTCACTCCACTCCTTATTATCTGCAAGGAAATGGACTGACAGAGTCTTCTAACAAGAGTCTGATCAATCTCATTAAAATATTGTTGGAAGATAGTAAGAAGGCCTGGGATTCAAAACTCAAGTTCGCTCTTTGGGTTGATTGTGTGACAGCTAAGAGGTCCCTAGGAACCTCCCCTTTCCAACCTGTTTATGTGACAATTTTTTTTTTCCCTCTCATCTAGCTCTGCCTATAGAAAAAATATTTCAGGAGTGTCAAGGAGAGCCTAATGATATGATCAAGAGAATTCGTCAGTTGGTGGAGGTTCAACAGACTAGAGAGCAGGTGGTGGACAAAGCTTATGATCATCAACAAAATATCAAGCAGGCCTTTGACAGGAAGGCGAGAAAGGAGGAATTCACGCTGGGAGATCTAGTGCTTAAGTGGGATGCACCCAGGTAGGATAGAGGTAAACATAATAAGTTTTAAGCCCTGTGTATTGGGCCCTTCAAAGTCTCTGAAGTTTTTTTAAGCAATACCTACAGGTTGCAAGATTTGGAGGGCGAGGAAATTTTTGGTGGCCCTATAAATGGGCATTTTCTGAAGAAGTTTTTTATTTGAGCCTTAAGTGGCTCTTCTAATTTTATAAATATTGTTTTCCCATTCATTTTTCGGTTTAAATAAATGGCTCCATATCCCAACAGTAAGGCACTGATGCTATAGAAAAGTTCTTAGAGCTTCGCAGGGGGGAATCTATCCCCCATGGAGCCTAATGTTATCACATAAACATGTAAAGGGGTGTTTCAGTGAAAAGAATGAAAAGAAGCAAGTTAAAAAACCAACGTACCCTAAGTTTTGGTGTGAAGGTGTGCCATTCTAAAGGGCAGGCTGATCTGGATGGCCAGAGTTTGCACACCCAGATCTTCGGTCGAAGTTTAATTCCGAACAAACCCCCCCCCCCCCAACCGTTATGCTTTTAATGGGTGGGGGGTGGTTCCGATACAATGACGCACAAGTCTGAGCGACTGAGATTGGAGTGCCTAGATCTACAGCTGTGGATTGATTCCAAATCCCCTTATTGTTTTGCCTTTAATGAGAGGGGGAGGGTCCGATGTGGGCAGTTTTCCAGTGCGGGCCCCCACTGACGTGGCATCCTCTCAGGTAATGGGTCCCCCGTAAAACCTCTTATCGCTTACCTCCCATGTTTACCATCTTCACCTCCTTTTGACATGTGTCTTCCACCCAATGTCTCTCCTTCCCCCTGTCACATCCCCGCTCCTCTCCCACTATTCACAACCATGCACCTATCCTCCACTCACTCCTGCATCATGTCCCTTTCTCTTCGTCCCTCTTATCTTCCAACACCTGTTTCTCTTCCTCCAAGTCACCCATCCTAGTGACATGTTTTTCACCTTTGCCAATCACATACCCCGACATATTATTCCCATCCTTAGTATCCCCTCCACTTGGACACCTTTGTCTGATTTACTCGCGCCATCACCTTGTCAAGGCCTCATTCACGACCGATTGCCAAGTCCCTTTGTGGAGGTCCACCTCATATCCAGAAGGCAGAAAGTGGCCCCCATGTCCTCCAGGTGCCAAGTTTGACTCACGCTAGGTCTGATCTCGAGAAATAAGTTATTGTAGTAGGTGGCACTAGTACATATTGTAAAAATTCCAACATTTTATTTGTGGCGTTATGGACAAAATTTTCCATATTGTCGCAAAATAGAGGAAATTTAAAAAAAAAAAATTCATGTTGCCTGATAACGTCGGTCTTGCCACGTTGACGTCTCGCTTGCCACGTTAACATCACTCTTGCCACGTTTTCCACTGGAACGTCTCTCTTTCCAATTTTTCCACTGGAACGTCTCTCTTGCCATGTTTGTGAAGATATATGTCACAATTGCGACGTTTTTGGAAACTAGGTTTTCCCCTCCAATGGTCACCTTAGTATGTTCACCAAGTCAAAATACCAACGGTCACTTAGGAATTTTTTACGTCGGAATTGTGACGTTACAAAATCTATAAATATGTTGCATTTGACGGATGTTGCGACAAGTTTTCTATAATAACGACGCTTCAAAAAGGGTTTGCGGGTCTTCTCGGCGAACAAAAAATAGATATTTGTTTCAGTATAAGTCTGTGGGTAAGAATGTCAAAAAACATTAGAGCTGAATGGGTTCAGTGTCATTCAGCATGCCATCTTCAAAATCTTACTTCTTGATCTTGTTTGCATCATAACTTTTCACCATAATATTGATCATTTCTCATTTAAATATTTCACAAAGCATGTTCTTCTCTAGTCTCTCCAATTCTTCCAATCATTTTTAAAAATATTTTGTTTTCTATATCCTCTATGTTACTTCTATTTACAAGGATAACACCTAGTTTTCTATCGACATTATTGCTTATTTGTCAAAGGTTTTTACATTTATCATTTCTTCCATGTTGTCCTATGTTCTGAGAGAATAACATCAAGTCAATTATTGTAGTCTAATCTCTTCAATTCACATATTTTGTGAGTATGGATGAAAATACCTTGTTCATACTCTTTTTTAGGACATTTTCGCAAGGGTAGTATGGAATACTCTTCTAATCAACAACCTTAAATATACGATCAATCATTTATAAGTGTTTTCAAAGAAGTGGGCCCCTGGATCAAAAGATGTATGTACCAGACATCCATAGTGACATAATATCTTTTCAAACGAGAATTTGTAGCTTCTTACACAATTATCAATCCAACAACCTGAACACCTACTCACTT
>ML792601.1:10831-45646 GCA_009831015.1 Picea engelmannii
ACATGGATTCATCACCATAAACTCTTCCTCTTGTCTCTGTTTTTCATTGTTAACTCTTTTCATATGGCCAATTTCATTTTGATAACATGTGTTTTATTGTTATTAAATATGTTTTATGTTTTCACATAAATAAAAGAAGAAAAGCACACCAAAAGTGAGTACCAACCTGGATTCATCACCATAAACTCTTCCTTCAGTCCTTTTCTTTGGATTAACTCTTTTCATATGGCAATTTCATTTTCATTACATGTGCTTTATGTTTTCACATACATAAAAGAATAAAGGCACAGTACCAACATGGATTCATCTAAATTACATTCATCTATTATTTTATTAATAAATATTTTAATTATAATATATTATGTTTTATAATAAATATCTTTATTATAATATATTAGGTTTTATAAAAAAAATTGGTTCATCTCAGATTTTTTTTCAATTTAGCTTATTGGTATATACAGACATCTGTTTTAGTCATGTCATAGATATCTATTGTAAACTACGTACCATATTCTGTCTCCCAGAAATTGTTAAATTGCTTTTCCGATATTTGAGAGATTCCATACATCTGGCGGGAAACACGCTTAAAACGTAGCATACCTTCCGATTATGTCAGATTCCATATTTTGAGAGATTCCATACATCTGGCGGGAAACACGCTTTTCCGATATTTTGAGAGATTCCATACATCTTGCGGGAAACACGCTTAAAAAGTAGCATACCTTCATATTATGTCAGCAACAAATTGTTAAATTACATTTTCAATATTTTGAGAGATTCCATACATCTGGCGGGAAACACGCTTAAAAAGTAGCGTACCTTCAGATTATGTCAGCAACAAATTGTTAAATTACATTTTCGATATTTTGAGATATTATATCTTGCGGGAAAGACGCTTGAAAATTAGTAAAGATTGCCACTCAAGCCTTGCTGTGTGCTTAGTGATTCTGAAAGCTTCAGATGTTTTTTACGCCTTTCACTCAAGTCTTGCTGTGTGCTTAGTGATTCCGAAAGTTTTAGATGTTTTTATGCCGAAAGGCGTACATCTATTGACAATAGACAGATTTAATCGGGGTTTAGTGCTTAATAAGTTTTCTATGAACAGATTAAATATGGTTGGAATATTCTTAGTAGTCACACAAAATAAATGGCTGTGATTTCAATCATTAACTTCCTAGCGATTATAAAGACATCCGTTTATTTGTTTACTTTTTTACATTTACCTAATCATATTTAAAAATTACTTTGATAGCTAACTGATTGCCACTTAAGTGATTAACAGAAATTAAAATATTAACACCAGATAAATCAACCGTTTATTTGTTAATCAATAATAAAATTTAATAAATTCTTTACCAACTGATACCTTTAGACATTCTCCAGCTGCTGTATTAACCACTGTGCTAGTTATAGATTATACAGACACTTGAAAGTTTTTGTCATAGTCATTGTTGTGACAGGTACGCTCTTTGGAAGAAGAGAATACTGAACTTCATACTAAGGTACTATTTTCTTGAAACTAAAAGTTCTATTGAGATGAATATAATTTTAAGTATCTCGATAATGATATACATAACGTGATGGTCGTGTCTCAGTTGAGTACTACAGGCGATTCATCCACTTCAGCACCAAAACCTCACTTACATCTTGGGTAAGCTAATTACCGCCTTCTTTTTGGGTCTACATTTATCCTATATTACTACTAACTCGAGAGCTACGTTGGCAGATTTCCTTACAATACTGTGTCTAGCGGGCTCTCTGATTTCCTTTACTACTGAATTTCTATATTGATAAAGATTATACAACTGCGTATAAACTGTGAACTTTTCATGGTTAACATATATGACATTTATATATCGAGACAGATTTGCTATGATATTTGTTAACATATATGACATTTATATATCGACACAGATTTGGTATGATATTTGTGGTGTTGGCATGCAACCATAAATATCAATTATATCTTTGTTGCTGCATGAACTTTCTCAAGGATGGATATTTGTGTGATATGGCATTTTTATCATATTTGGAATTTTTCACATATCTTTAACCTATGTATTATTTAATCTTTATTATGTCTAAAGGCGTACACCTATTGATAATGGACACAATTAATGATTTTTTAACCTTACTTAACCTTAAATCCTAATTTGATGGCTATGCATTGAAGATGCTGGCATATTCTTAGTTGTCCTGCAAAATTAATGGGTCAGATTTATTGTTCATAACTTTCTTGCATTTATCAAGGCATTAGTTAACATGTTTACTTTTTAGCATTTACCTAATTGCCATGTTTAAATGATTAAGTAGGATTAAACCGTGACATCTAAATAAATGCCCACGCGTTCCATTTATCAACCTAATGCAACCAAACATTTTATATTACCATAGACGTTTATATTGGAGACATGTGTTCTCAGCCTTTCAACGTTCTCAACCGTAAATTAGGGACTATGCTAGTTCTAATCTAATATTGTTCCTGTTCAACGTTCAACGAGTAACAATATCCACTTGCAAAATGATTTGTGTTATAACCCTTCGAGTTAACATTTAAAAGTTGTTATTCTCAACCAGAGCAATCACCGTTTGTAAGGGCGTGGGCATGGTCACCAATGCCAGAGTCAATCATCACTATTGCACTTTGTTGCCCAATAAAATTATTTTATTCCTTTATTAATCTTAGAACCAGAAGATATAGTAAGATTGAATCGTCCACTTTTATACATGGTAAATATTTAAATTATTTTAAATTATGGTATAAATTTTTTCTAACTAGATACTTCACAACATTAAGATTGATATAGTCAATTTATACATTTAATTTTTAATTTCATTTTTTATTTAATGATATGATTATATATTATATTATATTTAGTTATAATTTATTAAAATTAAAATAATATATATGTGTACTTTATTAAAATTAAAATACTATATATATGTGATAAAATTCAATAAATTCAAGAAAATGAAACTGAGGAAATTGAGAAAATTGAGAGAGTTGTTAAGTATTCTTTACATGGGTGGTTGTACGAATTGATAAATAATGTTGGCCCATCACCATCGACTTAGTTAAGGAGGAAACGATACCAAAAGGATTGTAGTATGTAGTTAGACAACAGATGAAAAATAACTCTTTTCTTTCACCCACATAGTCACTTTGATTTTCATTTAAAGATAGCAAGTTTTTTCTATTCATTCCTTTCTATGAATATCACTTGTGGCAGGCAATCCATTTCAAAGTTTCTCAATACAAAAGTATAATCCAAATAACCCTAACTTAAAATCTTAGTAGGCTTGTTAGTGTTTGATTTACTGTTGCAATTTATTATTTAGACCCAATTTTAATTAATAAATTATGAGGATTTTTTTTTTCTTCACATAAATTGGTGAATTTTTTCATTAAAATGGTGTGGTCGAGATCAATGAGTTACAAAATACAAAATTTCAAAGGTCTCGGAGACCGCCAAATTTCAAGACTAGTTCAATGGTTACAAAAATTATGTTTGGATCTTTAAGGATTATCCAAAATTTTATGTTACTTCTAATCTAATAGGTATATAATACATAATGATAGACAAAACATGACCACTGCAATTTGAAAGTAAATCAATTACTAGTTTCTTTCTTGATGACTTGAATTTCTTGTTGGTCCCATTTTGTTTCAACTGGTTCATTAAGGTCACGGATCGGGCCCATTGAGGCTTATGAACCATTCCTTGACGCATTCCCATTTTTGGTTGGGGTGGAAGGTTGCCCTTGATTTTTCTCGCATTGTTTGAGAAGATAGTGGAGGTCTTCAATTTGGCTACGCTAAGCATACACTTCGTACTGGAGTTTCCCGATGAGATGTTGATGCTAAGACAAGGGTTCTAATTCAAAGGAAACCATGGAGTTGATGGCTCCATATTTAATTTTTAACCTATGACATTCTGGGCACTTGTATTTGTGATCCCATTATCCTTTCCCTTCTTTCCTCTCCTTAGCGTCCATGCTTCTACGAAAGAACCAAAATATACAGTTCCTTGATTCTATAGGGGGATTATTTCCAGGAGGGTGATAGGATGATCCAGACTAGGTCTGTGTTAAAATGAAGGGTAATAGAGGGATAGTAATGAAGCAAGGCTAGTCTGAAAATCCCACTCATAATGAGGAAAATGCTCAATTAAGAGAGATCGGGAAGATAGTCATAGAGTAACCTTACAGATTCATTCAATAAATATTCTGTGTGGGGCACGCTCTACCCGGTCGCTCTCTAAAATAAGCCAAAATTCAACAAGGTATGCCATTTTTTCTATAACTACTTTTCTGAGAGGTTCCAAGTAGTGACACCTGGAGGAATTGCATAAAACACACTGAATAAAATTGTATATTATTTTCAAATATTTATTCATTATAGGTACAAAGTTATGATTATTTCATGTTAGTGTTGTTGACTAATCCAAAACTAGTCATGTGAGACTAAAGAAAAGTTTGATGTAAATGCTAGTCTCTTGTTGTTTAAAGTTAAGGAAGGTTTGCAGGTATGTGATCATATAAACTAGGTCTATTACAGAGTTATAAATTATATTTGGATGATGAAATTGATGAGGGCGTTTGGTTGAGGTACAAGTTGGGTACATGGTTGAGACAAGTAGTTGATGAGTTAGCACATACATGAGGTGTACAGTTGATGATGTTTGTAGATATTGATGATTCATAGTTGATGAGTGGTTGACAGATGATTGGTACATACATGGAACATGGTTGTTTTAAATTTTTTGTGGTACGGGTTGATTACAGATTGTTTGGTACAGGTTGGTGCATGGTTGATGCATGGTTGATGCACTTGTTTATGGTACAGGTTGGTGCATGGTTGATGCACTTGTTTATGGTACATGTTGATTACAGGTTGAGGTACAAGTTGATGCATGGTTGATGCATGGTTCAGGTTTATTGGTACAGGTTTACAATGGTATATCTCACAGTGATAGTGTGACAGTGGTTCCATCATTCTACTTCTACTTCAGGGCAGTTTGACGGGGCAAGGATAGGTGGTTGTAGCCACCTTCCAGTTGTATCCGGAGAACTTAGGGGGTTGTAGCCTCCTTCTAGTTGTAGCCAGAGAATTGAGGAGTTGGAGCTTCCCTGAGGTTGGATCCTGAGAAACTAGGGGGTTGGAGCCTTCTTCCAG
This sequence comes from Picea engelmannii, assembly GCA_009831015.1. Lineage (NCBI taxonomy): Eukaryota > Viridiplantae > Streptophyta > Pinopsida > Pinales > Pinaceae > Picea > Picea engelmannii. Next base: position 16,008 of record ML792601.1, read on the forward strand.
TTGCAGCTGGAAAACAAAGGAATTTGACGCTTCCAATGAATGTAATTCTTCAAGACATATAAGAAAAAACATTCTTTGGTTTTCTCCCGATTTGGGTTTCCACGTAAAACACTGGTGTACTGTGTATGTGTGTGATTGTTCATTTCTTACTGCTAATTATTGGATAATAATTCTACATTGATATAACACTTGGATTATTTGGAGAAAAATGATTATAATTACGCTATTACTGATTCACCCCCCATTTCAGTAATCCAACAGATAATTCCTTCAATAAATAACATGACGTTTTACAATCCCTTTGGAGGAAACCTACTTCAACCTCCACAATTCAAGATAAAATTATGTGTGTGAGTAGTGACTTTGTGTGTGAGCAAGTGATAAAATGTGCCAAATTTTTAATAAGTTAGGTGTCACCTTGTAGCATGTGAACTTTGTGTGGTTCTTTACAAGTCTTGATTACCTATCTTACTAGATGCCATTGATACAACCTTGCGGAATTTTAAAGTCCCTAAAGAACTAGCATGTGGAAATATGAGTCTTTACCAATCCTTTAAACTCCCTAATGTGATTTAATCTAAGAAATCTTCAAAAAGATATCCTATATTGCAAGAATGTGGTCATGTATGGGATTGTTACAATAATCTTTAAACTCCCCTACTGATGTAAACTAAGAAAGTAGCTTTCAAAAACTATCCTAGTCTTTGCAACATGTGGGCACGTATGGGCCCTTGCAAATTTGAGATGTTTTGAAAAGAAACCAAGAGGGGCCCTACGGGGGCTTTATCCTCTCCTAAATATTTGTTTTTAAGGGAGATTGAATCTTCCCTCAATCATTTTTTTTATTCTCAAGTTCGCTCTGTGGTGCGAGAGAAGATCATACTCAATGATTGAAGTTTGATTTCTAGTCTCAATGAAAGTGTTTATATATGTGATATAAAATGATTTTTAACTTAGCTTTTACAATCAAAACAAGCCATCGATGTGGAAAAATGAAAACAAAAGAGGAGAAATATGGTTATTTTTAACCCCCTAAGTACCTATGTTTTGACTAACCCTTCATGTGGAGAGGGAATCTAAGTGTAGTGCATTTACAAATTGCATAGAATCAATATTGAGAAGACTAGGGGCCTTCCAAACATCACAACATACTCTTACAATGTTGTATTTCTAGACAGATGCATGGGCCCTAGTTTAGACAGAGGCGCATGTGGCGCCAATGCGTAGAGAAACACGGTCCTATTGGCGCACCGTGCACAAAATGCGTTGGAAAACATATTGTTGTTGGTGCATGTTCTAAGAAGATATGCCTGTGGGCTGGAACACCCATGCACGTTCTGATACGCGTCCAGGAAGAAAATTTTAAATGAAATTCTCCTCTTCCATCTCAGAATTCAGCTCTTTGCAGGTAGGACTAGGCCAATTATGATCCCTGCAAGGTAAATAGATAAAAAAGAATTTCGCAAACAACCCAAATAGGGAGGAAATTGATACCTTATCCCGAGTATGGTCTCCAATCTATTGTATCATTTTCGCCACTTGAATGAGCAAAAGAGGGACACTTGCAAGTCCAGTTGTGTCAGTTGAACATGACATAAGTTAGTGTATGAGTCAAATGACTCAATCACATGAAATAAACAAAAATCTAAGATAATAACAAATACAAAAACAAAACTACAATGCATAAGTAAATTAGAATCAAAATTAATCAAACAATTGACCAATATTCATGCCACCAATGGAGAGATTATTGTTATCATTGAAATTTCGTCCGCAAATGGTTACAGGAATCCAACATCTCCAAACACCTATTAGCTCACCCATAGCTTCAAAAATTAATTTCCAAAAGAAAAAAACTATACAACTGGTTAAAAAATTAACATGTGCAGAAGAGCTACAGGAAGCGCGCACACACGCGCAGGTTACAAATTTAGGAAAAGCACACATGCTCCTGAGGTGCAACTGTGTATGATAAAATCTGCGCACTCCTGAGAATGACACAATTATGGTTCTTGTCGGCCCGTCACTCACTTCTAGTTCATCTTCCAAGTCGATTTGACCCTCAAATCTGAGTTGAATCGGAGTGGGGGGTTAGTCAAAGATCTAAGGGTGCCCTAAAGGGCTCTTTGTTCACACTAAAGACCGGTTGGATAATGCCTCAAATATTTTCTATTAAAAGAAGCCATGGGTGGAATATGAATTGAAGAATATCATTGTATTGTTACATTGCCTCTATTCTCCTACAAGGACCATCTTTTTGTCTTGGAGCATATTAGCATCATCTCATTAAGCTATTCACCTCACTTCTTGAGGGAGTAAGATTGGATTTCTTAACCATTTCCCTTCTAGTTTTATATTTGTAATAAGATCTCTCACATAGGGGACTCAAGAGCCCTACCTTGGAAGAAGAGGGTATCCATAAGTCCCCCTTTTTATTTGGTGTTTTCCCACTAATATAATCTATCCATTGGTGGCATGAATATTGGTCAATTGTTTGATTAATTTTGGTTGTAATTTCCTTATGCATTGTAGTTTTGTTTCTTTAGTTGTTATTAGCTTAGTTTTTTGTTTATTTCTTATTCTTGATGTGTCTAACTCTTATACTAACTTTTGTCTTGTTCAGCTAACTCAATTGGACTTGTAGGTGTCCCTCATTTTCTCATTCAAGTGGCGAAAATGATACAACAGATTGACGACCATATTGGTGATAAGGTATCAATTTCCTCCCTATTTGGGTTGTTTGAGAACTTATTTTGATCTTTTTACCTTGTAGGGATCGTAACCAGCCCAGTCCTACCTGCAAAGAGATGAATTCAGAGCTGGAAGAGGAGAATTTTGTTTAAATTTTTCTTCCCGGACGTATATCAGAACGTGTGCGGGTTTTCCATCCCACAGGAGAGTCTTCCGAGAATGTGCCCCAACAACACTGTGTTTTCCAGTGCATTTTGTTCACGGTGTGCCAACATTTCCTTGTTTCTCTGCGCATTCACGCCATATGCACCTCTTTCTAAACTAGAGCCCACATATCTGTCCAAAAATCCAACATTGTAAGAGTTTTTTGTGATGTTTTGAAGGCCTCTAGCCTTATAAATATTGATTTTATGCAACTTGTAAATGCACCGCACTTAGATTCCCTCTCCACATGAAGGGTTAGTGAAAACATAAGCACTTAGGGGGTTGAAGAGAACCATATTTCTTCTCTTTTGCTTTCATTTTTCCACATGGAAGACTTGTTTTGATTGTAAAAGTTAAGTTGGCATCATTCACTATCACATATATAAACACTTGCATTGGGACCAGAAATGAAACTTAAATCATTAAGTATTCTCTTCTCTTGCACCATAGAGCAATATTGAGAATCAGAAAAATGATTGAGGGAAGATTTCATCTCCCTTAAAAATAAAATCTTTAGGAGAGGACAAAGCCCCCCTAGGGCCCCCTCTTAGTTTCTTTTTAAACATCTTAAATTTGTAAGGGCCCATACATGCTCACATGTTGCAAAAATAGGATAGTTGTTGAAGCTACTTTCTTAGTTTACATCACTAGGGGATTTTAAAGATTATTGTAATGGGCCCATACATGCCCACATGATTGCAATCTAGGATAGTCTTTTGAATCTTTCTTAGATTAAACCACATTAGAGATTTTAAAGGGTTAGTAAGGACCCATATGTCCACATGTTAGTTCTTTAGGGACATTAAAAATTCTGCAAGGTTGTACCAATGACATCTAGTAAGATAGGTAATCAAGACCTATAAAGGACCACACGAAGTCCACATGCAGCAAGGGGAAACCTAACTTATTAAAAATTTGGCACATTTTATCACTTGCTCACAAACAAAGTCACTACTCTCTCACATAATTTCATATCGAATTGTGGAGTTTGAAGTAAGTTTCCTCCAAAGGGATTCCGAAACATCCCACTATTTCTTGAAAGAATTATCCACTCCCACTTAACTCAAACGAGATTGGTTCACACCCCCAATCTCTCAAACAACCACATATAATTTTTTTCTAAAAACTCACTAAGTTTTCCTCCGCAGGAGGTGCTAAAAGAATTTTTTTAGTCTAGGTAGGATCTCAGGGATAGGCATCCAAATAACTCCCAATTATCTGGTTCTCACATCTTCAAACATTTGAAGTTGACAAATAGGGAACTTTAAAATCCTCCAAGTCAAGTGTTCCTACACCATAAGGCAGGGAGATACCCATGAAGGTTCGAAGGCTGAGGTCTGGTTGTTCTATGCATCCCCCCTTGAGGCACCCACCTCTTGGAAGGGATCCAGCCCGTGACCCATTTCTGAGGCCAAAAATCTAAATGTCACACTTTGACCGAGGTACCTAGTGGCCAAATTTTAGGATATATACCCAGGTGGAAATTGTGGGTTGCAATTGCACCTTGATCAGATTTTGTGTGGCTATTGGGAAATATCTCCAGTGCTTTCGGGAAATGCACCCTCTACCCCTCATTATAATTGATTGTTTCATCCTTCACTAGTTCCTCTTCTGGTGGCTTCAAACCCCACTGTTGAGTGCTATTGGAAGGTCCAGTGCTATTTGAAGGGAAGGATGTTATGTCCTTTTAGGACATGAGCATTTGTTTTCTTTGTTCTCCCATGCAGACACAAACCCACCTACCCACATGTATGCTTCTTGTCAATTGATTTATGTATGATGCTCTTGTGATTACATACCATTGTGAGATATATTATGAAGGTTCAAAAATATAAAAAGACTCTTGCTCATTTATTGCTCTCATCACCATTCACACACATTCACTTTGCTAGTCGGAGATCATAGGGGAACCACAAAATCCCTGTCGTTCCAGATTCTTGCAGAACCTCCCTCCTCTTCTAGGAGGATTTCCTAGTTTTGCGAACTCATCGGCTCAAACCTCTCACACCCCTGTGAGTGCTACTATATTGGGATCATTTTTTCTTGGTTCCACTTTACTTGGGTCCACTTCGCAAGGTCAACCATCCACAAGCTCTCCTTTTCAAGGAAGCATGGGGCATACTTCTTTCCAAGGGGGAAGTATAACCCCACCAAACCCCCCTCAAGGGTCAGGTACACAACCTGATCACACCATGGATAGAACTAATATTCCAACGCCACTCCAGATGCCATATTTGGCCTCCCTCAACATACCATATCTAAGAAAAATCATGAATGATCCTATATTTCACGATCCCACATGGCCTACAATGCCTACCAAACTACCTTCGGACATTCCCAAGTTTTAAGGAAAGGCGGGAGAATATCTTGCCAACCATGTCATGACCTTCCACCTATGGTACTCTTCAAACAACATCATGGATGACTCCATTCGATTAAGGTTATTTCAGTGCACACTCACCGGCCCATCAACCAAGTGGTATGCAGATGAAAAATCAGGGTCCCATGTGACTTTTGAATCATTGGCCAACACATTTTTGACCTTATTTCAACTAGCAATTCTCCATGACAATGGTATAGAAATTCTCTCTGAGTTTAAACAAACCTTAGCCACACATATCACCGATCACATTCATGAATGGCGTCAGTGACGTGGTTTATGCAAAATAGAAACCACCAAATAAGAATGCCTCAATTGGTTTCTCAAAACACTCATTCCTCTCCTTGCCAAAGATGTTGCCTCCACATTCCCCCAAAGTGAAGAGGAATCCATGAACAAGGATGAACAATATGACCTCATTTATTCACAGCCAGGATACTTATATATGGTACTAACTGACACCCTGAGACCCGTACCATTTAGCCATGACAAAGCTGTGAATCCTCACTCAACGGATGGATTGATTGGTACCACCAAACACCAAAATCCGTACATCCAACCACCACCCATGTATGGTACACCCCAATATCCATCCATGTATGGAGGATCCCCTTANCAACATCCCTACCCTTTTGTCCTCCCTCCACCCATGAGTGCACCCTCGTCGACACCCATGATGTGCTCGACTATTCAACCAAGTTCCGGTATCCCCTCTACCTAAGCTTACACCCTGACTACTAGTGAAAGTGATATGCCTTCCTATGCACCATACAAGTCATTACCACAAAATAATTCATACTTTCCATTTCCTATTACTCCACAATCTGCTGCTCCTCCACAAGGACAAGAACACATTGGTGTTAAATTTTTTCAACCCTCTCCCATTCAACAATTTCAAAATTTTGAACAACTGAATATGGAAAATCTGACCCATCAGTCAAATAATGCCAAAAAGAAAGGAAAAAACTGAAACAATAATAACCCAGGACCAAGGGGAAACAACCCTAATAGAACCAACCTGCTGGGGGCAACCAGAATTAGGGGAACCAAAACCCACAAGGGGCAATGACAACAAACGCCAAGGGAGGAAAAACAACAACCTCCAGAGGAAATTCCCTTGTGCCCTTTGCAGTGAGCATGGTCATTATACTCACCATTTCCCCCAAATCACCGACTTCAAATGGATAAAATATTCCATGAATGCACCACGTCCTATAGCGTTGCTTTCCCCTCAATAGGCCCCACAACAGTATTTGTAACAACCATCCCTAACGATATTGCAAAACCCTATTTCACATTAAGGTGTGAGGAATACCTAGCAGGAAATGCACCCTGCCCCACCACAGATGGGACATTATCAAAACCCTAGGAATCCTGCGGATCACACTATCGTCCTCACTAGCAAAGAAGAAATTCTTATAGAAAGACGCAGTCGTCAATACAATGCACCCCCTGAATCTACTCCCACCATTTTGGAGGAAGATACAGTTACAATTGGACAACCTTTGATGATTCCACACTCTAACAATGAACCACACATTCGTATTCCTTGCATCTCGTTACGATGGAATGTGAACAAACCTCGAGCTAGGGTGGCACACAATTACAGTTTGGTCGATGAATTGACACAATCTCCTGCAGCCATGTCAGTCTTGAAGGTCCTCCAAACATGTCCCACTCAATGAAAATCATTTCTTTCCTCCTTGGGGGTAGTCGACCCTACTGATACTAGACTCATCACATTTGATCTAGATTGTGGGGAACCCTGTCTCCCCGCTTTGGTAGCTTTCTAGATACCAATCAAAATTCATAACATCACAATTCATCAATGCATTATTGATGAAGGTGCATCCACATGAATCATGTCCAAAAATTTATAGGAAAAACTTGGCTCACCTGAGATAATACCATCCGCCATCACTTTGAGAGATTATGATGGACGACCATCCTCTCCTGAAGGACTCTTTAAAAATGTCCCTGTAGAACTTGGGGGAAAAAATATCATCATCGACATTGAGGTTATCGACGCCCCACTTGATTAAAAAATCTTGTTTGGGAATAGCTATGTGTACGCTATGAATAACCTATTCTATGTTTCAAATGATGATGTTCCCCCACAACGGGAAGATCATCACGATCGATGAAGTTTCAGATTATGATCCCAACCATTCCTCCAAAATCTATAACATCATGCCTCTTGTCCACACTAATTTCGAAGCCTACCCACTCATAGATATGGGCCCTAAAATTTTCAAGGACCTCTCCTTGCTAGGGACATACCATGGAGCACCACCGCTCATACATCCCTCAACACAAGTTTGTGTCGTATCTTCCAATAGTACTGAAACTGGAGATACCATCCCTCCCATAGAGGCTCCTCCACCCCTCGATGTCCCACTAGTGGAAGAAATCCTACTTCAAGCATTACCTAAGAACCCTATGACACCTCTTACCCTTGATTTCATCCTTCCCCAAGGGAAAATCCCAGTTTGGGAAACCATCCCCCAAGCCATCACCCAAATCCCCTTCTTCTACCCCCCACCGGGTGTATAAGATTTTTAGGTAGCCGCCATGCTTACCCTTCCCAACATGGTGATTTCCATTCTGGTATGGTATCTACACCCACCCGCGATGGTCCCTCAACCACCCCTCCCTCCCCAATACGAGGGAATCCTGATGCAAATTCCAGTACTAACTCCAACTGCACCACCCTCACGCCCATTTTCTAGCACCACCACTACAACTGGGGGAAGACGAAATAAGAAAGAGCCCACCACTCCACTTCCTCCCTGAGTTTAACCTCATTGCACACTATGTGTGAAAGAGGGACACCCCACAAATAGATTTCCCTCTCTCCCCGAGTTACGCAATTTAATCCAACTCCCTCGAGTGACCACATCACCCATCGCTTCACCAAGCACACCTATTACTACCCATGCATCCCCTACTACAGGTAGCAAAGGGTTGCAAACTATATTTTCATGTGCCGTCTATTTAGAGTATGGACACTACACTCACCATTTCCCTGCACTACCTCAGTTTCAACAAATGCTAACAACAGTACGCCAAAGTTTTCAGCAAAACCCCTCTCCCTCTACGTCATCAAGTACTCGAGTCACTGACATCCATTATGTCACAACCTCAGTCAATGAATGGATGAGATTCCCTTGCTCTGTTTTTGAATCACTTGATCATTTCACATACCAGTGTCCCATGATTATTGAACACAGGCATCGTCAAATGGCCCTTATTCAAAATCCTCCAACCACCTCACTTCCTGTGATGCAAGTGACTCCCCCTATTCCATATCCATATCTTGTCCACATCACATCCCCTAAATCTGAGGCACTTCCTACCCCTCGATGGTTCATGGATAGAATATCTGAGCATTTACCCCCAAATATTCCCAACTCTCCGATTCATTTCCCTCAGGAAATATTATCCCCACCCACGGTTCACAACCCACAATGTATGAACATCTGGTTCATGTCAAGCACACCATCGCACCATCTCTATGATACCCCCTCTACATCTTCACCACCTGAAGATAAACACACGGTGACCGTCACCAATGTTACTTCCTCGGATCCCCTATATTCTCACATTTTCCACTACGATTAATATATCCTTGAGGAACTATCTACCCCCAATTGCCCATGGAATGCGCTCCATCATAGAGCACTTTTTCTTTCACAGGAATCCTTTGACCCTCTTAGCCAAGGCTCCATATGTGCAATTGAAACAAAGGATTTTATCCCGTCAGGTCATATCGACTGGTTCAACAACCCTATCCCTGCCCCCGATGCTTTTAAAGAAGCAAACATGGCCAACATTTCCCCCATTGTCAAAATTGACATTTCCATTAAACCAAGAATCATAGAGTAAATCTCTCTTTCAGGAATACCGAGACATTTTTTCCTGGTGAAATATGGAGATGCCTAGCCTTGATCCTTCTATTGTTGAAAATCATATCGATACATAGCCATTGAGGAAACTAAAAAAATGTATTAGGCCACCTTTGAACTCCATGTCAACCTTCTCTCATTCAACGAAGGAGATCTTGTTCTCGGCTACGATATCGCTCACGATACCTTCGGTCATGGAAAATTCGAGTCATTATGGCATGGAACCTACATCGTCCAACACTGCCTCACTAAAGGCACATAAATCTTGGCCTCTCCAGAAGGCTATCCTCTCAAAGAACCCATCAATGGGTTGTACTTAAAGAAACTTTACGCCTGAGCGTAGTCACTCTACTTTAGTCTTTTTCTTTTTTACACATTTGTAGAGTTTTTAGTCTTCTTTTCCCTCCATGCCTTATGTATGATCTACCATTTTTTTTATTGACATATGACTCCTCCATCGACCTATCACATCGGTTACATTGATGGAGCTAGCCGTTGGACACAAAATCTTGCATCGGCCGCTTGGGCCCTCTATACCCCCTCACATGAATTGCTCCACTCCAACAACATATGTTTGGGCTCAGCAACCAACAACCAAGTTGAATACACAATCGTCATTGGCCTCCTTTCCGAGGCCATTCATCACCATATTTTCCACCTTAGCATCTTATTAGATTCCCATATTGTCGGCCTACAACTCAACCATGTGTACCGTGTCTACGATCCTTACCTCTTCCGCAAATACTTGGAAGTTAGACTCTTATCTCGACATTTTGATTCAATTACATTTACACATATTCCACGATAATTTAATCAAATAACAGATAATATGGCTAACCTAGTGTTAGATTGGCATTTATCACATCAAAACACCATTACACATACATAAATCATCCAAAGTCTGTCAAAGCATATAGGTTAGACATCATAAAAAGCATCACAAAACATCATCACATGTGAACATCATAGAGATCATAATCATGTATATCCATATATATATAAACGATCAATGTATCATCAATGTTTACAAAAATGGTACCAAATGTACATCACCTATAGGCAGGTGAACCCCCTCATTCCTATAGGTACAAAATAGGTGTCACACTGACCTATACAAAAATGGGCTCATAAGCCTATATAAATACCAAAAATATAAAATAAGAGCACTCTTGGTAGGTCTATAGCACACCCACCAGGTCCTCTATTTGGAGGGAGTGCCCCACCAGCTGGGGGTCCTCCAGGTTCGAGGGGCATTCGCCCTGTCATAGTTTCCCCCATTATAGATGCTCTACGGATCATGGTCCGCAACTTTGCCAGAAGTCCCACACACTGCTCCAAGACGCCCTCATCCTAGAGTTGAGTCTACATTCCCTTGGGTAATCCATGTAGAACCACCTCTAGCCGACGACAAAAATCCTCAAGTACCCCGCTAGCCTCTCCTTGAGGCGCATTCAATGACCCTTCACCGATTCCGTCGAATATATTTCTCCTACCATCTCTTGCATCTTCGGTTAACCTCACACCAGCCTCGTCCCTCCGACGCCTCTCTCTTGCTCGTGGTTCACCCTGCAACGGTCTCACTAGCCCCCGATGAGCCGACGCTCTAACAACTCCACCTCTCGGCCTCGCGGCCCCACATCTGCACACACAACAAAAAAACGATAGCATCAACATCCATCCATACATAAAACATATGCTATACTATCAAAATCACGAAACATAAAATACATCAACATACCTCTATGGTCCCAAACCTCTCTAGGAGGTAAAACCATATTTGGGTCCTACCATAATTCCATCCCACCATATGGGAATTGTAGTATAATCTATGGCACCACACACATGCCAGATCGAATGTAAAATAATGGCCACCCTCCCCACCCCCATGTCATACCAAAATCGATGCCCACCACATCAGTCGTGGCTCCCGTGCAACAACCACCTCCAACAAAATTCTTAGGCGCAACATGGGCACCCTCTCCAAGAACCATGCCACCAAGATCGACCCAAAGGAAAAATCCCCCACCGGTTGAGCTGCGCCATCATCTTGGTGTGCAACATCAAGCGCTAGGAAAAATTCTCTCCACTCAATGCCATCTGCATGATCCTCAACTGACCAACACTGATCTACTGAGTAGCTAAGGATCTGTAGATCCTCATGATCATTACGATGATGCATCGATGAACTAGTGCATCCATCGCCCCAATCTTCATGACCAATCTTGACATAAATCCCTCCCCCAAACAGTATGCCTATGACAAGTCTACCAAGTGTGCCTTCCCTGGCAGTTGGGGTTCAGTAGGTAGTCCCCTCCCCTAAAAAGGGAGCCCGGTTAGGAAATAGGAATCCTCCATCGCAGAGAATGTCAACTGCTCCCCACACACAATGAAACACTATAGCTCAGTGCTCCACATGGAAGTAAAAAACTGCAATAGTTACTCTTGTGCCCATAGCAGTGAGCAATTGAAGAACTTTAGCAACCCACATACTGCCAAAGATCCTCTAACACTCGACTCATCATCCCTCACCGCCTCCTTGAAGTGTGCCCATTCCCTCTCCCTCCAGTGGACTGGCATCCTGAATTGATCACCTGCATTCACACAAACAACACTTGATCATCCATAAAAATTCATAGAACAAAACAATTCCAAAAAGACAAGTTTTTTCAAAAACCCCTAGCTTTGCTTCATGTGCGCGGCTGTCACCCCCACATACGTGCACATATGCATGCATTTTCTTCGCACAATTGTGCATCAATGTGAAATTGTCGAAGAAACAGATGCGCATCAATGCACATATGTCACACCCACAGGAACACATTCATGTGGACCTGTTCGTTACACAGCTGCGCACTAGTGCGCAACTGTCAGAGAAACAATTGTGCACAGTGCGCAACTGTTCTTTGAACATGTGCACATCCAATGTGAACCTGTTTTCCTCACTCACATGCCCCTATGCATGACTGTCCTCTCTACATATGCGCACCCCAGCACATGTATCCTTTGATCACCCATGCACTGCAGGGTCCACCCTCACAAAATATCACCATACGGCCACCCGTACGACCTTTCTTAGAAAAGAAACCCTAACTACTATATAGGAGGATTAGACCACTAACATGGCTCTCGCAAATCTTAGATCAGCTGGCTAGAATTCTTAGAATCTCTAAATCTCCTCCACAAACCTCTTGTCAACTCACTATGGTAGAAACTACAAATGAGGTGGCAATGTGGGCCCTACAACTATATATAGTCCATTTTTCCAAACTTCCAGGCTTAATTGTAGGATCTCCAAGCATCCGTTTTTCGATTAATCTTCAGCCATGGGATTAGGATCCCACCACCTACACAGTCACATTCTCTAGATCACCATCCATCCTCACCCCTGGGGGAGCATTTTCCTCACATCACACCCAAGTATGCATGATCATGTTCAAAATTATCGAATAACTGTTATATGTTCTTTATCTTCAGATATTGTTCAAGTTAGGTATTTAGTTTTCATGTGTGCAGGTACTTGGTCATCACCCACCAACACAACCCCTTTAGGTATATGATTGACACTGGAATGTAATCATTTCCTCTGAATATCAATTGCATCTCTGAGTCATACCCTCCGACATTTTCCTATAGGATCCCCCCATCCGACTCTGTAGTACTCTCACCTCTGCTACATTTTTAGTACTATCACCCAGTATCACTCTCCCCTACATGAATTGTCCCATTCATAGTCCCCTTTTGGTACTTTGACACTCATGTTGCTTTCACCCCTAGGGATGGGAGTCTCGATAGTGTTACACATGTTTGAGAATCAACCACATACTCCTTCTCCTATTTTTTCTCTCTTTCCCAATGGAATCCCAGGATATCTCCTCATGATTCAAATTTGACTGCACCTCCGCAGTATCAGTAACCCTCCATTTCATCCACAGTCAGTTTTCCCATCTACAAATTTTCCTCCATTCATTTACCTCATACAGAAACCCACCTATAGGCCCCCCACCCCCCACCAGTTCTCCACACAACTTGTGCCCTCATAGGCCAAGCCATCTTCCATTGGGGAACCCATTTATGTATCTGCACACTTATTCCAAATTATTCTTTATTCATTTGGTAATTGTACAAAGCCTTTATTTCCAACATTTACATGGATTTTTGTTGTCTCCCTTAGTGAACTTATTTTCTGGAAACACAACCCCTATCGCCCTTGGTTGGGGCATTCATTACCTTCTACTCTTGTTGACATCGTCAATAAACCCCGAGTATCCCACATTCCATGTAACTTCGATCTCTGAGTTTGTCCTCTTTGTCACGCCTCTGGAACAATTTAACCCACGTCTAGTCATCCCCTTGACGCTAGATTTAGTTTCACGATTTTTTCCAGTCATACTTCATGTATATCCCCAACCAAGGATAGTCTTGAGCCTCACCGCACCTTGAATTCATCCATGTACCTCATCAGTTCCTGTTCTCATCCAGTGGATTTCATGAAGCCCTTTGCTTCTTGGAGTCGTGTCTCCTTTTCTGTCGACATCAACACAATTTCCATAAGGGAGACATTATCTTGACTCCCATTACATTTAAAATGAGGAGTCTCGGATGACACAGAGAGAACCATCATTTCTCTCTGCTGTCGTTGACCCCCATAAAATTCAACATCAACATAATCTCATGTTACTGTGGGTCTTACTATGCGACTATTGCAGTTGTTTTACACTAGCTGAAGACCTCTGATATTTGCTTGGCCATCAATGCCTGCGAGTCATCGACACTTATTACAGGTGTCATCGCCTCTTTTTAGAGTATGTTCACCATCATAATCGTCATCTTCCATTATCAAACCGCCCCGGAGGGAGATGCAGTTATCTACATCAACATATAGCTTCAGTTAATGTCTTACATATTTCGAGTTACATGACACGAGCATGGGGCATGCCCGCCTTGTTTGTATACAATTTTTACTTTCCCACACCTAGAGAAAGGTTTGGGTCCCACAGTTTCCCCTCTCTCTCCAATGGATTTCTCTTTCCATTCCTATCAACATTCTTTCTTACAATGGTACTCTTAGTAGAATAAACATTGATGTATTTCAGCTATACGTATGCTCCTAACCTCATATCTCAGGGGGCATATGTTATCAATGAAATTTCATCCTCAAATGGTTACAGGAATCCAACATCTCCAAACACCTATTAGTTCACCCACAACTTCAAAAATGCATTTCCAAAAGGCACAAACTATACAACTGGTTAAAAAATTAATATGCGCAGAAGAACTAAAGGAGGCACGCACAATCACAAGTCATAAATGTTAGAAAAATGCACATGCGCCTGAGGCGCGAATGTATACGATAAAAGCCATGCACTCCTGATAACGACGCATTTATGGTTCTTTTCGGCCCCTCACCCACTTATGGTTCATCTCCCAAGTCGATTTGACCCTCAAATCCAAGCTGAATCCGAGTGGGGGGTTGGTCAAAGACCTAAGGGTTCCCTAAAGGGCCCTTTGTTCACACTAAACACCAGTTGGATAATCCCTAAATATTTTCTATAAAAATAGGCCAAGGGTGCACTATGAATTGAAGAATCTAATTGTATTGTTATGATGCCTCTATTCTCCTACAAGGATCCTCTTTCCTTCTTGGAGCATATTAGCATCATCTCATTAATCTATTCACCTCACCTCTTGAGGGAATAAGCTTGGATTTCTTCACCATTTCCCTTCTATTTTGGTATTTGTAAGAATAACTCTCACATAGGGGACTCAAGAGCCCTCCCTTGGAAGAAGAGGGGATCCATAAGTCCCCTTTTTTCTTTGGTGTTTGCACACTAATACAATCTCTCCATTGGTGGGATGAATATTGGTCAATTGTTTGATTAATTTTGGTTCTAATTTTCTTATGCATTGTAGTTTTGTTTCTTTAGTTGTTATTATCTTAGTTGTTTATTTATTTCTTATGCTTGATGTGTCTAACTCTTGCACTAACGTTTTTCCTGTTCATCTGACCCAACTGGACTTGTAGGTGTCCCTCTTTTGCTCATCCAAGTGGAAAAAATGATATAACAATTATATTAGTGGGAAAACACCAAAGAAAAAGGGGGACTTATGGGTCCCCTCTTCCTCCAATAGAGGTCTCTTGAGTCCCCTATGTGAGAGCTCTTCTTACAAATGGAAAACTAGAAAGGAAATGGTGAAGAAATACAAGATTATTCGCTCAAGAGATGAGGTGAATATCTTAATGAAATGATGCTAGTATGCTCCAAGAAGGAAAGAGGTTCCTTATAGGAGAATAGAGGCAACATAATAATACAATGAGATTCTTGAATTCATAGTGCACCCATGGCCTCCTTTTATAGCAAATATTTGAGGCATTATCAAAACGGTCTTTAGTGTGAACAAGGGGACCTTTAGGGAACCCTTAGGTATTTTCCCCACTCAGATTCATCTCAGATTTGAGGGTCAAATCGACTTGGGAGATAAACCAGAAGTGGGTGAGTGGCTGACAAGAACCATAAATGCGTCATTTTCAGGAGTTTATGGATTTTATCGTACACAATTATGCCTTGGGCGCATGTGTGCCTTTTTGACATTTCTAACCTATGCATGTGTGCGTGCTTCCTGTAGTTCTTCTACACATGTTAATTTTTTAGCTAGTTGTATAGTTTGTTCCTTTTGGAAATGAATTTTTGAAGCTGTGGGTGAACTAATAGGTGTTTGGAGATGCTGGATTCCTGTAACCATTTGCGGACGAAATTTCAGTGATAACAATCATACTAGAGTTTCTATGGAACATCTAAGCCCATGGAATGTAAATCTAGAACTTGCTTCAGACTTCAAGAACCTGGCATCAGTTCACACTCAAGTCTCCATGACTTCATCCAACTATATGTGCTCTTCCTTCCTTCTGCCCCTTGCTATGCTCTTCAAGCTATGCTCAAGAGATGATTTTCACAAGAGACCTTTGCTTATTATTTATACTCTCCAAGTAGCTTCCTTAGAAGCATCTTCTAGGCCACTTTGTCCACATAGTCACCTATGTCCAACTTTTCCCTTGCCACTTGTCCATATATCCAATAACCACTTGACTACTTAACCCATTTTCCTCATTTTAGAGTTAACCTTCTTATAACTACTTTCCATAATTAGAAAGTTCTCCATTTACTTTATTATTTAAATAATCCTCCGTGACTTTGTCAATTCACTTTATTATTTAAATAATCCTCTTTGATTTTATCACTTCACTTTAATATTTAAATAATCCTCTTTGACTTTGTCACTTTATTATTTAAATACTCATTGACTTTGTCACTTCACTTTATTATTTAAATAATCCTCTTTGATTTTGTTACTTCACTTTATTATTTAAATAATCCTCTTTGACTTTGTCACTTCACTTTATTATTTATATAATCCTCTTTGATTTTGTCACTTCACTTTATTATTCAAATAATATCTTCAAGCACTCTGACTTCTTTGACCTTTTGGGGCTTCAAGCCAACATATCAGGGTCCTCCAACTTCGTAAGGCCATAACTCTCAAACCATGAGGATTTATGTGACGTTACACATACCACCATAAATGTTTTGACAAGAACTATCCATATATGATAGTTTCAATAAAAAATTCATTGATCTTCATCTCATAATTCCACAATTAAGCATGGGTTCTCTAACCATACTACTAGGATAACTCAACTACAAAGCGTCTTGCCGTGAGGGATTTCACCATAAGGGGACCAATTTAGAGTTCACCACAAAGCGTCTTCCCATGAGGGATTTAACCATAAGAGGACCGCTTTGGAGTTCATCCATTTGTACAACCATGACAAGACAATAACCACTTTGGAGTTCAACGCAAAGCGTCTTCCCATGAGGGATTTCACCATAAGGGGACCACTTTGGAGTTCATCAACCATGACAAGACAATAATGAGTCATATGTACATGAATCCAACTATGCATCATATATCAATGACAACTCATTGATCCATATTCATCTATGCATATGACTATGAATACTCTTGACATCAAGGTCAATACATGATCTAGTAATCACTACATCAATATACCATGACAATACATTGTTCCTTTGACATCAATCCTTTGGCATCAACGACAGCATGATCCAACACTTCTTATGCAGGAGCTTTGAGGATTTGAATAACTTAATTAAATGGAAAAGAATGCATTATTTTCTCATCCTCATGACTTGCCTCTACATATTCAACTTCACAACAAGGAGGATCTATCTCGCTCAAGGATTCCATTTCTTCTTCACTCTCTGAATCATAGAATAAGGTATTATCAAAAAACTAAAAAGGAAAGAGATTAACCTCATCCTCTCCTTCTTGTGTAGGAAAAATATGATTTGGTATGGCTTCATCAGAGGGAGGATCACACATTAATACTTCATCATGATGTTTAATATCTTCAAGCTCTCTCTCTTAAACCATGTTCTCATTATCCTTGCTAGAAGCATCAATAAATTCTTGTTCTTCCCCAAGGGATTGGTAACCTTCATCAAGATCCCTCTCCTCAACCTTTTGTTGATCGATGTCTTGTTGCACTCCTTTCAGGAATTCTTCAACAAAGGTCTCAAGGAAAGGTATTCTCTCAAGAATTTCTGGGGTATCTTTGAGCTCAGTAATCTTGACTTCTGGAACAAAGGATTGCTCTACCTTGGATGACAAGATATTGGCTTCGATTTCCATGGAAATGTCACAAGCTTCTTGGATGTCCTTGGCCTCATTATATCAAGAATAACTTTTGTTTTTCCTGAGAATGACTTGGTATAGAGGAAAATGAGCAAATGGGGTCCAAGATGATAGGTTCTAGGGAGTTGTCATGACATCTTCTGGAATCTAGTATGGAACTCCCTAACGGTCTCATTCTCATTCTTCTCTATATGATTAAGTTTGTTTAGCAACACCATAGGATCCTCTTTGACATTCCATCTCATAAGGAACACCTCTTCTAATTGATCCATAGATGTAATACTAGCATCAGGGAGGCCATCATACCATCTCCTGACATTTTCATGAAGAGTGGCAGAGAAAATATTCATTGCCAGATCCACAACCTCATAACTAATAGGATGCAGTTGAAATAAGGACCAAAAATCATGCATATGGTCCTCAACATTCTCTTCATCACTACCAGTGAATCTAGGGAGCCATGTTTCATACCTCGAAGGCATTTTTCGAGGGTAACCCGAGATTTCACTCATATTCAAGGGTTTAAAATTTATTGGGTCCCATTGAGAAGCGATGGTTGGCTTCGTCATCAGTGGAGTCACCAGATAATCCTTCTAGGGATTATCAAAGGGAGAAGAGGGAAATACCCTTAGTGGAGTCACCATGTAAGCTTTTAAAAGTTAAAGTATTTGAGAAAAAGGCTTACCAAAAATTTGCCGTTTGAGGAAAATTGACTCAGTGTTCCCCGACAGTGGCTCCAAAAATTTATCGCACAACCTGCACTTTCCCAAATCCCAAAGCAAGTGGATGCAATATTGGCGTAAGATGGAGTGACCTATCACTGTCACCTTAATAGGAAACCCCTCTCCATTTAGGATTATATCACAGTACCCCAAGGGAGATGTCCCTAGTGACCTGAGGGTTTGAGAAGGCTAAGGTAAAATATATAAAAAAGTCCCACTCCTCTCATAGGTCACTCAAGTCAGAGGTTCTTTGTGTCTTATAGATATGAAGCAAAGGGTAAATAAGGTGTACCTGCTCAGAACAAGACAACAAATAGAAAAGAGTGTAATTTCCAAGTACCATATGATGTTAGTGCTTCATAAGATCATGAACCTCTGAAAAAACAAGTAAGATGATGTAAAAAATGAAACAAGGTAATTATTTATAAAAACAATGAATATTTTGTAACAACCACAACAATTATGCCTTAAAATTCTTGAAAATGACAATAAAATATAGCTCTTAAGTTGACAGAATGATAACAACTTGTCAGAATAAAATTTCCAAATGTCTAATCATCTTTTAATGTCACTTTTTAAGATGAATTTTTTGTTGTAATATGGATGTATCAATATTTTTCAACAACAACAAGTTAGTCAGTGAGTTAGTCTAGTTTAAGGTTAGTGAAAGTTAGTAAATATTTCAAGGAAGTTTGTTTGAGAGTTGTTTGATCAATCAATCACTAAGGTGAGTGGACTAGTGTCTTTTAGGTTATATGGAGTCAACAATAGCAACAAGAGATCTTAGAGAAAAATAGCAATTATAGTACTTATCCAAAGGAGATGGAATGGATGGAAGAGGTCTTGGTAACCTAAGGCCTCAAGCATCCAAGTCCTAAGAGAAAACCGTCTAGAAAGTAGCAAGACTTAGGCCCTAGCGGTTTCTCTTTCCTTAGACAATTTGGAAATAATGTATGAAATAGGAAATTCGAGTAGGGTTACTAGAGTGGTAGCATTTAGGGCTCTAGTAGCTACTTCTAAACAAGGTGTACTTTGAGAAAATTAAACAAGTGGAAAAACTATAGAGAGAAAGATAACAACTTATGTTTCTCTCCTAGGGTTTTAAGCAAGCAATTTCATAATATTTAACATGAACCAAGTAAAATTTACCACAAGTATTCAATAACATAAACAAATTTCATATTTTCTACTTAATTCACAAAGAATAATCAAGCCAAACCCTAGTTGAAGATCCTCCACAATGAAAAATAGCCAAAATACACCAGAATTTGCCTCTCGAAGAAGTTGTGCACCAATTAGTTCAACCAATAACCCTTAAAGAGGGTTAAATTTTAGACCACACACTTTTGTGATGAGTGATTGATCAAAAAATGAGAGTTTTCTCTCTCTATTTATATAGTATGAATGACCTTTTATTAAATTAGGTCATAAAAAGGTTGACATGGCCAAATTACATTTAAAATCTAGTTTTTAATTAAATGAAATTAATTAAACCCTAATTTCAACTCCAAGGGTGACATCATGCCCTCCAAAGGCCCTGAATGCTATCACACATGCCAACTAGCACAAATCTGCCCTCATAAGTGCAAAACCTAACTCTAGATGACGTTAGGGTCATAATGATGACATCATGTGTTGTTAAGGGTCAACGTCCAAGTGAAAAGGAAAGACCCCATGGGTCTAGGCCTTCCATAGTGTCTTGGGGGAAACATCCTTATTTCTTCCTGGTGTAAGCCTCTGGTGTCTCTATGCCCCTGGTTGGGGCCACACCATCCATTTGTGGGATTTTAGCACCATGGAGGTTTGAGCTAATCATTCCCCCATATGTACATGTCCATCGGGAAAAGTCCTGTAACAACAACAAGTATGCCCTCTAGGGGCTCATAAGTCACAGGGATCATAACAATGTCAATCAAATATAATAATCAAATTACCCAAATATGTGCATTAAATCCCCCTTTACCCAGACAAATTCTCAAAGATGTTACGCAGTTTATCAAGTCAGGTTTGGAGAGGGTCTTAGGATGTCCTATTGGGGTAATACTCCTTAAGTTCAGGGTGTTTCCTAGGTGAGAGCCAATCTAGGTCATGTAAGTGTGTGTGAGGTGACATGGGAAGTGTTTGGCCATAGGGTGCAATGATAACAGGGAAATGTAGGTCTTACCTATGGGTGCCTCTAAAGAGGGCGAGCGACACCTTATCATGGATGACATTGTTTCCTAGCCCATTCAATGCCTTTTATTCTTAGTCTTATTGCTTTTTATTTTGTGATTCAAGGGAAGAGATGAGGGACACTTTTTTGTCTTGGTGACCAGAGGTGATAGCGTTACCCATAAACATTTTATGGAGATGAGAAGTCTGGCTCATTATGAGATGCCATTTCTCTTGGCTATGCCACCAAGAGCCACTACCCTGGTTTGATGACCAGATAGATGGTAATTTCATACCGCTTGTTAGCACTCTGTAAATTTGTTTGCCTGATAAACAAATGATAGAGGTAACCTACAAACCAACTTTAGAGCTGGGTACTATCCTTCTTAGCTCAAAGAGGGCTCTCTCGTGTCACTTGGTGTTTCTTTGTCAATCAATGGATAGGTTTTTTGTTTTGGAGGGATTTTATAATTTTGCTAGAAAGGAAGGGGAGGGACACTTGGGGCCATGGATCAAAATCCTGAAAATGAATGAAAACAATGATAGGCCAGTAGAAATCTCTAGAGGATAAAGGCTAAGTGAGGTAATGAATCTGAGTTATAAATTGTAGTTTGCAAAGTGTAAGAAGAAAAAGAAAAAAAGTATATGCATCAGAGTATTAATGAAATGAATTTTGAATTAGTTAGGAAGAACTTAACACAGTTTGAATTGCTTAAGCCAAGAGCATCAAAAGATGAATTATGGGCCTTTAAAGTATCCAATTCAAACAAAAGACAGTGTAAATGAAATTAGAAAACATATGAAATACATACAAGGAGAGAAGACAAATCTCATATCACCACGATCAGAATATTTTCTAGAGACTTCAAAGGCTTCTGCATATGTATTCCATTAAGCTCAAAAAAATTACAATTAAGTTCTGAACAACTAAAAATGTGCCCTTGCACTTCTGCCAACATTAATACATTTGGAACTTCTAACATTTATACAATTTGAGTTCCTTTAGTTAGAAATCAATTACAATGGATGAACTAAAACATTTCAGCCTCTAAAAATGATTACAATAATTACAATTAACAGTTTCGATATGGGAGACGATTACAATGATTAATCAGAAAAACATTTCATGAGCCAAATGTTGATTCATCTAAATCTTCAATTTCTTCCTTGGCCACTTGTCCTGTTTTGGTCTTCTATCTAATCTTCCATATTCGGTGACACCTAGACATCATCTTCTTGTTTCTGGAAAAATGCACTTTGTTTTACCCAACCGCACTATCTCCTTCCATTGAAATTCAAAAGGGATATCATAGTCCATGTTACACATTATTTTGGTTACCCCAATGATCCATTGACAACATGTGTTCATGTTCCCCAAAATATCCTTTCTTCATGAGGAAAGTGAATGAATTTTTCCTATCAAAGACCCTATTAAGGAAGGTCGTCATAGGCTGCACCATACACAGGCTGCGACAATACCTAATCGTCGCCCCCTAATATCAAGCTGGGATGCGACTTCTCCGTAGGCTACTCTACAGTTAGGGTGTGACGATGTCAAAAGACTAAGAAAAGGTCGAGTTTCACGAACGTTCTAGAAGGGAATATTCTAGAAGGTGAGGTGGCATCTGTATGGTTGGGATCTTACTCGTTTCTTTAATTTGGTGGGATCATCCTGATCTCTTCAACCATCTCTATCTCCCTTATATAAAGAGGGATTTCTCATGGAAAAGGATAAGGTTAATGAATATTGAATAGGATAAGATTGTACAGAGAGTTCTGCATTGGATCATTCTTGAGAGCCTCATTTCAGTTCGTCAAGTCATTGTGGATCTTCTTCATTCAATATTGGAGAGTGTGTGTGTGTTGGAGAAAAGGGTCATCGAGAGGGGACCTTGAAACATCAAGGCTTTGGTTGTAATATCCACTTTCACTTTAATATAATAAGTGATATGTTTCTTTCCCATAAAACTTGTCTTGTTTTATTGTATGATTCCTTGATCACATACATAGGTTCTCGTTGAGTACATTATACTACTTTCACTTTGGTTGTTTTTTGTTCCCTTGCAGATTTAATATCACAAGAACAGTAGAGTGGAGCTAGGACAACAACAACAAGATGAAGTGATATTTAAATGGTATGTTTCCCATATCTTGTTAAATAGTAAACTCAATGATTAGAGATTAGGGAAAGTGTCATATTTTGTTATGTTTTGTTCTAGATCTAGGTGGATATAGGGAGATCTGTTTATGTCTTCATTTACCGATAAGTCCCATAACAAAATTGGTGACCATACTGGGGATATGACCTCCTTTTTATTTTTTTCTTCTCATTTTCCTTTAGCCTACTTTCCTCTAATAAATTTCATTCTCTGAGTCTGTGGGTGATCCATCTAGACTTCCTGGGTTTGGAAGTTCATTTAGATTTTTTTTTCTTTCTTCAAATTTTTCTTCATTTACAGAGATCATTGCACTGCACCATATTGGCAGCTTATGATGACCCTTAAACATCGCTCCCTTCTTGTAATATCCCTAGGCCGAACCCAGTAGCAAATGTAAATGCAAAGGTACTTAAGCTGGTGAGATATTTGATATCATTTTTGTATGCACCTTTCATGGCATAGTGTGTGCATGTACTGCACAGAAAAATGAGGAAGTGTGCACATCCCAGGCTACTGCGTGCAACAACTTAAGTGCACGCGATTTTGAGGCTAGGGAGCCTTTGTGTATATGTTTTGTTTTATAGGCTGGTGAACTCGTTTTGGATTATTAGGCCAGAGAGCCTAGATGTCAAAGGCCAGTGCACCTATTTTTGTATATGTCTCATCATTAATATAAAATACATCGTTGTGCGCAGACCAACTACAATAAAATAGTATGGGGAACTAAAATCCACTATTTAGGGAAAGGGTGGGGGATAAAGTTAAGGAAAAGGGATAAGCTAGCGAGCTTGAGCCAAAAAAGAATATTATATTAATATTTCTTAAAGTATAAAGTATGGATAATTATTTTATCCTAAGTTCCAAAGTTGGGGACAAATGGGCCAAAGTAGCTCCCAACATGACAAGTGTCAAGTTGGGGACATGCATACATATTGTTTGGACTTAGTTGATTTTCCATCATTCTTCCTTCCATCATTTAGTCATCTAGTAAATCATCCAGGGGAATTCACACACTCATTGAGCTATCCTCTATATATTCATGTCACTATACCTGAACCTGTATCCATAGCCATACTTGTTTTTGTATATAGTTATCTTGGGAGCTGGACCCAAGAAGTGGGTTGTTAGGCACGTGGGATATTGAAGAGGTGGGTTTTCAGGCTCGTGAGAAATTCCTCTCTAGGTGAGAGAATTGTTGGGAATTAATTTCCTGAAGGTGCTAAACTACAGCTACAGGAATCTAAGACTTCTTGCCCGCCTTGTTGCTGAAGCCCAGAAAGGAAGTGGGGTAGCTGAAGGATTGTTGAGAGGAGAAGGGGCACACTTCCTGGGCTGGGATAGGCATGTGAGGAATGAGGGACTGTAGGCTATTAGTTTGAGTGGACACTTGTGACGGTGTCTTTCCTATTGTCTATGAGCCATTAGCCTGGTTAGGAATCCCTTTACCAGGGTGGAGTTTAGTCCCAGCTTGGAGGTGACCCACTATTGAGAGTGATGAGTAGTGTGGTATAAGGCTGGGAGGTTCGTGGAAGGTCTGCACATAGTTGGTGATATTATTACCAAGATAAATGCCAATTGTGTGATAAATTTACATGCTGCATTATTATTTACTTGTTCATTTTTATGGGTTTATCTTATGCGTGGTTATAATTGTCTGTATGTTTATGGGTATTTCGTGTATATGTTGCATGTCTATGTTTACTGTTATTTCAGTATGAATTTGTACTTTTAAATAATGTATTTGTTTGTTTACATTTTATATATGAAGTTTCGCAAAGGTTCCACGTGTATATGTTTTAATTGCATGCAATTCAAAAATGTTATGTGACATAGCTCAGTTGGATGTTGGGTATGTTACAGTATGTTCCGCAAAGAGAAAGAAATAGTTTCTCTCATGTATCGTGGCCCGACATGGGTGGATGGGGACGTTACAATATGGTATCAGAGCTTCAGAGTTCAACACTAAGCCTAGATGGACTGAACAAGTTGAATTGAAGCTAAAATTCACAGAGGATTGATTTCAAAGTGGCCAAATTTCAAGTCACGGAGTGTCCATGGTAAATTTTAGAATCAACGATGCAGAATTGGGGAAATCCCCAATTTCTGTTGTTAAATTCATGAGAAAATGGAGAAATTCGACTAAGTGGTGAGATATTATTGGTTTAATATCTATTCTAGCAAATTCAAACCTAGAATTGGTCTAATTTGAAGTTATAGTGAAGCAATGACAGATGGAGCAAGATTAGTAAATAAAATTCTCAATTTGTGAACTGATTATGGGAAAAATTCAATTCAGAAATGTCAAACCACAATGATTTGTTGTTGCAGAGGTTGAATTGGTGTTATTGGGGTGAAATTGAGCAAATTTCATAGTTGCAAAATGTCTATGGTAAATTGGGGAAAAGGTTAGGAAAAATCCCCAATTTCTGCAGCAGTATTCACAAGGAATTGATGTGCATAAAAATTAATGTGCGCAGGTGGGCGCACTAAAAATGCATGATGTGCAGTGAAAATATTGTGATAGGTTAAATTCGACACTGCACAAAAAGATATTGGCATGCTCGTGTGCACGTTAAATTTTGGTGCCGTGCGGAAAAATATTGGTCTGCAGGTGCGCACACTAAATTTTGGTACTGCGCAGAAAAATGTTGACGTGCGGGTGCGCGCACTAAAATTTGGCACCGCATGGAAAAATATGGGTGTGCGGGTGAGCAAGCTAAATTTAGCATTTCACAGTGTGCATATGCATAGTAAGGTGCACACGGTGTGCACACACATAACAATGGTGTGCGCAGTATTCACAGAGTGTAGAGGAGTTTTGTTGGTGCACGCACAATGTGGGTATATGTTGTTGCATGACAGTTTAGTTAATGGTGCGTGCAGAGTATTTGTGCATGGTGGAGACGTACTCAAATTTGGCATGGTGCAGCGCATACAGTGAAATGCACATGAAATATCAATGTGCGATAAAAAAATTGTGCGCAACAGGTAATAGTGCAATAACCAAAACTGTGCGTAGTGGATATTAGCACACAACACAAAAGCAGTTCGCGCAAGTTATTGGAGTGACAAAAAAGTGATGCACAGTGGTTATAGGTACGCAGAGCATGATTTACCTTGTGGTGTTGCTGCGTATGCTAAATATGGGTGTACAGGTTGAAAGTTGTGCATGCAAAGTCGTCTGGAGGGTGAACAACAATGAAAAACCAACAATTTTCTGTGATGATTTATATCATTCGAACGTCATCTTTTTGTTGCGCGTTTTTGAGGCCCTTAACAACATTTTTAAGTACTCAAAAACTGAGAGAACAGATTGTACCAAGGTACACTCTGTCTTTGCAGCTCAAATAAAGGATATCAGAGAGATATTTCTAATGGTGTAAATCATTCATCAAACAAAGTTTTTATGAGAAAGTTATAGCACAAACAATGGAGGGTAAATTTTAATACCCAATTAACTTCAAAAATCCATAACTTTCTTCTCTAGAATCAAATTGAGGCACAAGAGTAGCCAATGGAAATATATTGAGACATAGAAGACATTCCCAGATCTGAATTAAATTTCTCGGCATGTTAAAAATATTTAATATGGAAAAGAAGGTACCTATAACATTCCATACCAAAAACACGAACTGGCCTAGAACTTCAGCACGCTGTAACTAGCAACCAAGAAACCAGAAAAAGGTGAAACTTGGAAATAGTGTCCATAATATGTATATGAAGAAACCCAATTGAGATCCTATGAAAAAATCCATGGAGTAGGTGCAAAAATGCATAATTACAGTGTAGAGTTGCGCCAAGTTGATGTGTGAACAAAACAATTAATGGACAATTTTCAAATAGACATAAATTTCTGCTCAAGACTTGGAATTGAGCATGGGAGGAGGCGTTGGAAAGGTATTGGACATTGGAATATAGATATCCACCCAGAAATTTGATATAGGCATTCAATTTTCCAGAAAATCAGAAGAAAGAATTATGGTATTTTATTGAACCAGAATGGTTCATACTTTCATGAAATTGTTGAGTTAGTTAGCCTGACAAAGTTTTGGTGGCTGCACATTTTGCAAAGTTAAAAAAAACTAGATCAGATCAGGATCAAAACAGAGTCTAGAGTAATGGAATAGGCATAGGTCACTTACATCCGGGAAGATGAAATTAGAGGGATGGATGTCCATTTGGGCATTGAAGGAACAAACTCCAATGGACATGGAGAAGGAAGGGATGAAAACGTGAATATGGTAGATACCATTAAAAACGTGCAGAAGGATTTCCAAAGACATAAATATGATAATGAAAGGATTATGAGAGCCAAGGAGAAACAAGATGAATTCAACATGAATTTATTGGAGAGCTTGAACATAATAGAAAAGAAATTGGATAAGGAGAGTGGCTCAAGAAAATCAGGAATTCATAGGTCTTCTGATGAGGAAAGAAGAATAAGAAGTGTTAGTAGACATCACCATCACTCCCCAATGAATTCTAATAAGAGAGAACAAAGCAACTCAATTACATCCCCTGTCAGGAAGCATAAGGGGTCTGGGGTGGATGAGCTACGAGGATAAATGAACAAAATCAAACCTCCTACATTCAATGGTGAGCACAAGAAGGATGAGGATGCAGAGACATGGTTGTTGGGCATGAGAAAGTATTTTCAATTGCATAATTATTCTTCTCATGTAGAAGGTAGAATTTCCATCTATCAACTCAAGGGAAAGGCATCCATGTGGTGGGATCATCTTGTGCAGGTGTAGCACATTAAAGAGAAAAGTGTTACTTAGAGGAAATTCAAGAATTACTTTGAGAAAAAATACTTGACTAAGAGATACTATGACAATAAAATGAAAGAGTTCTTTGAACTCAAGCTTGGGATGATCTAGGGGATCAAATTTTGCTCAAAATTCAAAGTGCTTGAAATCGTTTCAAATCGAATAGGAGCGTAGGCCTCGTCGTCACGAAACCAACACAACTCGTTTGGGTTCAAACAAACATTGGATGAGAGAGATATCGTATTCTGTTCAAAATGTCAAACAGGCAAAAAAAAAGGATGTTGACTGTACAGTCCGTACGGATGATGATGTGGCATGTCCGTATGACACCTGGAAGAGTTGAATTGGCAGGACCATACGACACATGACATTCATTGGTTGGTAGATGTGGACGAATAGTCTGATGACATGTGGCATATTCTATCCAATGGTTTGGTGCCACGTGGCCTAGTCATGGGTTGCCACGAGGCACACTGTTATTGGTTGTTGGTTTAAAAGTTATGGAGTCCGTGGAGATCAAACCCTGAACCTCCCCACCATGCAAAGCCTTTTCAAAGTCATCCCTACCAACGTGCCACGTGGTGTGTCTTATTATATATATGGATTGATCTAAATTTAAGTTTGAGTTGATGTATGGTTGGCGTGGAGGTCCGGGCTGGGGCTTAGCTCCAGGCCCCAGTCACATATATCGTTGCCATATGACCCTTTGTTACACCGTATGTGTGCATGGATTTTGATTTGGTTTCAAATGGTTATACAACCATTCGACCGCCACTTGTCCATTATCTATTCGCCTTTGGAAACAAAGCATGTTTTGCACTTGCGTGTGGTCACATGACCCTTATGACCACAACCTTGGCGGTTAGAGGCTAGGTGCACCAATAATCGTCCTACAGTTCACACCATTTGTGCGGTTGCACCTGGTGTTGAGGTTTAACACATAAAAGCATGTGGGGGCTAGGTTGAGGCAACAAGGGTGCATTTTGGCGATCCAGAGACAACAAGTTTGAAGGGGAACTTCCAGAAAGCCTATCTTCTTCAATTTTTGGCCAAACGAGGTGCCAAAAAAGACCAGCTAGAGGTTTTTGAATGTTTTGAAGCCATTGAAGCCATCTATTTGGAATTTTGAGCACTGTAAAGAACATATTTGATCACTTTGAGAAAATAATACAAAATATCCATTGGAAGCTGGACCAGGAGATGTAGCCCAAGAGAGGGGTGAACTCCTTTATCATTTGCTTTGTTATGTGTTTTCTATTCATTGTTTATTGTTGTTGTTTATATGCATCTTGAATGAGTAAATTCTATAAAATTTGTGTTGCAAAATTGATCCATTTTCATTTTAACATATGAATTAAATCTTGCAAATAATTTCAAGCGTACAAGTCTTCTTCATTTTTAGATCAAGTTGGTATCAGAGCATAGGTTTTTGAAGACTTGATTATTTGCAAGTGTTTTTTTTTCTGATGCTCACAAGGTTGAAACTCACAAGAGGAGAAGGTCAACTTGTAGAGCCAAGTTCTCATCCTTCAAGAAGGAATATTATATCATCACCGGAATTTTCAAGGAGGCATTCACCAAGTATGGCTCATGAAGAGAGTCAGGAACATATTCCTGCAAAATATGAAGATCTCAGAAAGGCTATCATGGAAATGAGAGAAATCATGAAACTCTTGATGGGAAGGAATACAAGGTTGCAAGGTGAAGGCTCCAACCCTTCAAAGCACAAGGGAGACAGTGGTGATAAAACTCCAAATGGAAATGGAGGGAACGATGCTTCTCCACCACCCTCACCTCCATCGTCTTCTTCTTCTTCTACCAGTTCAAGACCTCTTCCAAATTCTCCAAAAGGACATGGTAAAACTCCTTCAAAAATTCCTTTGTTAAAGCTTGATATTAAATTCGAATTGCCAATGTACAATGGAGAGGTAAATGCTGAGAAATTA
>ML792601.1:56208-71003 GCA_009831015.1 Picea engelmannii
ATAGGGACCTGACATAACCATCAACCAAGGTCGAAGTGCCCCATCCTCCTGACAATTCTCCAAGTGTTCATCAATTTCTTCACATGAAATATCTAAGAGAATCATGTTATGCTTACTTCCTAGATATTTAGGTAAAAACAAAGTAAACACAACTTTATCTTTATTATGAAGTTTTTTCGTATATGAATCTTCAAGCCAATCTAAGATTCTGTCATAAAAATTAGGATGCAAACTATGAATTTGATGAAATGGATATATCAATGGGGAACACATCATAAGAGGATTCATGAAATCGATTAGATTATTGGTTTGAACACTTCCTTTGATGATATTGATCGTTTCAAAATGTGAAGCATAAACATTAAAATTCGAACTAATCAAAGAAAGAATATGCAATGTAGAATATTCGATCTCCATAAGGATGAGTGCATTGTCTTTTTCAACAATAAATCGTGTAAAATCATCTTGCAACATGTCATTTTTCCATGCGAGTGACGAAAGTGAAAGAGCATCAAATCCAACTTCATAAATGTTATGTTTGGAATTAATTTCACCAAATTTTCGGATATCAAAAGGATTTGATTGTGATGGAAAAGAGTAAGATATTGTGGGTAAAGTATCAAGTCCACCAAAATCTATGAAGAGATCTGGATATAAAGAGTAAAATGAATAAGAAATGATCACATGAAAAGAATATCTTGAGATATGATATTTAACAATGGTATTCTCAAGACATTCCTCTTTACTTTCCTTAAAACTTTCACTCTGCTTTGGTGGTAAATTCTTTAACATAATATGATCATCTAAATTTGTCTCATGTATGATAGATAATTCAAAACTTTTACAACAACCATCTAATCTTTCTTGTGGATAAGGTATGATTTGTAGATGAGGGTTTAAGTTTTCTTCTTCCAATTGCATATCTACATCTCTAATCAGTTTCATAGGAATGTTAGAATGCTTAAGATCATTTTCATCCCCTAAGTGTTATTCAATAACTGAATTTAAGTACTGATTAGATATAGAGTTAGAAGAATAAGTACATTCACCTTGACCCAACATAAAATATTCTTCCACGATGTTTGAGGACTGAGTATACAATGATTCAAAGGAAAAACCAATTTGATTTTCAGTAAGAACATTTTCAATAGATTCTACCTCCTTTGCTTGTTCAAAATTTTCGGATGGATTCCTCTCATACTACGAACAAAATTCTTCTCGCAATCGAGTGATAGGATTTGCAATTGAATCATCATTCACAATTGAATGTGATTGGATGAAAGGGATGCAAGAATCATAGAGGATATTTAGTACAAATGACATGTCATCAAGATTAAATTTACAGAGAACATGATAGATTCTTGTTGAAAAGATTTCTGGAGATGAATTGCCATTGATTAGTAAAGTCTGAAATTCTTCACATAATTGATTATAATTATATTTTTCAAAATCATCTAAAAATTCATCTACAAACTGAAACCAATCAATAATGTGATATGGTGGAAAAGACTCAAACCAATGTTTAATCCGACCCCTAAAAGTGAAACAAAACAATTTGCATAAAACCTTTAAATTAGAAATGTCATGCTTGATGCATTTACACCAAAACTTGTTAAGATAGTCTTTTGCAGATACATCCCCTCCACCATCAAAGGTGAGTTTGGACAAGTGAGAGATTGTCTCGTTGGGAATATCAGGTAATGAGAAGTGAAAAGCATGTTCCAACACAACGATTTGGGGATCCATGGGAAATTAAATAAATTCGAAACAAAGACTCCTACAAGGCTAGCTTGTCAGTCTAGCCTACCTTCTAGTGCATTTAAAGATGACACAGAAGAAAATTTTATAAATCTAGAATTATGACAGGTTGAGGGGTAAAACTTTTAATCATTAAATTTACCTTTGCCCTCCTTCTAGCGCCATTTGTTGATGGGCTAAAATGACCATCCGTCAATTGGAAGAACGAGTCTGGTCTGGGGTTGTCTAAATAACCCAAGTTGTTTGGTATAACTCGTTCTGACGGGTTTAATGGATCCATTGGCCAATCTAAAAGTCCTAAAAGAAACAAATAAAATAGATAAAAGAGATGAAATAACTAAATAATTACTAAACACTATATATATATGTACATATGTTCTAATGTAACTGTAGTAGTTGTATTTAAGTAGAAGATATACAAGTCTCGTTTATTTACATGATTTACAAGCCGCAAATTTTAATCGAAACTTACGAAAATCGATGTGAAAATTTATTGCTTTTAGGAAGTAGATAAAGAAAGAACATAAAAATATTTATTGTTTTTCTTTTATAAATTTAAAGAATCTTGCAAAATTTTTTAATGAAACATGAACATGTGGATAGTCAAAGATGAATCATACATTCTAGTTTCAATGATATGTAAATGACAGAAAAATACAAAGAAGTTATCCTGTCAATGAATTAGTGAGGTGTATATAAGCATCTGCATGAGTGGTGAACATCCAACTGCCATGTCCAAGAGATAAATCTGCAATGAACCTTATGACTGCTCTAAATAAATTCAAAACATGTATTGACAACTTAGGTTTTAATGACAGAAAAGGAAACAAAAACATAAACCTGTGATCTCATAATTATACATGATTACAACAAGATAAATCTGGAAACAATCTATTCATTTTATCATTCAATTTAAAACTCAAAGATAAATCTCATTATTTAAATTGAATATATAATCACAACATTTATATTTTGATTGAAGCAAATGATAGATGGTATTTATACTATAAACCTCATACACATCACAGATCATTTAATCTAAAGATATCAGACCTGCACATGTAATAGGATTAAAAAAACATAAATAACAACATTATAAACAAAAGGCTAAAGCCAAAATGCATATATGTCGTTCTATTAAGTTTTTGGAATCACTTGTCCATTCTGTAGTCCTGGAAGAAATATTTTGGATAATAGACTTTAAAGATTGAAAAATTAATACATAAATGATAATAATTAACCATGTATTGATAAAAAAGACTAAATATTTTTAAATCAATGCATAATCAATTATTCAAAGAATATGAATATATTATAATGAAAATAAAACCATTTTACTCATAGGACAAAAGCCATTAAGAAACCTGGAATTCCATATTCTTCTGTGAAAATACTAGTCCATTCTCCCAAAGATTCCAGCCATCCATTACTCCATTTAAAAAGAAGTAAAAAGTTTACAAATAATATAATATACAAAAGAGAAAGGATAAAAATCCTCCTCTCCAATTCTTGGATCTCCGAGGCTCTAAAATTTCTCATATATTTATACAATGAATGAACAGTCTGGGCATCACTATTAATTTTCGCCACCTAAAAGTTTTGTCTTAAAAAGACATCAATATCTCTCAAATCATACATTTGTTTGGGAAAATCTCTAGGTGGAAGGTAAATGTGTCCATTGGGATTCTGGGTTTTCAACCGTTTCTTCAAATTCCTCATAGTTTGGATGAAATCAGTTCTGCAAAATCGTCTGTCTGATCTTGATGCCTTTCCAAATTTTATCTGTTGTTGCTCATAAAATTATTTGTAGCAATCCAAAATTATTTTTGGATCAATCATATTGAACGTATTTGGATAATAAAATCAGGCCATGATCAGATCCATATCAAATATTTGATAATAGAAACCTGTGAAATGAAAAGAAACCTAAATTAATAACCTAAAAATCGTGAATAAAACAAAATCTAGAAAAATAAAAAATGAATTTAAGCTAACTATAACTTATAAACAAACATTGTTTATAATTTTCTTTCAAATATGATCTAGAAGCTTCAAGTTAATGGAGAAAAAATATTAATTTTAGGTTTTTACAAAATCAAACAAATGATAGATAATTCTTTTGTTATTATTATTTTGAAATGAGATGCAAAATGAAAAAAGAATTTAATTAATTAATATCACCAAATGATTTCATGAAAATGAGAAACCAACCAAGATATTGTTTGATTAAGTATTGAACCCATTATTCAAAATAGTCAAACTTGCTAATGAACAAAAGAAAGAACGCATAATCATAATTCAAACGAAAGTAAACATTTGATAAAAATTAACGTTTTGTTTAAATTGAGATTTTTATGCTCGTTTCTAACTTTTGACATATACTCTTGTAATGAATATATCATACTATAGTGAATGTCTTAATTTGTCTCAATGCAAGCCAAGGTATGGAACTATTTGAAAATGTTGATTCTGTGGCTCATTATAATTATCAAGATTGTAACGGGGGGCCCTTTAAATTTTGTAAAAAATTTAGGGGGAGTTGTTGGGGCCCAACAGGTGCCAAATTTGGAGGATCATGGATTCTTGAAAGATTTTGAAGATGTGTTCAAGGAGGTACCAGGACTACACCCAAAAAGAGATATTGATTTCTCTATAAATTTAATGCCTGGAGCAGCTCCAGTGTCAAAGACTCCTTACAGAATGAGTACACCAGAATTGAGGGAGTTACAAATGCAGCTTGAAGAATTTCTGAAGAAGGCGTATGTTGGACCTTGAAAAAGTTTTGGGAGATCCTTGGTCAAGTTTGACCTATTTTGGGACTTTGACAGCCTGTCGAAGGTAGAGCATAAGACGAAGCAGAGATCACGGGATCTCAGCCCCTTTTTGGGATTTGGAATTATGTAACAGGTATGGGATGTCGGCCCATGGGCTTACCCATATTTAGGCCTATTTTGTAAAGCATAAATAAGATGTCTAGGCAATGTAAGAGGATGGATTTAAAAATGGCTAAGTGATAGATCTATGTTATTGAAGGATAGTAAGTACTTTGTGCATACTGTGTGAGACTTGCAGAGCTACGTGCAAGTAATTGTAAGAAGGCTTGGTGCTTTACCCTAGCTAGAAGAAGGAGGATCTGGTAGAGTACGCGAAGATCTCCTATCTTCTACGTAGTAGGATTTTGATTCTATGTGCCAGTAAGAAGCTTGAAAAAGACAATAAATAAGAAGAGTTGGTGGACGTAGCCCCAGGCTGGGGGTGAACCATGTATATGCTGTGTTTCTCTGCATTGTGTGGTGTCTTGACGTGTTTATGTGTTTATACTTACTAAGTGCTTTGATATAGATAGATAGATCTTTTTATTATTTGTGCTAATGATGTATATGGATGCTATATCTAACCTATGTGAATGTTCTTAGTGCTTGAATCTGCTATATCTAATCTACCTCTCTATGATAAGTGCTTAGATACCTCAGATCTGGATGAATGATGCGATGCTTTGTTTTATTTGTGGAGTAGATAGTGGTTAAATATTGATGAAATGTCAGTGCTAAGTGCTTTGTTAAGTATTACAATCATAGATTTTTGTCCCAGTTAAGGTTGTAGACACCTGAGTCCTGCAACCCCCTTGCCTCTACCTCGAGTGAGACTTCATCTGCTTCAAAGACGTTACTGAAAGGGCCAGTAATTACGGTTTTGTTGGTGCTCTTTTGTAGCGTTGAACCCTGTGTCTTCCCTTGTCCCAACAAATGGTTATGTTGTCGAGACCTAAAACTGTGATTGCTGAGAACTGAGAAAGAAGAAGCTTTGTGCAAAGATCTGACCTGAAATCATGAAATCTTTGTGCGTAGATCCATCGCTCTAGTGCACAGTACTCTACTTAGTTTGTGAATCTCTATGCTAAAGAAAATAATTCCGATCTAAAGAAAAGAGGTAAGATTTGAAAACTTTGTGCTCTGAGAAAGGTAAAAGTGAGAATTCTTGATTAAAATCTGCAAGCTCTATGCTCTAATAAAGGTAAGAATAGTGAAAAGTTCTAGATATGAAATCTTTGTGCTCTGAAGAAGTAATATACGTGGAAATTTTTGTTTCTAAAGTATGGATCTAGGTATGTTTGATGGATTCTGTCCTAGCTTGAAAACTAGGGCATTAATATATGAAAGAAGGTTTGTTATATGTAGATCTGATAAGAATAGTGAAAGTTATGTTATACCTACGCATAGAAATAATGTTTGGACTAACAAGTGGATGCAAGATCCCAAAAATAAATGTTTGCAGGTTAGCTACTATGACCCTAGCACGTAGTACAGAAAGAGTTGTGGATCATTTAAAAGAAAGAGAGGATTAACTCTCTGTTACAGTTGCCAAAAGCTAGGACATCTTGCTAAGGAATGCCTTGGGAGAATACCTAGTTGTCTTTATTGCAAAGATATGGACCATGAAGTATTGGATTGCCCTAGAATGATTGCTAGGCTTGAAGGAATGAAAACGAGACAAGAAAACCCTAAGGAAGATCCAGAAATGGTAGAACCTGAGAAAGAATCAGAGCAAGTATTTCTATAGATAAAAGAAACCCTGAATGATCACTGACATGTCAGTTTATCAGAGATATTCAAAGAAAAAGAATTCCTTGAAGAAAGAATAGGAGACTTCAACATTGACTGTGTTCTGGATGAGGAAACACAAGTGAATTTCATGACAGAAAGAACTTGGGAACTTTTAGGGAAGCCTGTTATGACTCCTTCATTGGGAGGACTAGGTCTATTTAGAGGAAAGCTGATAAACCTATGTGGAAATATCACCCAGATATCTATGAATGCCAATGGAACTTTGACAAAGGAAGATTTTGAGATTGTTAAATTTATTGAGAACAACGCCCCATTTACCATGTTACTAGGAAAACCTTGGATTGAAAAAATCAGGCCAGAAGGAAGGAAGAAGAAGAAGTTTTAGTGCAGAAGAAGCAAGAGTTAAAATATTTCATGACTAGAAGGATCACACACTTGATTGAAGAACAGAAGAACAGATCAAAGCTATCTAACTCCAAATACCCAGATGTCGAAGTTGTAAGAACACTAGAAGACCCACAGAAGATTGTAGTACCTATTCCAGCTAAAGAAGAAGTATCACCCTCAAATATTAGGAAAGAATCTTAATAGCGCAAAGTAACTATGCCAAAAGAAGATAAGAATCAAAATGGAAAAAGGCATACTGAGACAAAGCTCACTAGAAAGAAAACTAAATAACTAAGTAAGAAGAGAGCTAAGATCAACAAGTTACAGAAGGTTCCAGAGGGAACTTCAGAGAAGGAAAATTTGAAAAATTGGAGCTTTGTTGGGATAATAGAGTAGTGTCACATGGCACTTCTCCATGTCAAAGCAATATATCCATTGGGACTAATATAACCCTTCATCCGACCCCCCGAATGGGTAGAAAGGCATGTATGGTTCACCACCAAACCGTTGGACCGTGCCATGATGGAAAGAACAAAGTTAATGAATTCTTCTCAACTATTGCAAGCAATCCATTGCCAAGTTATCTATTTATCCCATCGTGCCATGCATCGAGAACACTTTTTCTAACCATGAATCTGAGCCCCCAGACTTGTTGATTTTACACAGTGATCATTGCACTATTTTCTTCTATCCTATTACAGTGTCTACGTTACTCCTCGAACATGAAGATTTCCAACCCTCAGCATATATGTTGGATGAGTTCAACTCTGCAGAGAGAGTTTTTGAAGAAGTTATGCTCAACCTCATGACTGAAAGAATCATGTCGATTGTTGGCACAGTGGTAGACCTAGGGTTCAATGCTCAAAAGAACACCAACAAATCCCTAACTACCGACCCTTTTGGCAACACCTGCGAAGAAAATGAAGTCTCACCCTGAGGTAGAGGAACGGGTGGTTGCAAGACTCAAGTGTCTTCAACCTTAGCTGGGACATGAATCTATGATTATATTTTTTAGAGATCACTTAACACCGATAGATTATCAATATTTGACCATTACTCTACTTCGCAGATAGCACATAGCATCACAAAATTCACTTAGGTATAATGTATTTCAACATTTAGCCATAGTAAAACAGATCAGGTCTGGTAGATTAGAACTAAGCACATTCATACATGTCTAAGAAGCACAAAGCATAAGTAGATCCATCTAAACATGTCCAAGCACTTAGAAAAAGAAGGGATAAACACATCAAGTTGAAGCACAAAGCATAACACACAATATTTACGTGGTTCACCCCCACCCTAGGGCTACGTCCACCATCTCTTCTTCTTTATTATCTTCAGTCACATAGGTTACAAGCACAAAGCCACAAAAACCCTACTCTACATAGGATAGGATATATGTACACCTCACTAGATCCTCCTTCCCTGAGTATCTAAGCACCCAGTCTCTTACAAACACTTGGAATTAACACTGCAAGTTCAACAGTATGCACAAAGCCTACTCAATCACATAGATCACTTGCACATATAAATATTCACCATCACATAGATGTACCCTCTTACTTACATCACCTAGATTACCTATTTATACATACCAAATAGGCCTAAACATGGGCAAATCCCATGGGCCGACATCCCATTCCCGTTACATTATCCCAAAGACCCAAAAAGGAACCAAAAGTGGGCCGAGATTCCGCAATCTCTGCTTCATCTAGCGCTCCATCTTCGACAGGCTGTCGAAGTCCCAAAAATGGTCAAACATGACCAAGTATCTCCAAAAAATTGGTCAAGGGCCAATAGGCCCCCAACACTCACCTGTGACTCATCCTCAGTCAATGGTCTGATCAATTCTACCTCGAATGCCTCAAGCTACTTCGACCTGCTATTGTGCTACGACGTCTTGCTCAAAAAGCTCTTGGATGAGTGCATCATTGATGGGTCCCTCTAGGCGCTGCTCTGTTGCACTCACAACTTGTTCTAGCTCTGATCCTCGGCTTTCAACCTCTGTGAATAGCTGACATGCCTTAT
The DNA here is from genome assembly GCA_009831015.1 of Picea engelmannii. Taxonomy (NCBI): domain Eukaryota; kingdom Viridiplantae; phylum Streptophyta; class Pinopsida; order Pinales; family Pinaceae; genus Picea; species Picea engelmannii. Next base: position 64,950 of record ML792601.1, read on the forward strand.
CTTGCATCAGTTGAAGTTGTTGAGTCACTTCCATCACTTTGATTTAGATAGTGTGGATCTGCTATTGGGCCATGCATTGTTCATGAGATATCTTCATTCATTCTATGGGTGACAGGTCCTTCAACTATGTCTGTAGCTTTTAAGCTTCATACTTTTCCTCCTAGAGCTGCGACTCCAATTTATATAACTCTGGGTTCTCAGTGAGGTTCTCATATGTCTGGGCACTACGACTACTTAGCTTCTTGCACTCCAAGGCAAGAGCTTTCAGTTTGTCAACTACACTATGGGAATTTATTTCTCTTTGGTCTCTAATATCCTGTGGGGTCTCAGGTACTGCATGAAGCTCTAGATCCGCAATGTGCTGCTGGAGCTTCTGGATCACTTCTGCGAGCTGTGCCACCTGCCGTGGGATTCTTTCTTCAGTATTTACCTCAATGACTATCACAGAGTGAAGTGCTATGTTGACCGCTTCCTTTACTTCCAATTGCTCCACCAACAACTATTCCTTTCGTTGTTGTAGCTGTGCTTTCTCATCATTCCACTTTTCTTGGAGAGCACTCTTTTCTTGTTCTGCAGCACTGCGTTGTTCTATAAGTACTCCCTATACTTGTGTCAAAGCCTGGATGGATTTCTCTGTTTCATCTTGTTCTTTTTGAAGTCGTGCCTCAAATGAATCCATGATTTGGTGGAGTTGAGCTAGCTCATCTCCTACTTCTGGTGTTCCGACTAAAAGGGGTGCAGTTGAGACTGCACACTTCGACTGAAGTGCCTGTTGTACTCCTTGGAGCTCTATCTCGCTCTGACTGTACAACTCCTCTTGTTTAGTATCTTTCTTGTCTACTATATCCATCACAACATCATTCAAAGTTGCGACAATAAAGTTCAAGTTGTCTAGGGTCAGTGTGGTCTGCAACTTAGTCATGGGAGCTTTGGAATTCTTCCAGGAAGAAGGTTTCCTTGGTGAACCCTTCCTCTTCTTCAAAATCTCTGCTTCGTCTCTGTGCTTCTGTTTGACTTCTTCTAACTCTTCACCATCGCCCTCTTTCTCTGGCATGATGGAAGAAGTCTTCACCGAGGCACTACTTAAGTCTTTCACTTCGTTTCTCTTCTATTGCATGCTAGGTCCGGGGAGATCCTACGCATTTTTTGGACTGTCTACATCAAATATCTACACAGGGTCAGCTGGAACATGGAGGTCTGCCGACTATTCCTTTGTGATCTCCTCTAGATATTCTTCTGGTAATCTATAATATGACTGTAACTGTTGCCTTTTCTCGTCAACATGCACTGTGATGTAGAGAAAGTTTCTATCTATGTTGAACTTCATCAGGGGCCGAAACCTGTAGAGGGTGTTCAGAGTGATGCCAAATAGATGTTGGTCCTATGCTTTGTTCCATGGAAGTTTCAGGAAATGCTCAGTTTATTTAGTATTGTTCTGTTATGGTTTTATGATGTTAACAGTTATGGTATGTATATAGGTCGATAATTTTTTCAAAGGTAGGTATAGGTATAGGTCCATATTTTTCTTAACAGTCTACCCAATTGGCTGAGACAGTATAATAGATGCCAATCATTTCTTTAAAACAATGGGGCTGCTTTCTCAATTACTGATTGCAGTTAGTAATAGGAAACAAACGTTGAACCAAACCCTCCATTTTGTTGAACATATGCATATCCTCCCTTGGGAATTCAGTATATAAATAACAAAAGAAAAAAAATATTATCATGGTATCTCTACTCTTTAGCACAAATTCAGAATTTCTGAAGTTCTAGATAGCCATAGAAAACAAAAAGCAGATTCAAATAATTAATCATATTCTCGTGGCATAAACAGAAATCAAACGCATAATTTACCAATTCTTCAGGTATTGTTTAGAATGTGGGATGTACCTTAACAATTAGGCATATTAGGCATATCAATAAGTTTTGGAACATGATGCCCAAGCATAGGAGTTGTGGAAAAATCACCAAGAACCCTTTAACATAGGCAACAATCATTGATAATGTGCTTGCTATCACTGTTGTTCTCTTAAACCAATACAGATCCATCTTAAACCCGGATATACTAAGCACCGAGAGAGATCAAATGTCTTGGGGTGTAAATTTTTTTATCATTTAATTCCATGTCATAAATGATTAAAAAAAACTTACGCTTCAAGAAATTTGATCCCTTTTGGTGCTTGATAGATCTAGGGTTAAGATTGATATATGTTGGTTTAATTTTTTTTAGATGTTGTCACATATGCATGTATGTACGTGACAACATCAATGCCATACAAGGTTGTAGAGCACCTTACTACTCTTGCTGAAATCATGAATTTTGTGGATTTCTAGGCATGTCCTCTAGTACTTTTTTTCTTATAACTTATTAATGTTAACTATCATATTGAAAGAATAGGTTCCACTAAAGAGTTTTGTCGCTTGAGACAACAGAAGAAACATTCTTTTACTCAACATATTCTATTCCAAATGCATTTTCATGCTATCAGGTTTTCAAATACTGTAGCTGAAGCTTTCAATACAAGCAGCCATATGTAATGTAATCTTGAATTCGAGAAGTGACCACTCTGCTATATAAATTATAGCAGTTGTCACATGCTTGTAATAGATATTAAATATTAGAATACAAACACTGAATGCACCCCTAACACAGACATCAATTTCAAAACATTCGAAGCTTCAAAAGCATATAATAGTATTAAAACAGATATACAAATAATCATCTAATACAACTCAATGTCGTGTTCCGTAATTGTGCAATTGTCCTTGGTCGATGGATCAAAATGGGTCTTTACATGTCTGATGAATAACCTTAAAGTATCCAAAATTAGAAAGTGATAGCATCTATTTCTGCTTGTGCACTCTTGTATAATTCTAGCCTCTTTGCCAAGCCTACTCTTCATTCCATCACTGCTGGGTCTTCATCCAACATTGTTGATAACTGCTTTCCCTGCAAAAGTAACGTTTTCCACAGTGCATTGAATGAAGTGAATTTACTCCAATATGCCAATGGTTTTGGACCCGTTTTGGCAGTATGGGTCCAAAACCCGTAGAGATTGACTTGTAGGCTATGTGGGCAGTCCATGATATGAAGGGTTAACCAGTTGAAATACCACCTTGCTAAAATCCCAGGGAAGGAGATTGCAATTTGTACTCAGTGATTCCCAAGAGTTATTCAATCTACCGACCAAGCTATTAATGAAAAGGATAAAAAGAAGAAAGAGAGTAGCTCTCAAACTTGAAATTGCCACCAATGGATTAACTAGATCCCCAAGAACCATAGGCATATCTGAGACTGGGGATAGTGACAGAGACTCCATGAGTTCACCTTCCATAAGAACCTCACTTTTATTTGTTCCAAGAACCAAAGATGGGGCACAACCTTCCATCTGATAAATGATTTAAAGAAAGAAGCAAGATGCAAACAACATTGCGGGGAAGAATCTTTTTTGGAGCAACATACCTTTGGGAAATGAAAAGACCAATCCACTCTTCTAGTCAATGTTTGATGTTGTTGATGTTGTTGGCCTAAGGTATAAATCCCCTGGGCATAAGGGCCAATCCTTCAGAAATAAAAGGTGATATCAATACTAGATTGGAGGACCTAAGGAAATCATAGGAGACCACTGGATGCACAGTGATGTCCAATGGTTGGACAAAAGGGAAGGGTATAATCCTCCTTAATTTCCTCATACATTGTCCCAAGGGTACAATTTTTATTAAAGATATATGTGTGAATTGTATTAACATTGTCAAACCCCTTAGAAGAAGAGGAAAAACTAGGGCTCATTCTATTGAGTGAAGAAGTGGAAAAACTAGGGCTCATTCTACTGAGTGAAGCAGTGGAAAAACTAGGGCTCATTCTACTGAGTGAAGAAAAAAAGATCAGGGGAAAACATATTAGTACTTACCTATCACCTTGAAAACCTTGTAAAAAATAACCACGTAGTCAGTGCATGTGGGCTCTCCATAGCAAGACAAAAGTCTAAAGTTACATTCATTACATAAGTGTGTGTTGTTGCATGCTTGTTTTTTGTATTAGCTTTTAAGCGTTGGTCTGAAGGACAATGCATACCAAATAAAGACTTCTAGTTCAGTTTCTATTATATAATGCTTAACCATCTTTATCGAAGAGATTTACAATACAATTAAGGCGTGGCTTTCTTAATAAAAAAATATATATATATATAACATATGTTTGTAATGAAAACAACTACGCCATGATTTTTCCTTAACATAATGTTTGTAATGAGTGGTGAGACCATTGTGAGAGAGCCATGACATTTGGAGCAGGTTGCATGGCCCTTGAATAGGCTATATGGGATAGAGGAGGGCCACAGGCCCCTTATTGTTGAGCAGAGAGGGTTTGAGAGGGCCGTAGGCCCATCTGGTTGAAGCTGTGGGGTTTGGTGAGGACCGTGAGTCCATTTTCCAAGTCGTGAGGGTAAGAAGAAAGGTCATGGGGCCTCTTGCAAATTCATGGAGGCTTTGGAGGAGCACCGCAGCCCTATTCTGTGAATTTGGAGAATCGAAGGAGGCTTGGGGAGCTTGGAGCAGCTTGGAAACACTTGTTGGGGAGATAGTGGCATTATCTAGGTTTTGTTTGAGTTTTGCAGTATTTTTGCTGATGTATTACAGTTGTTGTAGCAACCAATAGTTTTTTATTCTTGTTGTGTATCAGATTCCATGAATAATAAAATGCCAAAGTTGTCTCTTTAGTCTTATGTGTAATTCAATGGTATGCAATATATTTGATGAAATGCCCACCAGAAAAATACATGCAAACTATTTGTAGAAAGCACTCAATCAGCATAATAACATATGTAATGCAAAACATTTGACAAAGGCATACAACCAGAACAATAAAATTGACATCAAACACAATATCCAATGTCCTTCATCTCAAACTCTGATGCAAGGCCCTTCTTGCAATCAACTATGAGATGCTCCGCTCCCGTGATGAACAAATCATCCACATATAGTATGAGAATGAGTGTATCCTCACCTCATATAATAGAGTAGAGGTTAGGATTTGCCTAACTCTTCTCAAACCCCATCTGAAGCAATTAAGCATCTATCCTCGAATACCAAGCTCTTAGAGCTTGCTTCAGACCATAAAGTGCCTTTCTCAGAAGACACACATGGGACTCTCTCCCCAACACCTCAAACCCCTTTGGTTGTTCTATGTACAGGTCCTCCTCTATAAAGCCATTTAGAAAAGTAGTCTTTACATCCATTTGATGTATCCTCCAACCCATCTCTGTTGCAATGTCAATAATTCTCTAGATATAAGTGTATCTCACAACTGGGGTGAACGTCTCATCATAGTCGGCTCCCTCTATTTGAGAGAATCCTCTCACCATAGATCAGGCCTTGTGTTTCTCTATGTTGCCATCTGCAACATGCTTGGTCTTATACAACCACCTAGAAGTCACAACTAACTTCCCCTTAGGCCTCGACACCACCTCTCACACATCATTGCACATGTTGGAGTCCTACTCCTCTTGCATGGCCTCTCGCCAAACATGCTGGTCAAATACCTGTGCAAATGTTGTGGGCTCTGCATCTGTGATGTTTGTCACCATAGCCAAGTAAGATCCAAGTCTCTCTGGCGCTCTACTTTATCTCATCAACCGCTTGGGCTCTCTTACATACTTATTGGCTTCCTTTAGGGTCTCCTAAAACCATCTCCGTTTCTTCTTCCCTGGAGTAATCAATGGAGAATTAATCACAAAGTTCAAACAACAAGATGAAGAGCACCTGCCAATTGAATATGCAAATCTATTGGGTTGTCAAAGTAAGGCAACATTTTCATTGGGGCAAGTGGTTCACTAGGGACCAAAACCAACAAAAGGTTCCCCATCTAATACAAGAAATTGACGCAATGGGGACTATTTCTTCCCAAGAGAGAACAACTAATCTAGGTGGTTGTTTGAAAGTCGGCTCAACAACTATCCCAAATCTGCCGCCATATTAGAAACAATATTGAATCTTGCTAGTTTGCAAGTCCCGAACTTGTAGCATATTTTTCATGCCCTTCCCATTCATTTTTGG
>ML792601.1:80591-129289 GCA_009831015.1 Picea engelmannii
TTGACATGACTATCGTACCACCTATAAGAGCTGGTATAGAAACCTTTAGGCAATGATGCATACACCCTTTGCTCTCTACTTGTTCTTAAACAATATAGATGCATAATTATTTCAGAGACAGTGTGGGAACATAATTCTAAATTACTCAGTAGTCAACAGACTGATTGTTTATAGGATTCAATTCTTTAGGCAAATTTTCTATAAATCTTAGGCAATTAAGAGAATTCCCAAATATTTTTAAAGGTTTCCTATTAGGCAATTAAGAGAATTCCCAAATTTTCTCTTCTGAAGGGTTGAGTTGGATTTCTTGAATTTAATGTTCTTCAATTTTTTGCAGAAAACCTGTGGAATATTTGGCATCCTTCGAGCATGCACGATAAACTGGATTCAATGTTACTCAGTCAGATATGAAGGATTTGTGGTGTCAGTTGGGACCTCTTATTGCCTTTGATTACACCTGCTTCAGATTCTACTTTTGAAGGGTGGTTTACCTGTGCATCACCAATATTTGCATCTGCATTGGATATTTTTTTAAAGCTAGAAACTAGAAATTGTTCAGGGATTAAATTTTTGCATTTCCTAGACTGTGGCTACTTGGGATAATGCATTTTTGGATAAAAATTTATAGTAATTTGTGAAGCACATCCTAAACCCTATATTTTGAGTCTTTATATTAACTAGAGGTCACAATATGCTATATTATAGGAACTTTTTACTGGTAAATGTTATGGTTGATCTCTTTGGAAATGGATGATAAATTTTTTATTATTTTTTCCTGCTATTTAGGGATATTGTGTGTCTTTCTTGTATAGTTCATAGCCAATTTTAGGAAACAACCATTTTTGTTTCAGATCCACATCTTATTCATCACTTAATAGTAGATGGAGCTTGCTGAGATGACAGGGTATCAACTTTAGATATATTTTTTGCATGATATTATTTTCCTTGGGGACGATGCAAAACTACATTTGTGGAGTTTTTTCAAACTTCCTTTAACATCTATATTATTCTCCACTCTCACAATTTTCTGGAGTTACTATTTTTTTATGGAAACGTGGTATGCTCGAGCAAGAAGAGTCTCGTGGCATATTTTCATTATTGTGTGAAATAAATAAAGAACTCAAGGACATGACTTCTAAAGCATACTTAACAATATTCACGACATAAACATATGACATTTAAAGTATAATCCATTCGTCATATAGAAATCAGAGAAACATAAGATAGAATGTGAGTAATCATGAAATTGTTGTTTGGTTATGGTTCTGGTACATTTTTTCAAGGCATCCTTGACACATCAACTCTTACCTTGAAATAGTGAGCACATCATGCATTTATGCTAGATATTTCATTTCCTCTAGAATGTCCCTGATGGAGATGTCCCCAAGGATGTGTGGGGCCTCCTCCACAAGGATGGAGAGCATTGATTGTAATCCTAGTTTCTCCTAGTCTATATAGGAGATGTTGGGTGGACCATTGTGTTGGTTAGATTATTTGTGTTTTGAGCTATAGCGATGTAATTCTTCTTTCAATTTTCAATAGAATATGGATGCTGTGTTGGGCATTGAGTTTTTTGTTTGCGTTGTTCATATTTCCGGCAGTATGTGTTTGTAGATTACCTTATTCAAAAGTTGCTCATTTTTTTGGAGGTTTTCAGTTTTTAGCTACCTAGTGTTTAGGTTAATTTCAAATGCAAAATATGGTTACCATGATCTAAAATTAACATTGTATCAGAGTACGTTCCCTGAAATCTTTCAGGACGTTAGTTCTCTGTGAGAAGTAGTTGTTAGAGCCTTTCAACAGGTGTGATGCTCAGGTGTCTTTAGTGATTGAAGTGATATGGATTTGTGATGGGTTATAGGGTGTGACAGCCTAAGTTTTCCTGTGATTAGAGTGTTGTTGTGTCCTTGACAGAGACAATCTATGCTTGTGACAAGGTGTTGATCTGCTTTGTTTTCCAGCTGTTTGTCTGGTATAGTTGTGTTCTAGTAGTTGCAGGAATGACTACTCTCGGTCTTGGACAATGTGATATGTGAGGAGGTTCTTCCAACTTTACACCTTGGAAGTGCAGACTACAGATGCTATTGGAAAAGGTTGTTCTATGGGTCTTTGTTGAAGCAACTCCTATAGCTTCTATTGATTGCACAAACTTGGCCAACCATAACAAGGTAGCCAAGGTGAAGCAAATCATTCTAGATTTGGTGAAGGACCATCTAACCCCTCACATCATAGAGAAGAAATTGGCTAAGGAGATGTTTTATGCCATGAGCAATCTGTACTAGAGTGAGAATCTTCACCAGAAGAGGTTATTGAAGAAGCAAAATCCACAGGCACGTCATCAGAGCCGAGAAGGAAAATCCATCTACTCAAATTCCAGATTGCACCCAACCCCATCGCCTATGCGGCAGGAATTCACAACCAGCAGCCGTCAAATCCACGGTCATCGAGGGAAACAAAGTCCACTCTCCATGGGCATGTGTAGTACATACAGGGGCCCCTTATGTTGGCTGGAAAATGATTTTGAGTGAGATGTCATGTAAACTTAAGCTTTTGACAAAACATTTTTACATCTTGCATGATTTTGTTTCGAGTGAGGTAATTAGATGAATGAACTACTAAACAAGATTCTAAAGGGCCTTTGGTAAAATATGATGATTGTCTTTAGATGAGATCTTTGGAAGATGCATGCTATTTTGGAACATTACCACTAGTAAGGAGCTGCCCAACACAAAGGTCAACGAATAACATGGAATTTCATATTTATATATCAATTGGATGTACTGCCTTAACATAATTTCGTTCCTCTATTACTTTGAACTTTGAATTTGATGGCTCCAATAGTTACTTATGATGTTGTATTCTTTCTTTTTTCGGCTGTTAAACCCCTTCGGACCTGAGAGGGTTCAAAACCCATCACAAGATATCATCAATACAACCAAAAAATCCTTCGGCTAGCTCAAATTGTTACTTATGATGCAGTATTTGTACTTTTTTGGTCATTAAATCCCTTTTGACCTGAGAGGGTCTGTAACTCTTCACAAGATATCACAAAATACAACCAAGAGACCTTTGGCTATGAAGCCGTGACTGCAAAGTATCTAGATTGTTCAAAGTCACTCGGGACTTGCACCAGGCCTCATCTGCAAAGAAGAGTGCATTTGCACAGGGGCCCACCTTAACAACACAACCACATTATTATGAGAACCAGTGTTGTTGAATTAACTCAACCCACACCTTGAAATTCTTGCTTAACAACATTATTGTTGGGAGTGTGCCCTCTAGGTTTTGAACCTGGGTCATCATCACTGCAAGCATTCCATCTTACTGCTAGACCATGGCCTGACTGATGTCGCAGTATTTGTACTATACTAAAGTTTTTGCATTGGCATAATTTATTGGTGGACCATTAGCACTTCTTAAGAAGTCTTAGATTTGCTTTACTTAAATTCACTCTCATTATATCGCTCTTTATATGAGCATGGAAACTCTATCCTCTGGAATTTGTTTGCGTTATATTTTGTTATGGATGGTTTTATGTTCGCAGTTCTAACTGAAAATTCTATGCACTGCTATTTGGCTGGTTTCTTCCTATTTATTTGTCTTGCAAACATTTCTGTTATCTCCTGAATTTCTTGTCTAGATTATGCTTAAAGATCAAATTAAATTGCAAATTTAGGCGTTGATGGACTGCATTATTTGATATTTAAATTTTTACACTAATATTATCATCAGTTGTATTGTGCTGGTTTGATTGATTTGTATACATAATCAAAATATGTCAAAATCAACACTTTTAGGTGCTTCAATGATATTTTTGGTAGCACACTAGAGCTTTTACAGACATGAAATGAATGACTTAATTTACCCATTATTTTACTGTTGCTTCTAGATATGTTTCCCCAAAGTATGCAAATACAGGGCTGTTGAATGAAAGCAGTGACGTGTATAGTTTTGGGGTCCTCCTCCTAGAGGCTATCATTGGACGAGAACCAGTTGACTATGGTAGATTTGCAGGAGAGGTATGTCTATATTACATTATAACTGTATGCATTTTCTAGGTATAACCAAGAGGCTAAAAATGGAGATACACTCATAAAATTCACATTGGAATAATTACACGGGCTCATGCTGCAGGTGAACCTTGTTGATTGGTTAAAGATGATGGTAGGGAACAGATGCTCTGAAGAAGTTCTAGATCCAAATCTGGAAGTAAAACCATCTACACAATCTCTCAAGAAGGCGTTTTTGGTGGCACTAATATGTGTTGATCCGGATGCAGAAAAGAGGCCAAAGATGGGCCAGGTTGTGAACATGCATGAAGCAAATGAATTTCCATTGCGCGAGGTAGTTTGTCCCACTCCTCCCCTAATTACCTTATATCTATTTACTCGACAATTCATTGGTTTAGCATAAATTCTTACAGGCTTGTATTATATTACAGTAAAATAGACCTCAATGTTAAATTCATTTAATTACAGAATCGAAGAAACAAAGAATACCGGGCTAGACACATGGAAGCTGGGACTCAAGATAGAACAACTTACCGATTTCCAAAAGGCAACCCTGCTTCGAGAGTTGGAGGGTCAAAAGCACAACAATGATGCGTGGATGAGACAGATGATTGACGTCCAAACAAAAATGGTGAGAAGATATAAATGATTTCAGGCATGGTATCATGATTGGTTTCCAGGATTTTATCTTTTCAATTGAATTCTATTAAAATCTTTAGAACTCTTCAAGAAGCAAGACGATTGATAGATATTAGCTAATGTTCCTTGCATTCTTATACCTATCACATGAGAACTAGCCATTGGTTAGCTTATAGAATACTATAAGGTACAATGATCTTTCTATCCAAATTTGATGGTTTATTGGTGTAAAGAAATCCCACAAGAAAGCATATGGTTAGCTATTCCAAATACTGGGACCAAACAAATCTTTGTGTGACATAAAGGGAAAAAGATGGGAAAGCCTTCAAGATTTATATGATTTAGGTAAAAAGTCAGTGGGACTGGCAGATTAAGCAGGCCTTTGTGCTTACAGTTACTGGTTTAGCTGAGCATGTTATCATGAAGTGATGGCTTTTTTATGTTTGTCTTTGAGGTGTTTTGGATTTCTTGAGCCATTTCCCAATGGTAGTGTAAAAAAGGTTTTTTCAAGGTTTATTCTTCACTTTGTTAACTTATAGGATATTATAGTATAGATACATCTTTGTTGATATTATCTCTGACAAGTTCTTAGTCACATAGCACATATGTTATATAGCTATAGCTTTGAACCTCTATGCTCATAAAGATGGTACAAAGGTTTTGGTAATGTTGTATTTTGTGTACCTATGGAGACCAGGTGTACAACAATGCAGTTGGTCCAGTTTCAAACTTGACATTATAATAATTATTTTTATTTTTCTTCTGCTACTCTAGTGGCCATAACTTGTATCTTTTCTTCATAGTAGTTGAGAATATTCTTGGCATGCTTTTAGATTTTTTTCCTGAAGGGTTTCTTTGTCTCTTTTGTTGGGCTTTGATGTTTTCCATGTATTTTTGTTGTTCATCATAGAAAAGAAGGTTTGGAAACTTTTATTTTCCATCCACCAAAATGTCTATATAAAAAACAACTTACTTATATGTATGCATGGAATTAAATAATAGTCTTACTATGTCTTTCTCAAATGGTTGTTTTCATAGTCCTTCATCTCAACAAACTAACCTTTTTGACAAAGTGAAATTAGTAGTCTGTAGTACAAATACTTAAATTCCTTTTTAGCTACATGCCCTCTAAGTACAATCTATAAGAACTATAATCTTCCCTAGATATCACTAGGGTTTGATTGTGTCTTTGCTTCGTTCCAAACACAAAGGTAAAAATTTGAGACTTGTGTCATTTAGGTCTTAAATATGATTTTTGATCTTTCTTGATTTCTTTGTTCATAGAATGAAAACAAAATTTAGTTTTTGTCAGTAACTTGTCCATTCATGCCGATTTCAGTATCTTTGGCATGCTTGAAGGCTTGAACTAAAGTTTGTTCAACAAGTTAACAACTTCCTAAAAATAGTATTGTACAAACATCAACTGCCATATTTACTATTTATTTATTGTGTAGTTTGTTTTAGACTTTGAACCCTCTGCTCCACACTTTTGGAGGTTCATGTTAATATCTTGCATATTGCTTTGGTCACCTCTGAGGCTCAATTAAGGATCTCTTAATCATGGACGAAGCTCAAAATTTCTATAACTCAAAGGTTGGCATTTTAGTTAAACAAATATAGTTTATGTTGGTAACTTGCCTATTCATGCTGATTTGAGTATCTCTGGCATGCTTGAAGGCTTGAACTAAAGTTTGTTCAAAAATTCAGCAAGTTCATAAAATAAGCATCGTACAAATATCAACTGCCATATTACTATTTATTTACTGTGTAGTTTGGTTTGGACTTTTAACCTTCTGCTTCACAATTTTGGAGGTTCATGTTAATATCTTACATATTTCTTTGGTTACCTTTGAGGCTCAAAATTAAGGATCTCTTAATCATGGACGAAGCTCAAAGGTTGGCATTTTAGTTAAGTTTTATATATCCTCGACACTGTAGTTGATATAAAAGCTTTTCTTCATCTAAAGAAAGTGGTTCATGTACTCCATGAATGTTATGTCAAACCCCATTGGCATACACAAAACAAAGGCCTATACAGAGCATATAGTGCTTGGAATTGGAACATGGTTTGGTCTAGTTTCATCATTACTCCTGTTCTTAAACATTGAGAATTCTTAACCTCAAGGAGAAACTTTGGAAGTGCTTTTTGGGGAAACTGATGTTCTCTTGATATGTGACAACTTGTCTATGTTCAACATTGAAATGCCATAATGGTTATGATATTATTAGTTGGTAGGTTTGATTAATTTTGTATGGTTCTTCTATGGATGTCATTTAGAGAAGAGGAGATGAACATGTAGTTAGACACAAGTTCATTTTTAAAGTGATTTTCCATGCACAAATTTTGCATACCTCATATTTTAGGTCTTCATGCTTGTGGAGATGATACCAAGAGTAATCTCATTAGGATAGAAGTTGTGACAACATGTTTCATTGGGTAAAATTTTGAAGGATCTGTTAGACGTGTATGAACTTAATGTCAGTTCATTCACCATATTGGGTCTTTTTATCTCTTAGACACTCTCGAAAGAAAAAACCCAACCTTTAGTGCGAGGGAAAGTCTAATGAAACTATTAAGTGGGTCACTAGATGACACCTACATGACTTACTCCTCCTTTGGGATTGGAATGACTATTAGGTCTTGATATTGATATTGTATTTTTTTTTTAAATACCTACACAAAGTTGGCAATTTTGACGTCTTTCACTCTCTTCCCGTCGCTATTGCCACGTCCAAGACGTCTCTCTTTCCACCTCCAATATTGTCGCTCCCATAGCAACCACGTCGGAGCTAGTAACTCCAGGTCATCATTGTTGCCACCTGATGGATGTCATTCTTTCCATGTCCAAGAGTGTCACTCCCATAGCAACCACGTCAGAGCTAATACCTCGTCCCGTCGGTCTTGCCACCTTCAGAACGTCTCTCTTTCCACCTCTGAAATGTCTCTCTTGCCACCTTTAAAACGTCTCTCATGCCACCTTAAGAACATCTCTTTTTCCATCTTTGAAACGTCTCCCTTGCCACGTCTAAAACGTCTCACTTGACACGTTTGAAACGTCTCACTTGCCACATTTGAAATGTCAGTCTTGCCACGTTTGAAATGTCGGTCTTGCCACATATGAAACGTCTCACTTGCCATGTTTTACACATCGGTATTTTCATGTTTGAAACGTCCCTAGATGTCGGTCTTACGACGTCAATATGGGGCTAGAAAATCCAATTTATGATGACACGTGGCATCATAGAACGTCACGATACCGACGAAAACTAGGTCGTCAAAAAAATGACGTCCTGTGAAATGAAATTTGAGGGGGTCCAAGGTTTGTCGGTCTTTCGAAAATAGAAAGTGGCAATTGCATCGAACACGCCGTCGTAATTTGACCCAAATGCACTAGTGATAGGACCTTAGACCCATGTTTATTGACGACAACTTTTTCTTCCTCTGAATACTGCTCTGCACACCAACCTATGAATTTGGGGAAAGGGAAGACAACCTCGACAACATAAGGGACTATAGTTTCCTGAACTGCTTCAAGGAAGGGTATCTGCTTCCCTACATTATTAGACATATTAGCTCTAGACACGGATATGGGAGGAATGGTGATTTTAGCGTTGAAAATATCTGAATCTCGATCAATTAGGGATTCTTCATTTGGCACGAGGTCTTGCTCTACTACTGAAATTATGATAGGGTGCATGGTGGCAATGAAAAATACATGCAAATGAGAGGAAACGACGTGAGCTTGGCGTACTATTGAGCTTCAATTTGAATGGAGGGGTTGCGCCAACTTTAACATTCCAATATTTGAAAAAATAATAAAATAACGACAAGTGACCTATTTATATACTTTCTCAATTTAGGGGGCGAGAGGAAGTGGTTTAGGGAAACCTGCTTGTCATCTTGAAATGAACCCCGTGGCACCACATCGTCCTAACCCAAAACTGTGGTTTACTTTTCAGCCCACTTTCGGTAATTATCTTCCGTGCAACTCCTCCCCCCGAAATGATCAACTCCTCACTACCGCTAGTTTTAGCTTCCTCCCACTAACCCTAACCCTGTCCTCTAGTCTATCACACCTCCACATCAGTTTAACACCTCGTTAAGTATTGAAAACTAGATTTCCCACATAAATATTTATGGTGATAACACTGCTACATGCTCATGGTCCTAATAGTCTGACTCAAGATGATACCTCTTGTCCACCAGCTAATACCTTAAGTGTTTATTTATATTCTGGGTTCCCTTTTCTTACTAAGAATCCTTTTACTTCTTTCTTAGGAATCCCTATGCGAAGCATCTCAAAGTTTTTATTTTGTCTTTTAACTCTTTCCAGCTACTTTTACCCTCTGGGCCTTTAGCCCCTTCTTCCCAAAAGCAAAGGTACAACCCTTTCTAGTGTGGCAAACCCAATACTCAAACCAAGGTGGGGGGAAGATGAGAGGAATAATGATGGAAAGTTGTAAGTATGGAGGGAATGAGCGATGACCTTTAATAGACCCACCTAGTGGAAAATCATCCTAAAGGGAGATCAACTTACTAGGGCATCATCTCACCTTCTCAGGTATGGAAAATTTAAAGAGCATAATTTAGAAGCAAACATTATGAAATGAAGGAGAATTCAGTGCAACATATTCAAGTGCTTCTATAATTAGAGTGACACATACCATGCTACCCAGACTCATTACCTCATGGAGCAATACTTACTATTGCTTCAGGATCGGGTTGGTGGGATGGATATCGCTACCGTTGATAGATGGACTACATTGAAGAAAACATGGGCCCTCAGGGGCCATGCTCAAGTCATCCGTCTCTCGACACTCCATGTATAGGACCTATTGGCCTCTAGACATGATCTCCTTAGTTACCCCTAGGATAACGGATAACATGTCCCTTCATATTGATAAATCCTCAATTTTTATAAAATATTGTGTGCTAGATAGAATTCTAGAAGTAATGGAAACAATCAAATGCATCATGTGCCAGTTGGAAGTATAGAAGATGACATGAGACACAATACCATGAGATGAAAATAAAGGAATACTGGAAGCAAAGAAGAGCGGATTTGATTTAGTCAAGTGAATTTTGCAAAGGTGTAAAAGTATAAATAAAATGGAAATGTAAAGGGAAAGGGATAATGATATTGTTTCGATTGTTGGGTGTTGTTACTAGTGTTATTCCTCAGATTTGGGTTATTATTGATACTATCATGGTTGGGTATTGTAGTATCCTTTGTTGGTATTGTTGTTGCATATACGATAGGTTTTGAATCTGTAATGAGTCATGAGGATTTAGATCTAGCTGCATGACACTATGCATTGAAGATCTACTTATTTTGGGAAGTACTTTGTTAAATTTGAATGTATGCCATATTTATACTACTGCAAGTTAATGAAATGGTACGAAATGGTGTGATTTTTGGCCCTAAAAAATTAGTTTATGGTCATTTGTCTCTATTATGAATGGATCTATATTTCCGTTGCATATTTTATTCTTCTTGACCAAGTAATATTTGATTATTGTCACAACATAACTTCAATGGTTAAGCTATGGATTTCAGTAGAGTAGAAATAAAATTGATGTTTCATTATTTCTAAATCTTTTATACAAGTCATGGCTATGCTTTGGGTGACACCTCCTTCCCTTGCAGAAGGTTGTAAATGTCAGTGTTCTAGACTACA
Organism: Picea engelmannii; assembly: GCA_009831015.1. Lineage (NCBI taxonomy): Eukaryota > Viridiplantae > Streptophyta > Pinopsida > Pinales > Pinaceae > Picea > Picea engelmannii. The sequence continues at coordinate 90,920 of ML792601.1, forward strand.
ACGGTACTCTTTGTTGGTAACTAATGAGAAAACTATTCTCAATTTTGCACCAACAAATGGTTCCATTTTTGGGGCCTAGATTTAGAGGGTGTTTTTAGAGGATGCCTCATCGGATTTACAAGTTTGATTTTAAAAACTGGTGGGAAAGGAAGTGTGACATGTTCATAAGGCAGGAGGTTGAGTTGTGAAAGAAGATATTTATGGTTGTGAAGGATATTGTTTTCTATTCGGAGCTGGTTAGTGACCAATACGATATCTTCTTGGTCAAATTCCCTAAAGAAATATTTCAATGGTTATATCGGCTACAAGAGGCCCCATAATACAAAGATAGATTCAAAAAGAGATATAAATGGACTATTGATAGTCTCATGGCTCTTCATTGGATATATCATCAGATATTGTGAGTTGTGGAATTTTGGGTGCAAACTATTTTTGGAAGGTTATATTATCGATTTCATTGCATAGAATCATCAAGCCTTCTCGAAAGTAGAAGTTGTATTTAGAGAAGGAGACATAGGAAGACTATTGCAGGAAATACCTTTGTGGATCAAGTTCCTCTTAGTAGAAGAATGAACGTTTCTTGTTCCTTCAGGTAACATGGAATATTAAACCCCTATGCTTGGGGGAAGGTGATATATAGGAGGATTCATGAGTTAAGATACCAAGAAGGTTTCTTTGAGAAATGGGGGGTTTTCAAGAGAATAAAGCAAGAGATGAACAAGATATGAGGAGGGATTTCATTGTCAAAAAATGGTGGTGGAACCAGATGAAGAAAATAATGAAGCAGACCAATCAGTTTTGGGAAGAGATTGGATCAGACAATGGTCATAGAGAAAATCTTGAAGAGTTATGAAAGTTTAAGAGACGAGGAAGATTGGCCAGTAAAATAGTTGAAAGAAAGAAATAGTGTTATAGTTGAATATTCCATAGGTAGAATATGAGGGGATGAGTTTTCAGAAGATATATATTAAAAAATGAGGGTACACGCCACCACTAATGGGGAATGTTAAGACCATATCTTAGAGGGAGTTGTGGGAGAATCAAAACCTATAATGCCACAAGATATTGGATTGCACCAGGAGGTGAATGCAACATTGCAAGAGAATGAGACCCCCCAAATAAAATAAATCCATTTCGGAGGTAAAGGTACCAGCCCCGAATCACCTATTCCTGCAACACCATCAACAAATTTGGAAATTTCTACAATAAATTCGTCTGCATTTTTCTCTTATTCCTAATTATTTGAGTTCTGCAAGTTTATTGGGTCATAGTAGTAGTGGAAGTGTGATAAGTTCTACTATTATATCACAACCAGGATCATGTGGGTTCATTTTAGTAGGATCTACAATTTTAGCTATGGGAACACAAACTGCAGGATCCCTTACCTGATATCATGAGTTTTTGGGAAAGGGGGATGAGGATTTTGAGTAGCACTGGTTTTTATGTGAGGCCATTTAGAGTTCTTGAGGGAGTCCAGCTGAAATCAAGTTGGTTTAGTTTCAGACCAATTTGAGAGGTTAATATATCAAATGGTACATGAATACTATTGAGATAGGGGTTCAAGGTCAATCCTTCACTCCTTGCCAAGTGAGAAAAAAGTTTATTACAGAGTTCCAATTACCACAGTGAAAGCAACAAGAACTTCCTGAGTTGTGGGAGATAAGCATAGAAATGGTAAGTTTATATGGGAATACAGTTAGATATTTAAAGATGCGATATGGAAGTTGGCAAACCTTATTCATGAATATCACCAAATGGAGTGGTTCATTCATGGGTTTCTACCTTTGACCCACATCCCTTTAACATAGCAGAGAATAGAAACTTTGGGAGAAGCATTGGAGAAATCCATCAAGATTGAAACTATGGAAGGCTATTCAAGGATCTTACGATTTATGAGAACTCAAGAAGATGCCAGTATTACGCAATTGTAGGGTCAGATCTATGCATTGATTGAAAAGATCCAAGAGATTTTAGACCCTTCCTAAGGTGGGTTGACCACAAGTTTGGTGTACAAGCTATTACATAGAATTTCACTTGGTGACCGAATGTCCGATACCGGGAGGTGAGATTCCCTCTAGTAATCCAATGGAACCTCTGCTAGTAGGACCATCATGAGGAGTTGCGCAATTTGTTTCTACAACATCATTCCATGGACCTGTTCAATATCATGCCTTTTCAAATAATCAAGGAGTTCATATTAATGAATATTGTGAGATCTATAGAAATCATGGGAACTCTCCATGACATTTCCCTATCTTGTAGAAATATACACCTTCTCCAAATAGAGTATATTGTGAGTTTTGTGGTTCACCCTCTCATACTACTAATCAATGTCGTGCTTTGGATGCACTTGCAGACACATTGGATCGATCTGCATTCAGGGTGAATGAAGGACCTAAAGGATTTGGAGGGGGTCTTAGAGGAGGAGGTGGATACAAAGGTGTATGGACTGGTGGAAGAGGACGAGTTCATTGCTAAAATTGTGATGAGAAAGGGAATATGGTGAGATATTTTCAACTTCCAAGAAGACCCTAGTGTTCATACTATGGGAATAATACTCACTCTATTGAATACTTTTCTTATATGATTGATAAGTGGGAATATTGGGTGAGAGAGAGGAGATAATTTCATCAATTATGAATCAAGGACTGAAGATGAAGGTGGTGGATATGCTATCAATATTATCACTAGGGGAGGAGAGAAGACTAGTGTTTATGTAAAGATTCCTCATCAAATCAATATTCAAAAGGCTATTGCAGATAATGCTAAGTATGATCCTACAAGGAAAAAATAATTCTTTAGAAATGTAGTAGAAATGTTTAGATAGATGCTAGGTCAATCAACACTTGAAGTTGTGGAAACAAGTTTCAATTCAAATCCTCATCATCCAAGGACCGCGAAAGAGTCCAACATGCAGTTGGAATCTTCGAGTAAGTCTTAGAAAGATGTTTATGTTTGGTTTCAATTATTTTCTAATATATTATATGATGATAAAATTGTTGAGAAGTTGAGGAATACAATTGAAGTGGCCTTGGGAGATGAAGGAAATAAAAAAAAATTCTTGCAAATAACCACCTAGAAAGAAGATAAAGTAGGGTGCAGAGAAGAAAGACGAGGGGGGGGAAGAGAATTTAGATTGAATGCCCATATATATGAATATGAGATCAAGGATGTTATGTTGGACTTGGGCTCTAATGTCAACATTTTTATGAAGAAGACTTGGGAGGAAATGGGAAAACCCAAGTTAGTATATTCCCCTATTCAGTTGAGGCTAGAAAATCAGTATTGCATTTTTCCAATAGGAAGGATACATAATGTCGAAGTGGACTTAGTTGGTGTCAAAACAATTATCGATTTTGAGGTTATTGAAATAATGGGGGAGAATGATTCATATCCAGCTCTACTAGGCATTAACTAAGATTATGAAAATTATGTTGTCATTGATCTTAAAAAGGAAACTGTGACTTTTCAGTTTGATGGTATGAAGGTCACTCAACCTTTAGATCCATACCAAGGACCATGGTATACTAAACTTGCAGATGATAATATGGAATCATATTTCATTAATCAATTGTATAATATGACTACAGGGAAAAGTGATGATTATATTAACCCCACTATAGATGGATCAGTTAGTTGGAGGAGTGTCCAGTCTATGGAGGAGGATTTTGAAGAAACATTTAGTAATTGGTAGCAAGGGCGGTATGAGAGATTTTCAAGATGTTGTGAAACTATTAGATTATTAAGGTGGATTGGGACCAAAGTAAGTAACTATCCAACATACTATGGCACCTCTGATATACACCATTTTCTCATTGATATGGAGAATAAGGTTGTGGCAGAGAAAATAATTTTATCTCTTGACATAACTTTGAGATATTCCTTAGCTAGATGGTGGGCTACCCATAAATGAAATCTTTCTTCTTGGGATGAGGTCAATATTTCCATACAATATCATTTCCTTCCTCCATTCAAGTAAGGATGAGAAGATGAAGAGTCAGATCCTAAATTTGGAGACATATGATGGTTTATTTGATCCAGTTGAGCATATTGAGTATTGTCTCAAGGCATGGAAAACTGCACAACTTCCATCTCATTTCTTATTACAACATTTATTTCATTCTCTAGGAACAATTCCAAAATCCTGGTATGTACACGAGGATACCAGAAGACACGCTGCATGCTGGAAAGTACTACAAGGAAAAATTCTATCATGATTTATCCTTTTCTGATAAGTCTTCATAAATCACATATTTTCTAAAAAAAAACAAGAAAATGTTGTTTACTAATGAATTCAAGCATAGGTATTCAACTAAAGTATTCCATGAACATGAAGAAATTATTCAATTTAGTTATAATCCATCACCTGCAAGGATTCCCATGGCTTGCAACAAGGTTGAAAAGGATCCTAAAGATCGTGAAGACTTGGAGGGGATTAGACATTTGACCTTTAAGGAATTTGCGGGAACAAGAGAAGTTAAGACACTTTATCAGGTAATGGAAATATTTCATATACTAAACCTATAAAGTTTCATAAGATGAATATCGAGAGAGAAGAGAATCCTAAGATGGATTCTATAGGAGACTATTGGGATGAACAAACTATGACAAAGATCCAAGCTCTGTTGTGGGAGTATGAAGATTTATTCCATAAAATATTCTCAGAAATTAAATTAATTAAAAGAAACTTAGGATAAATGACAATAAAATTGAATCCTGATGATAAGCCAATCAAACATAGACTGTATCGCCTGAACCCTAGAGTCAAAGAAAAGGTCAAGAAGGAAATTGAAAAAATGCTTGCAGTTGAATTAATTTTCCTTGTAGATGAAGCCAAGTGGATCAGTCCTATTATTATATAGAGTAAGAAAGGAATTGATGACATAAGAGTTTGTGTGGACTACAAAAGGTTGAACTCAAATTGTATGCATGATCCATTGCCTACTCCATTCAGTGATGAAGTACTTGATAATGTGGATGGGAATGAAGCATATTCCTCCGCTGATGGATTTTCAGGATATCATCAAGTAAGGATCACGTAAGAAGATAAAAGGAATATTACCTTTACTACTGAATAGGGTTTGTTTTCTTATAATGTTATGCATTTTGGGCTTAAGAATGCCGATTTTGTGATCGCTAGGATTGTTAGTGCTACCTTCCATGAATTTATCCACATGTTTATTGAATTTTACATGGATGAATGGACTGTTTACAAGTTTCTAAAGGAAAAAATATGCCTAATTTGGAAAATGTTTGACTGCTACAGATAGTTACAAATTTCATTGAATCTGAAGAAATGCATTTTTTATGTACCTTTTGGAAATTTGTTGGGACATATTGTATCTGGGGAAGGAGTTCTAGTTGATCCTGTGAAAGTTGTTTTTATTCTCAATATGATTCCCCCTACAACTTCCAAAAAATTGTGATCCACTCTGAGTCAAATTAGATACTATTTCAAGATCATCATGAATTACGTAAGTATAACTTCCCTAGTGGAGAAGTTGTTGAAGAAATATGAAGTTTTTCACTGGACACTTGAATGTGAAAAAGCTTTTAAAATTTTGAAAGAAAAGTTAAGTAGTTCCCCTATTTTGACGTATCCTAATTAGTAAGTAAATTGGATGTACACATTGATGCTTCTAACACTACTTTAGGTGTTGTTCTTGCATAAATCGGTGAAGGAAATATAAATCATCCTTTGCCAATAGAAAATTATCACAAGCCGAGCACAACTACACTACCATAGAAAGGGAGGGGTTATCCATGGTCTATGTGTTGGGTTTCTATATTATTTGTAGTGAAAGTCTAGTCGACATGAATCAACTAACGACCTAAGTCGAGGTGGATCGACAACAAGTCAAAGGTCGAGGTGAATCGACCAGGTAAAGTTGAAGTCAAAGGTCGAGGTGGTTCAACATGGTAAAGGCATCGACAACAAGTCGAGGAGGTTAACCGAAAAGAGGTCGACAGGCGGAGATGTGGTGACCGATTGAAGACAGAATGAAGTCCGACTAGTGGTCGAATGGTAATGCAACTTGGAGTTGACTGTAATAGAATCCTGAGATTTGCTATATTTTTAATCAATGATTTGCATGGATCTGTAACCATTTTTGGGTGCCAAGTCTTTAGGTTTTTTCCTATTGTAAATCCTATAAAGAGGCATGTTGTAAGGCCGTAAAGGCCAATGAAAAATATGTATGAATCATAGGTTAATGGTCATGTATATCTAAGATGGATTGGCTACAGGGTTGTTCTTACATAGGCAAGTGGGTATGATGTCTATTTTGTATTAGGTGTGGACCAAGGTTAGATATGTAATATTTTATTTAGATTGAATAAGACAACAAGAGAGAAGAAAGCTCAAGGAATGATGGTTTTCATGTTTTGGGTTTCCAGGGTAAAATATTTATGTACTGTGTGATTGCTTTGTCATTTACGCTCTTGATTAAATTCTTCTCCTCTTTTGCTAGGTTTAGTGTGGAAGTGTTTCTCATTTCTTGACAAGCGGTATAATAGTTGCTCTGACAAGTGGTATCAGAGTTGTGTTATGCTTTGATATGTATTAGATCTTCATTTACCAATATTGAATCTGAGAACTGAACCCTAGGTACAGTAAGAGTTTTAAGTCATAAATTATGTTGAAGATCGTGGTAGAGAATGGGGAGAAGTTGAAGAATAGAGATAGAAAAATTCAATGGAAATAATTTTGAGCTTTGGAAGCTTAAAATGGAAGATGTTCTTGTATATCTAAAACAATGGAAAACGTTCTACTCAGATACCCATCCAACAGGAATGTCAAAGGAATAATGGGAGAAACTCAAAAGAAGAGAAAGAAGTATGATTCATATTTTTCTTGAAGATTCAGTACTGCTAAATGTCTCAAATGAAGATTCAGCCAAGAAACTGTGGGACAAGATGGGAATCTTATACCAGTCGAAATCTTTGGTAAATAATATGTTTCTCAGAAAGAAAATATATATTTTGAGAATGAGTGATGGAAGCTCAATGACTGAGCATTTTAATTCGTTTAACACCATTTTAAGCCAATTATCATATGTGGATATTAAAATCACTGAGGAGGATAAGTGTATAAGCCTATTATGTTCTTTTCCAGATTCCTAGGATAGCTTATTCATGGATATAGGGAGTAATATGACCACACTAGTGATATATGACATGGTTTCTTCTCTACTATTAGAAGAAATGAGAATAAACAACATGGAAGGATCGACCAAATATGCTTTAGTGGTGAGAGGTCAACCGATTGAAAGAGATAAAGGAAGAACATGTTCTCTGCCAGATTCCTAGGATATCCTAGTCGTGGATATAGGGAGTAATGCAACCACACTTGTGCTATAAGACATGGTTTCTTCTCTACTTTTAGAACAAATGAGAAGAAATAACATGGAGGGATTGAACAAATATGATTTAGTGGTGAGAGGTCGACTGATTGAAAGAGATAAAGAAAAATTCTCCGGTAGAAAGTCTAAGTTGAAGGGTATATCTAAACCCCTGGTTCAGTTGAAAAGAATATATTGGAAATGTGAGAAAGCTGGGAATTAAAAAAAGGACTCTAAGTTGAGAGCGATGGAAGTTAGTATGGGATCTGATGAGAAGCAGTTGACTGAGAGAAAGATAACCCCATATAAGGGAGGTGATGTGTACTTGGTGTCGACCAGTACACAATCAAATCGAGGTGTTTAATTGACAGACTCAGGAGCATCCTATCATATCACACCACATAGAGAATGGTTATCTGAATATGAATAATATGATGGAGGTGATGTGTTCTTGGGGGATGACTTGAAAACCAAATTTGTTGAACGAGGAAGACTTCGACTGATACTATAGGACGGGAGGAAAAGAACCCTTCCAGGTGTGCTACACATTTTGGGTTTGGTAAGAAACCTGATATCTGTCAGTAAGATGAGTGATGTTGGAGTGCATACTCTATTTTAGAAGGATTCATGCAATATGGTCAGAGGTGCAATGGTCTTAATGAAATGAGTTCATGTTGGAACCCTATAAAATTTGTTAGGGAATGTCTACTCGGCTAGATGAAACAACATCATTTCTCCTAAAGTCAACTCGACTTTGACCCAACTTGACCAGACTTAGGCTGAGTCGGTACAAACTGACTCAATAAGACATGATAAATTCAACCCAACCATGATATGGCACGAGAGGATGGGAAACATTGGAGAAAAAAGACTTTGAGTTATGCACATCAAAGGTATGCTCGAAGGTTTTCATGAATGTGGTTTAGAAGTCAACTTTTGTGAACATTTTATATATGGAAAACAAATTCAGGTGAGGTTCCCATTTTGAGCGACAAGGGAAAATGGGATTCTAGAATTGGCGCATAGTGATGTGTTTGGCCCGCTTACAGTGCCTTCACTTGGTGGATCCTTGTATTATGTCTTATTCATAGATGATTTTTCCAAGAAGACATGGATATATTTACTAAACAAGAAATCAAAGGTTTTCAATGAATTTAAAGAGTTGGAATCTCTTGTAGAAAACCAGACAGATAAGAAGATTAAGGTACTAAGAAATGACAATAGTGGTGAATTCTGTGGAAATGCTTTTGATCAGTTCTGTAAGAAGTGTGCCATAGCACGCCAAAATACCACACCATATACCCGACAACAAAATGGAGTTTCTAAGAGAATGAATAGAACATTGATGGATAAGGAAAGGAGCATGCTAAGTGGTACTGGGCTAGCACAAGAATTTTGGACGGAGGCACTAGACACCACAAGATATCTGGTGAATCTGTCTCCTTCATCGACACTAGTCAACATAAATCGACATGAGGTATGGTTGGGTAAGAATCCTTCAGTTTCACATCTCAAAGTATTTGGATGTGATGCATTTGTGCATGTTCCCAAGGAAAAGAGGAGCAAGCTGGATAAGAAGGAAATCAAATGTATTTTCATTAGGTACAAAGAAGGAATGAAAGGATATAAGCTCGGGGATCCTACATCAAGGAGAACAAGGTATAGTTAATATGTGGTCTTCAGATAAGTCGAAGGTAATTATGATCCTGAAGAAGTTGTTCAAACCAAGAATAATCCTCAGACAGTGTGGTTTGAACTGAGGACCAAAGAAGATGATTCAGATGAGTCGACTGAATCTGAGGAAGAGGTGGAACAACAAACTCCCGTGGTAAGGAGGTCATAAATAATAAGAAAACTATTCGAAAGGTATAATCCACCCGGATTTTTTTATGCATTCATGCTAAATTCTATTGACGATGAGCCTGATGAGACCAAGTTGGTTGGTGAGGTAGTCGACTCAAAAAAGGGTAAACTCTAGAAGGATTCCATGGTTGAAGAGATGGAATCCTTGCATAATAATGAGACATGGGATTTAGTAAAGTTACATAGTGGAAGAAATCTCATCGGTAGAAAATGGGTATTCAAGAAGAAGATGAATGTGTCAGGACAAGTTGAGAATTTCAAATATCGACTAGTAGAGAAAGGTTATTCCCAAGTTGAGGGAGTCGACTTTGGTGATATTTTTCCCCCTGTTGTAAAACTAATGTCCAGTACAGTACTAATGTCTTTGGCTGCAACATTTGATCTAGAAATAGAAAATATGGATGTGAAGACAACGCTCCTACATGGGGACCTAGAAGAATAATTCTACATGAAACATCATGGAGGATTTGTAGTAAATGGAAAGAAAGAGTTGGTGTGTGAACTTAAAATATCCCTATACGTTCTAAATAAATTTCCAAGGATTTGGTACCAGAAGTTCGACACATACATCCTTAGTTTGGGATTTTTTATAAGGAAAGTTGATCATTGCATATATTCCAATGAAGAAGGTGGGAAATTCATATATGTAGCTTTATATTTCGATGACATGTTTATGATTGGAAACAACATGGATGCAATAAAGGAGGTGAAGAAGAAGATATCCTCCAAGTTCAACATGAAGGATCTCAATGCAACTAACTTCATTCTAGGAATGGAGATTAAGAGATATCAAGCCACTAGAAATCTCTAGTTGAATTAGACAAAGTATATTGAAACGATTATGAAATGATTCAACATGCAAGATTGCAAACCAATGAAGGTGCCAATTCCTATGGTAGCAAGGCTTACTGCTGAATAGTGTCCAAAGACACAAGAAGAAATAAATTGCATGGCATGTGTTGCCTATGCAAGTGTTTTTGGTATTCTAATGTATGCGATGGTCTACACTCGACCAAACATTTCCCATGGAGTGGGATTGTTGAGCAGGTACATGTTGACACCTGGAAAGGAGCATTGGACTGATGTCAAGAGAGTATTAAGGTATTTGTGTGGCATGAAGGACTATGCTATATGCTACCAAGGAAGACCTGAAGGTGACAGTGGTAAATTAAATGTACATGGATTTGTCAACCTTGGCTGGGCTGGAGATCTGGATCGACAAATGTCGACCAATGAATATGTCTTCAAGATGTTCAGTGGAGCAATAATTTGGAAGAGTAAGCGACACGAGGTCGTAGCCTTTTCAAAAACAAAATTTGAATATCCGGCGGCCACTCATGGAAGAAAATAAGTGGTATAGTTGGAAAGGCCTTGTTCAGGAATTAGGTTTGAGAAGAGAGCTATGAAGGTAAGTTGCGACAGTCAAAGCACAATATTTCTGGAAAAGAATCCTGCTTATCATTCAAAGACTAAGCACATTGATGTACAATACCATTTCGTAAGAGACATGGTGGAAAGTAAGAAGTTACTACTGGAGAAAGTAGACACGTTGGAAAATATAATAGAATCGTTGACAAAGTCTATGAGTGTTGTGAAGTTCTGTTGGTGTAGAGAGACAATCAGAACTGCTTCTTTGGTCCTGGGAATGAAACTTCAGGAATATCTCGTTTCATCAAATAAGACAAGAAGTGGGACAATGTTGGGTTGTTATATTCTTTGTAGTGAAATTCTATTCGAGGTGAATCGACTAATAGTCAAATTCGAGGTGGATCGAAAACAACTCAAAGGTCGAGGTGAATCGAATGGGTAAATTCGAATTCAAAGGTCAAGGTAGTTAGACATGGTAAAGGCATAGAAAAGAAAGTCAAAGAGGTCAACCAAAGAGAGGTTTATAGGTGGACGTGTGGCGACCGACTGAAGACCGAATAAAGGTTGATTGGTAGTTGATTGGTAATATTACTTGGACTTGACTGTAACATAATCCTGAGATCTGTGGGATTTACAGCCAATGATATGCATGGATTTGTAACCATTTTTTGGCCCCAAGTCTTTAGGATTTTTCTTGTTGTAAATCCTATAAAGAGGCTTTTTGTAAGGCCGTAAAGGATAATGAAAAATATGTATGAATCATAGGTTGTTGGTCATGTATATGTAAGCTGGATTGGGTACAAGGTTGTTCTTGCGTAGGAAAGAGGGTATGATGTCGATTGTTTCTTAGGTGTGGACCAAGGTTAGACATGTCACTTTTTATTAAGATTGAATAAGACAACAAGAGAGAAGAACACTCAAGGAATGTTGGTTTTCCCGGTTTGGGTTTTGAGGGTAAAATCTCTATGTACTGTGTGATTTCCTTGTCATTTACATTCTTGATTAAATTCTTCTTCTCTTCTGCTACATTAAGTGTGGAAGTGTTTCTCATTTCCTAACACTATGCTCTACAAAAGTTTAGACAATATTTGTTGGGAGGTCATTTCAAGTTTTTCATTGATCATTGAGGTTTGAAATATCTGGTTAATAAGCCCGTGTTAGAAGGAAGGATTTGTAGGTTTCTCTTGTTGTTCCAAAAATCCTCTTTTGAATTTTTTTTCAAGCCAGGAAAGATGAACATTGTCCCCGAACACTTATTTCGATTAGAGTCGGGAGAAACTGGTGGAGCTATAGATGACCAGATCCCTTAAGCATATTTATTTAAGATTGAAGTTGTTCCATAATTTATCTCTAATATTTACTTATTCATGAGCATTGGTGTCTTCCTTGATGGTTATTCCGAAACACACAAGATACATTTGGGGGTTCGTGCAAAAGAATATCAATTGATTGCAAGTCAAATATATAATTTGGGATTGGATAACATTCTGAGAAGGTGTGTACTTGACCATGGAAGATGTGATATCTTGTGGGAGTGTCATAGTGGAGTTGTGGGAGGTCATGTTGGAGGGAAGGTGACTGCATAGAAAGTACTTCAAGGAGGTTTATGGTGGCCTAATGTATTTAAATATGTTGAATACTAAACTATAGAATGTGATGTTTGTCATAGGGTTGTTAAGCCATCGCACATGGATGAGTTTCCATTACATCATGTTCGAGCTCTACAAAATTTTAAGAAGTTGGTTGTTGAATTTATTGGACCTATTAATCCACCGGAAAAACATTCAACGGAAAGATACATCATTACTGCAACATATTATTTGACTTGTTGTGATGAGGTAGAACCTAGTAATGATTCTTCTACAGACACAACAACAAGTTTCATATTTGAGAACATTATTACTCGATTTGGGTGTCCTAGGAGATTAACTAGTGATTAGGGCGTCCATTTCATCAATGAGACAACTTCCACCCTCACTAGAGAATTTTTGATCCAACATCACAAGAGTAGTCCTTATCATCCGCAAGCCAATGATATAGTGGAAGAATTCAAAAATATTTTGGATAAGGGGTTGACTAAATTATATTGCACTAATTAGGATGACTGGGATGAGAGTGTTCCAACTATTCTTTGGGCATATAGAACCACTATGAAGAATCTACACAAGTATACCCCTTTCCAGCTGATTTATGGGAGAGAAGCAGTAGTTCCAGCTGAATTTTTCACTCCAAGTATGTACATTGCACAAGTTACTTAGATGACAGATGATGAGTCTGTTGTGCAATGAGTTGTAGAACTACTAGAAGTTGAAGAAGCCATATTTTTATCATATTTTCATCACACTGTGAAGAAGGCTAGACAAAAAGATTTGAACGATAGGCACATTAGGAACAAGGTGTTTTCTCAAGGTGAACAGGTATTACTCTATGACAGTAAGTACCAAAATCATACATGGAAGCTACAAATGCATTGAATTGGAACCTTTATAGTTGTGGAAATTTAGGAGTCATGAGATATTAGATTGACACACTAGATGGTGTTCTTTTTCTGGGATGGGTGAATGGAACATGCCTGTAGTCCTATCTCACTACTCATTGAAGAAATTCTTTCCTCACTCCTATCACAAGGAGTGAATAAAGTAGGTAGGTTTCCATTTTATTTTGTTGTTTTCCCTTTTTTCCAATAAAGCAATGACATGTCCAACTGTTACTCACCCCTAGGGTCTAGTTGTCATTTTCATTCTATCTACTCTATGTTTGGGAGTGTATGTATAACATTTTATGCATTTAGTAACTTCTGATGTTTGTATTCATTGTCGTGTCACTTTCACATTGTTCGTTAAAATCCATTAGTACCTTTTTGTCGATATCCTGTCCATGTCAGTAAAATTTGTTTATGTTTGAATGTTTTTCGATACGTTTTCGGTTAGCCATCGACGTGTTAGTTATTTCCCCACATGTCATGCCATGTCAAATCTATGTTGACACTTGTGCCCTTTATTTCCTGAATCAAGAATTATATGTATCTATGCTTATCAGTCATGTCTATTGTGAATGCTCAATTATATATGTGGTTTACCCTTAATGATAGTTAAATTCTAATCCCACGTCACATCCTCATGATTGTCTATAACTCAATGGTCACTTCTTGTCCAAGTATTTGTGTATGTTTTATTTGTTTGAAATCTCATCTCAGGAGCCCAACACGAATTCAGTGAGCATGCCCCTTCGTTTTCCTCCCCAATTATTTGTGTGTATCAATGATCCGGATTATTTTCGGCACAAAATGAGAGCGGAGATATAATAAAGAAATGCACAAAGATATTGCATATATTCAATAATATAACAGAAATGTATCAGAGATGCAACCATAAACACAGATATACAGTAATACATGATTTCTATTAATCAAATAAATGTACAGAGACTGTAAAAATACAGAGTGAAAGACTCGCTAGAATGGTGGCAGCTTATCTCTGAGAAGAGATGTGATGGCTATTCTCATTTGAAAGAAGATGATTACAATGAGGCTCTGAAGGCCTTTTTACAATAAATGGGAATGCCAAAAGTCCTAGGTATCCAAAAACCTAGCCCTAGGAGATGAAGCGCCAAAAGTCATGTGGGCCCCGTTTGGGTAAGTGAGTACATCAACTTCCCGGGTCGTAACTTTTGCATACGATCTTCGTTTTAGGCATGTGATAGCTAGTTGGAAAGGTATCATTGAGGAGATTCATTTTGGAGGATAAATAATTCCTTTGTCTATCATGAGAACATCGATATCGAAAAACCTTCATTTAGTCCCTCAAAATGGCCCCGAAAGTTAAAACCTGCTAAAAAATGTAAATTGCCAAAATTGCCAGAAAACAGTTTTGAGCCAGTCAAAAAAGGTGGGTGGCCATCGATATCCACCTGGATCAATCCTCCCTCCTTAGGAAGCAATGGTCTCCATTGTGTTGATTTCCCGGGGGAGAGGGAAAAGCGTTTGCTATATTTTCATCTGGGTGAGCTACTTGTATTGTTGGAGACGTCGCGCTGCTTGGTTTGTGGAAGTCTGTCATGAACCTGTTGAAGTTGAGGCTATTCAACAAGTTGAGCTACATGAGAGGAAGGTGTGCAAAAGTAATTTTTGTGCTTTGCTGCAACCTTGTCGACCTACTTCTGTTGGATAGAAGGTGCAGGGGGAGAAACCGTAGTGGTTGCAATGTCCTTCTGTTCCCCTTTTGAACAGATTGTGAAGAAGCTGAATTTTGCAGTATGACATACTACCTTGCGACACTTTTTAGGTGGAACAATAGTTTGAACTACCTCTGGTATTCTGTAGAGATGACCCCCCAAAGTAACAATGACACTACGGGGTCGAGACTCATAAACAACATGGCGCTTCCACATATATGGTTGGCCCAAGAGAACATCACAGACATCTAGTGGGGAAACATCACATAATACCTCGTCCTTGAAGGGTTGGATGTCGTATGACAATCGACATTGTTGGTTGACACGAAGATCTCATCCTTGGTGAAGCCACCCGATGTTGTATGGCTGCGGGTGTGGTGTTGTCGACAATCCCAACTGTTTAATGACCTCTGCTGAGATGAGGTTCTTCTGGCTTCCACTATCAACAATAAAATGCAGCGGGGTCCCCTTCACCCACATATTTGAATGAGAAAGGCGCTCCCCCTCTTAAGGATCTGTTGGTTCTTCTGGTTGAATTGTTGCGGTCTCAACAATAGCAGTGGGGTCTATGTCGATGATCTGTCTTTTACCATTATTTTCAGAATTAGATTCAGAATCAAGGTTTGGCTCCTTGTCTTTGATCTCGATCACCAATGACTATTTTGAGCGACATTCATCGATGTTGTGCCAAGGGATTTTGTGGAACTCGCACCATTTTCCGGTGTCCTTCTTTGTCTTCCCGTGACCCTTCTTTTCCTGTGTCTTGGACTGGTTTTCAGGAGACTGTTTGTTCGGGATGTCTTTGTCATACTTTTGTTGTTGCATATTTTCAGACTCGAATTCCCGTTTGTTCTGGTGCTTAAATTTCTGCTCAATTTTAACAACATATCGATAAGCAGCACCGAGTGATGAGATGTCCAGAAAATCCATTTCAGTTTGGATGTATCTATGTAGAGCCCCATGGTATTTCAGAACCAAATGTCGCTCGGAGTCTTTGATACCCAACTTGGTGCGCAAGGTATGGAAGGTATTGGTGAACTCCGAAAATACTTGGCCCCTCTCTTGCCGCAATGTGGTCCATCTCATGTACTGGTCCTCATAGTTTCCAACAGGGTAATATTGTTCCTTTACCGCATCCACAAAAAACTCCCAAGTGGGATTGACCCCATAAATTCCAGACTCCTCTGTGGAACTTTTCTCCCAGTAAGTTTCCCACCAATTTTTGACATGAGGGAGAGCTTTAAGGAGTGCGAAGGTGATCTTTTCTTTGTTGGAAAAATTGTGAACAGAGAAATAACCTTCTAACAGAGTTAACCATTTTTCTAGGGCTTCTGCATTTATCTGTCCTTCAAATACAGGAATATCAAAATTAACTTGTACCTTGAAAGGCGAGGTTCCTTCAAAGTGGCCGCTTGATGAAGATGCGCCTGATGCTATCGGTAGGCGTTTAAGGATGTGGGCAAAATTCTCCATCATTTTGTCCCTCTGTCGCGTGAGAGCTTGGTCAAGCAACAGATTGATAGGATCATCTGCACCAGCGATTGTCTTCAAGAGAGACAAGATCGAGACCCAAATTTCTATACTTGGACCTCGTTGGGGACATGCACTGAAAAAACGATCAAGAGCAGCCTGCTCTGATACCACTGATTCAGATTATTTTCGACACGAAATGAGAGCAGAGATATAAAAAGAAATGCACAAAGATATTGCAGATATTCAATAATATAACAAAAATGTATCAGAGATGCAACCATAAACACAGATATACATTAATACATGATTTCTATTAATCAAAGAAATGTACAGAGACTATAAAAATACAGAGTGAAAGACTTGCTAGAATGGTGGCAGCTTATCTCTGAGAAGAGATGTGACGGCTACTCGCATTAGCAAGAAGATGATTACAATGAGGCTCTGAAGGCCTTTCTACAATAAAAGGGAATGCCAAAAGTCCTAGACATCCAAAAACCTAACCCTAGGATATGAAGCGCCAAAAGTCATGTGGGCCCCGTTTGGGTAAGTGAGTACATCAACTTCCCGGGGTCGTAACTTTTGCATACGATCTTCGTTTTAGGAATGTGATAGATCGTTGGAAAGGTATCTTCGAGGAGATTCATTTTGGGGGATAAATCATTCCTTAATCTATCTTTGAGAACCTCTATCTCGAAAAACCTTCATTTAGGCCCTCAAAATGGCCTCGGAAGTTAAAACCTGCTAAAAATAGTAAATTGCCAAAATTGCTAGAAAACAGTTTTGAGCCAGTCGGAAAAGGTGGGTGGCCACCGATATCCACCTGGATCAATCAAAACATCTATTTTGTCATGGTTCGTACCAAATATTTCTCAGGTTGCACTTCCAAATCTTGTTGTTCCAACAAATATCCATGATCCGCGAGTTGGTATTCTGGGTGATCTATAGGGTAAATTCGAGAAATCTCGACTGCTTGACATAGATTTTTCAAATGGGGACTTGTTTCCCCAGATGAAGGTTGATGCATACATGGAATATTTTCCCCTTCCCTCCAGAGAGGTGAATGCGCAATGGAAGACTCCCTATGTGATGTTGGGTATCTATTATATTATTTGCATGGATAGATGTAGTATCTATGTTGCATAGGGTGTGTATGGGTGTAAGAGGGGGGAAGAGCACCCCCTTTCCTAGGGGGTCATAAGGGGGTGGGATCCCCAATATGTGGGGGTTTGGGGGTAGTGCCCCTGGGAAAAACAAATTGGCGGTTTTTTGTGTCCATTTTTGGTCGGTTTTTCGACACATGGTTTTCGCCGATGGTTTTCTATTTTCGGTTAAGGAATTAGGGTTGTTGACTAATATGGGTTATTGGATTAGCGTTTTGGATGCTACGCGATCATATATGTATATTGTATTGTAAAAAGTGTATGGAGTGAATGAATATAGAATATGTTGGTTTTCCTAGTTTGGGTTTCCATAGGGAAAATATCTATGTAAGGTGTGTATTTTTAATTGTATATTTTCTGTTATTTTAATGAAAATATGTTTGTAGTAAATAATTGTACAAGGTTAAAATCTACATTTGGTATCAGAGAAATTATTGGCTTCAGGGGGATGCCTTTGTGGTCAGGGGTTTGACTCGGGACTTTGATAAGCCTTCTTATCGTGAGAGATATTCGGTATTGATTCTTGAAGTGAAAAGAAATGGCGAGCAATTTGAAAATAGAGATATAGAAGTTTAATGGGAAATTTTTTGAGGTGTGAAAGCTCAATATGGAATATCTATTGGTAGACAAAAATTAGTGGATTAGGGTGGATCCAGGTACTACACCTACAGGAATGACAACAAATGACTGGAAAAGGTTGGATTGGAAGGGGAAGAGCACAATTTGCTTATATCTCTCATATTTAGTATTATTGAATGTGTCATGGGAAGCTACAAACAAGGAGTTATGGGATAAGTTGGGGAACTTGTATCAGTATAAGTCCCTGGTAAATAAACTGTTCTTGCGGAAGAATCTATATAACCTGAGGATGAGAGATGGAGACTCTGTGATAGAGCATATGAATGCCTTCAATAATGTGGTAAGCCAATCATTATGTATTGAGATTAAAATTTTAGATGAAGATGAGTGTATCAGTTTACTGTGTGCTTTACCAGACTCATGGGATAGTCTGTTTGTGGCCATAGATATAAATACAACTATCTTCAGTTTCAATGATGTGGTCTAATCCTTGTTGTCAGAGGAGATGAGATAGAAGAACATGGAAGGATAGTTCACACATGCATTATTTGCAAGAGGATTTTCCCAGAAAAGAAATACATCTAAGTCCTCAAGTGGGAGATCTAAATATAAGGGTAGATCTAAATCTCCCATAAATTTTGTAAAGGTATGCTAGATATGTGGAAAAGAAGGGCACTTCAAGAAGCAATGTATATCCAAGAACGTTGAGAGAGTGAATGGATATGAAGGTGCTCCCTCTACATAAGAAAAGACCTCAAAGGAAGAAGGAGGGGATGTGTACTTGGCTTCTTCAAGCATACATGCAAATCATGAGGCATGTCGGGTTCACTCTAATGCATCCTTTCATATGACTCCCCACATGGAGTGGTTGTGTAAATATGAAAGGTATGATGGAGGTAATGTTTTCCTAGGTGATGAATCGATAACCAAAATAATAGGATGAGGGAAAATTCAAGTTGAGGATCAAATATGGAAGGATTATAACACTACTTGATGTTTTTCACATCCCAAGATTGGAAGCAAATTTGATTTATGTAAGTGAAATGGACAGTGCAGGGGTAAAAACAATATTTGAAAAATAAACTTGTAGGATGGTTCAAGGAGCAGTGGTGTTGCTGAAGGGAGTTTGGATTGGAACTCTGTATAATTTGTAAGGAAGAACTATTATTGATGAGTGTAATAGTTCCATTGTTCCTGATATTGGAGTTGAAGAAGAAACACTCCCACGGTCTCTGGAGAAAAGGTTATGTCATGGCATCAAAGATTGGATCATATCGGAGAGAAGGGTATTTGACTACTACATGGTAAATGTATGGTTGAAGGTATGTCTAACTTCTCACTAGATTTTTATTTCTGTGAACATTGTGTGTATGGGAAGAATAATCGAGTAAGATTCCCCTCTAGTGCAACGAGGGTAGAAGGAATATTACAGCTAGTGCACAATGATGTGTTTGGACTTGTGTCAATTCCATCATTGGGAGAATATGTGTACTATGTCTTATTTATAGATGACTTTTCTATGACTAATTGGATATATTCCCTCGGGAAGAAATATGAAGTCTTTGATAGGTTTAAAGAGTTTAAGGATCTTGTTGAGAATCAAACAAAGAAAAAAAATTAAGGTGTTGAGGACATATATGATGGAGAGTTCTTCAGGAATGAATGCGAATAATTATGTAAGAAACAAAATATAGCAGGGTAGAGTACTACTCCTTATAAACCTCATCATAATGGAGTTGCAAAAAGGATGATTAGGATGTTGATGGAAAAATAAAGGTGCATGCTCAGTGGTGCCAGGTTAGGGCAAGAATTTTGGAAAGAGGCAGTGGGTACTGCATGTTACTTGGTCAATCGATCACCCTCATTAGCACTAGATGACAAGACTCCACATGAGGTATGGATTGGTAATAAAACCTCTCCCACACATATCAAGGTATTTGGCTATGAGGCCTATGCCCATGTCCCAAATGAAAGCATGAGTAAGCTAGATAAGAAGTCTGAAAAGTGTATCTTTATTGGGTATAAAGATGGTCTCAAAGGTTATAAGCTTTGGAACCCATAAGCTAAGAAGGTTATGTATAGGTGAGATGTGGTATTTAGAGAAATGAAATATGTTTTCAAACATGAAGTCATACCAGGTAAGGAAGAACCAAAGAAAAAAGAGTTTGAGTTAAAGGATGATGAATCAAACTCTCTAGAAGAACATGAATCAGAAGAAGAAGATCTTCATACTCCAGTATTTAGGAGATCAGTTCGAGAAAAAAGGATATCGAAAAGGTATACTCCACATGATTTCCATTCAAATTTTTCTTTGTATACTACCAATAATGATCCTAGAATTGTTAGGAAGGCAATGAATTCATAGGATGGAAAACTATGGGAAAAAGCCATGGTTGAAGAAATGGAAGCCTTGAATAAGAATGAGGCTTGGGATCTAGTGGAGTTTCTGACTAGAAGAAATTCCATTGGAAACAAATGGGTATTTAAAAAGAAGATGGATGCAGAAGGAAAAGTGGAGTAATACAAAGCTTGGTTAGTAGCAAAGGGTTATTCCCCAGTTGAGGGAATAGATTTTGGTGAGATTTTTTCTCATGTTTCCAAGTTAACCTCTATTAGATTGATGTTATTTGTTGTTGTTGCATTTGATTTTGAAGTAGAACAGATGGATGTGAAGAGAAAATTCCTACATGGGGATCTGAAAGAATAAATCTACATGAATCATACAGAAGCCTTTGTTGTGAAGGGAAAGCAGGAGCTAGTATGCAAGATAAAAAATTCCATGTATGGTTTAAAACATTCACTGAGGATGCGGTATATATTTTTTTATACTTATATGTTGGGACTTGGATTCAAAAGAAGAAAAGAGGATCACTGTGTATATTTCAAATTAATTGGTGATGATTTGATTTAGTTGGTCTTGTATGTGGATGACATGTCGTTGATAGGAAACAACAAGGAGATTCTACAAGATGTGAAAACTCAGTTTTCCTCTAAATTTGATATGAAGGATATTGGTGCTTCAAATGTCATTTTGGGCATGGAAATTAAAAGAGATTGGGAAAATAGGAAACTCTGGTTAAATCAGAGAAAATGTGTCAAGACCATATTGCAGAGGTTTAATATGCAGGAATGTAAACCAGTCAGGGTTTGTATTCTTGTAGGTGTAAAGTTATATGCAGATTAATGTCCCAAGACACATGAAGAGGAGGAGGACATGTCTTGTGTTCCATATGCAAGTGTGGTTGGAAGTTTGATGTATGCAATGGTATATAGTAGACCAGACATTGCACATCCAATGGGAGTTTTGAATAGGTATATCTCAAAAATAGGGAAGGAGCATTGGACAATAGCAAAGAGAGTTTTCAAGTATTTGTGTGGCACTACTGGTTATGGATTGTACTACCAAGGAAGACCAGGTTTGGACAGAGTGTTGGAAATACATGGATTTTTGGATGTAGATTGGGTTAGATATTTGTATCATAGAATATATACAAGTGGGTATGTGTTTAACCTGTTTGGAGGAGAAATTAGTTAGATGAGAAAAAGATAGTCTGTAGTGGAACTTTCGACTACAGAAGCTGAATACATGAAAACCACTCATGCAAGAAAGGAATAAATATGGTTACAAATATTGTTTTCAAGCATTGGGTTGGTACAAGAAGATATAAGGATATATTATGATGGTTAGAGTGCATTTTTTCTAGCGAAGAACCCAACTTAGCATTCAAAGACAAAGTATATTGATGTTCAATATCACTTTGTGAGAGACATGGTTAAAAAAAAGAAGGTAAAGTTGATGAAGGTGGACACTTTGAAGAATGTTGCAGATTCATTAACAAAATATGTGAGCACTAATACGTTCTATTGGTGTAGAGAATCTATAGGCATTGTTTCCCTGGATTGTTGACTATGTAACCCTGTAACCCCATGTATGCAAAGAAAACAACAAGTGGGAGGACATTGGGTATGTGTTATATTGTTTTCATGTATAGATGCAGTTTCTACGTTGAACTAGGCATGCAGGAGATAGAGTGCCCCTTTCTCGAGGGGTCACAAGAGGGCAGGAGCCCCCCTGCACAGGGGTTTGGGGGAAACACCCCCGATTTTTTTTTTTGGCAATTCTTTGCGTTCATATTTGGGTGGTTTTCTGGCACATGGTTTTTGCTGATGGTTTTCTATTTCTGGTTAAGAAATTAGGGTTGTTGACTTATCTAGGTTATTGGATTAGGGTTTTGGATGCTATAATATCCTATATGTATATTGTATTCTAAACAATGTATGGAGTGAATGAATATAGAAGATGTTGGTTTTCCCAGTTTGCATTTCCAAGGGAAAAATCTCTGTGTAATGTGTGTATTTTCCATTGTGTCTTTTCTATTATTTTAATGAAAATCTATTTGCAGTAAATAATTGTACCAGGTTAAAATCTAAATATGTCGCTATGGGAGTCAACTATGATGAACTTGCATGATTTTCCTGTCTGATCCAGGTGGATATTGGTGGCCACCCATCTTTTCCAACTAGGTCAAAACAATTTTTTGGAAATTTTGGTAATTTACTATTTTTAGCAGTTGTTCACTTCTGGAGCCGTTTTGAGGCCCTAAACGATGTTTTTTTGGGAAAAGGGGGAGAAATATTGTAGTTCCTTTAATATTTACCTCACAATGAATCTCTTCGATGATACCTTTCCAATGGGCTATCATACGCCTAAAACGAAGATCGTATGCAAAAGTTACGACCCCGGGAAGTTGATGTACTAACTTACCCAAATGGGGCCCAAATGACTTTTGGTGCTTCATCTCCCAGGGTTAGGTTTTGGGATGTCTAGGGATTTTGGAATTCCTGTTTATTACAAAAATTCCTCCAGAACCTCATTATAATCATATTCTTGTGAATGAGCGCAACTGTCACATCTCTTCTCATAGATAAGCCACCACCACTCCAACATGCTTGTTTCCATTGCATTTTACAGTTTCATCTTATTTCCTTATTGAATAGAAAATTGGTTTTACTGTATCTCTATTAATTTTTGTTAAGCACCTGTTAATAATATGTATTCATTTTGTTCTGCTCATAAATTCTGGATCAATGGTATCAGAGCAGTCTGCTCCTTGTCGTCTTAATGCATGTCCCCAACCAGGTCGGAGTACAAAGAGTTGGGTCTCGAGCTTGTTTTTCTTGAGGAAAAAATATATCACATGCCCAAGTGACCTCTCATGACAAGAGAAAAGAAATATGATAGGATAGGAGATCCTTTCAAACTGTTGATTGAGGAAGCCCTCATGCAACAAAGGAATGGGATGATGGATAGTTTTGCGCAAATCCTTTGGCGGATACCAACAGGTGACACACCTTCTTCGAGCGAAGGCGTCGCCCCTTCAAGGTACAAATAAACTTCGATATTCCTATATTTGAAGGTCATATAGATACAGATGTTGTAGATAAGTGGTTGAATCTACTAGAAGGGTATTTTTTTGTCCATAACTTTTCGAATAGAGAAAAGATTACCTTTGCGCTCCTCAAAGTTGTTCCCCATGTCAAAGATTGGTGGGAAACTTTCTGTGAGCAAAAGGAAACAGAGGAACCCTCATTATTTATAGTCACAACCACCTGGGAATCCTTCATGGATGTTATTAAGGAACAATACTACCCTATCGAAAGTTATGACGACTTGTATACCAAATGGACCACACTGCAACAAGAAAGAGACCAAGCAGTGCCATATTTCACAAATATCTTCCATACCTTGCGCACCAAGTTGGGTATCAAGTATTCAGAGTGAAATATGGTGCTCAAGTATCATGATTCTTTGCATAGATACATCCAGACTGAAATGGAATTTCTGGACATCTCATCCTTGGGTGTGGCCTACCGATATGCTGTCAAAATCGAGCAGAAGTTCAAACAAAAGATGCAACAATTTGGGCTTGGGAATCCCTCACAACAAAATCCAGGAAAGGGTGGCCCCAACCCACAGAACAAAGGACATAGAAAATATGGATAGTATTAGGACAAACAGTCCAAGCCACAAGAAAACAAGGACACCAGAAAGACAAAGAAATATATCGAGAAGTGGTGTGACTTCCATAAGAACCCTTGGCATAACACTACTGACTATCGCTCAAAGCAGTTGTTTGTGGCCGAAGTGAAAGCCTCTAAATCAGATGTGGGTTCTAAATCTAAGCTAGAACCATAACGGGGAAGACGGATCATTGACGCAGAACCCAGTGCCACTGTTTCTATCACCAAGCTCTAGACTGGTGAACTAGAAGAGACAGAAGAAGGAGAGCACCTCTTCCATTCACAGATGTGGGTAAAAGGCACCGTACTACACTTCATTGTTTATAGGGATAGCCAAAAGAACCTCATCTCAGCAGAGGTCATCAAGCGGTTGGCCCTGCTAATAACACCACACCCACAACCCTACACCATTGGATGGCTCCACCAAGGAAGCGATCTCTGCGTCAGCCAACAATGTTGACTGTCGTATGATATCAATCCCTTCAAAGATGAGGTATTGTGTGATGTTGATCCTCTCGAAGTTTATGATGTTCTTTTAAACCAACCTTATTTATGGAAACATCATGTTTTGTATGATTCTAGGCCTCATAGTGTTATTATTACTTTGAACATGGAATTGTACAGGATACACGAGGCAGTCCCACCTACTTCTATTTCCTTGATCTCTGCTAAGAAATGAAATGATTTCATCTCTCAGACAGGGAAGTTTGTCTTCTTCGTGATTGACTCTCAGAATAAGCGAAAGATCACAGTCACACCCAGGCTCTCTGCGGTTGACCTCTCCACACAGAAGAAGAAAGTATATAAGGTCGTGGAAGAATACTCAGATATATTCTCCTCACCTACCAGGGTACCTCTTCACTGCCAGGTCAAGCAACCCATCGATTTGACCCACGACACACCACTTCCCAATGGGCCAGTTTATCGTCGCTCTCTATTAGAGAATGAGGAGATAAAGAGATAGATCCAAGAACTTCTCCACACGAGCCACATCTATCCCATATCATCACCTTGCAGGAGCCCAATCGAGCTGGTATAGAAGAAATATGGAACCTTGTGAATCACCATTGATTACCGGGCTCTAAATAAAATCACAGTCAGAAACCGGTACCCAATTCCCCGAATCGATGACCTCCTTGATCAACTTATGGGGGACAAATACTTCAATAAGATTGATCTAAAGTTTGGCTTCCACCAGGTCCCGATAGAACAAACAGGTGTATGGAAGACTGCCTTCAAGTCAAAGCAAGGCCTTTTTTAATGGTTTGTCATGCCCTTTGGTTTGACAAATTCTCTGGACACTTTCATGAGGATGATGGAAAATATCATGCGACCATTCACCAATAATTTTGTAGTAGTGTATCTGGATGAGATTTGCATTTACAACAAGACTTGGTCCAAACACTTGCAACATATTCAATAGGTTCTACACACCCTGCAACAGCACAAGCTATATGCCAACTTGGAAAAATGATCATTCGGCATGGACAAGCTCCATTACCTAGGATACATCATTGATCAACATGGCATACATGTGGATCTAGCCAAGATCAAATTCATCCATGACTGGCCAGCCCCAACCACACTCACTCATATGCAGAGCTTCTTGGGCCCTATCAATTTCTACCGCAGGTTCATATTGGGATTCTCCGATATTGCATGGGCTCTCAACCAAATAACCAAGGGTGGTGGTAAGGAGAAATTTGCGTGGGGTCGATCCCAACAACAAGATTTCAATGATTTAAAGTAGTTCTTTTGCTCAACCCCAGTACTTTCACTACCAAACCTGAAACAACCCTTTGATATTGATACAAATGCTTTAGACTATGCTCTGGGTGTCGTTCTCACTTAGCATGACCACCTCGTGGCCTATCATAGTGAGACACTATCAGATGTTGTCTGTAAGTACCCTACTTACGAAAAATAAATGTACTCCATTGTGAAATCATACCGCCAGTGGAGACATTACATTCTTGGGAAGGAGACAGTCATCCAAACTGATCATAAGCCATTGCAGTTCATGCAAACACAAGGAAAATTTCAAAATGACCGCCATCAAATGTGGTCCACATACTTGCAGCAATTCCACCTCAACATAAAGTATAAAACAAGAAGAACCAATTGCGTCGTTGATTGCCTCAAAAAACTGTCATTCATGAAACTTACCATGGTGATATACTCTTGTGGCCATGAGACCTCTAGATGGCCCCAAATCTATGAGATAGACCCAGACTTTGCCACCACCTACCAAATGTTGGGTGCAAACGAAGTTGTAGATAATTTCCATCTTCAGGATGGGTTATTGTGTTGTCTGGATCATATCTGTGTTCCATCAAGCGAGCGAGTGATGCTGATCTGGGAAGCCCACTATAGTTGGGTTGCAGGACACTTTGGTGTCGAAAATACAGTGGCAATGCTACATAAACATTTCTACTAGCCAAAACTTCAACAGGAGGTCAATAAGTATATCAGGTCCTGCACTGCCTCTGCCATTGCCAAACCAACCACTAAGAAACAGGGCATGTACACCCCTCTTCCTACTCCTGACAGGACATGGGACTCCATCTCAATGGACTACATGTCAGGCCTCTTGTCCACCAAGTGGGGAAATGACTATTTTTTGTGGTTGTTGATCGCCTTTTTAAGATGGCGATTCTGGTTTCCTGCAAGAAGAACATCACAACAAAGGACACTGCCAAGCTCTTCTTTGAATGAGTACGGGTACATTTTGGAATCCCACAAACCATTGTCTCAGATAGAGACAGTCAATTTCTTATCACATTCTGGTCAAGCCTCTAGTCACTGTTGGACACCAAGCTCACCAAATACACAACCTTCCACCCCCATATAGATGGCCAAACTGAGGTCTTAAATCGAATGATTGTGCATATCCTTTGCATGTATAATTCAAATCACCCTCACACATGGGATGAGAGCCTTCCCTATGTATAGCATAGCTACAACTGAGCCCTGCATAGCTCAACCAGCCACAACCCCTTTCAGCTGGGGTTGGGATTCCAACTGTTGGGTCCCATAAATGTTTCACTTCCCCTTGCGGTCACCTCAACTGACTCATATCCTACTCCAACTAAATCTGACAAAGCCACCCGGTTCTTTGAGCAGATCCAACACATCCATCAATAGGTTCAAGATATCCTATAGAATTCCAATGACAAGTCCAAGCAACACCATGATCAACATCGAGTGCCACACAAGTTTCAGGTGGGCGACAAAGTTTGGTTGCACTTGTAGAAAGAACGCCTTACAGGACCCCATCAGAAGATTTGACCACTCTGTTATGGGTCGTACACCATCACCAAGGTTACGGGGCATAATTATTTTGAGTTCAACATTCCTCCTTTCCTTGGCTTGCACAACATGGATCTCCTTTTCCCTTGTTTCCCTCCATTATTGGACACCTCAGAAGTAGCAGAACAACTGACAATAACAGATCTCAACCCCGATTGCATACAAAAGACATTCAATGATCAGATTGTGGACACACAGATCAAGGGCACTCTGTTGGGGTCCTATAATCATAGGTAACTCGATTCTTCAGTTTCTTATTTGGCGTTGCTCCCGTGATGAAGACATATGGTTTACTGGGCTCGGTTGATTCCACTTTGCCCCTCCATCCATTTCACCCGATCCTCCATCACCCTGTTGCATCCTTCATCCACCGTTGCGCCCTTCAGTCCCTGACCCTTCACTTCTTCACCCCTTCACCAATTTTATCCCTACATGAATAAATAAACTTAGGATAATAAACGAATAATTAAGTTAATATTAATTGAATTAGTGTACTTAGACTAATAAACTAGGTTAGTCTTGTTAGTAATTAATTATTAATTAATTAATGATTAATTATTAAGTTAGTTTGTTAATAATTAGATTAGTTTATTAATATAAACATTAAATAAAAATCAATATAAAATAAACATTAAAAACAATAAAAATAAATAAAAATACAAATTATCCCAAGTCTAAAAACAAAATATTAAAATAAAACTAAAAATTAAATAAACATAAAATAAATAAAAATTAAAATAAATATAATAAAACAAAGTTATAAAACAAATATTAAAACAAACACATAAACAAATAAAAAAAAACATAAACTATAAAACAAAACAAAAATTAAAAACTTATCTTTTCCCCACTTACCTTTTACCCCGTACAACTCAGACCCCCCCTTCCCTCACATCACATCACCCCAAGGGGGTCTGATTTAGTGGTATTGTGAGGGACGGGTGTCACCATATGGTGAAATCGGAATCACATCCAAATACCACTTACCACCTCAGGGGGGTCCAAGTAAACTTCCTTCCCCTCCAAAACCACCCTCCCGAAACTTTTAAAATCATTTTTTTTCCTGTTCAAAATGTCGACTTCCGAGAGAGATTTCGTGCAAATGGAAATGAATTTTAAAAACCCGAGAGAGGTTTTTTTTCAGCACGGGCTGAAGCATAAAAAAATCTTCCATATTTTTCATATATGCCACCATTTGGGAGAATCAAATCCTTTTTTGAGACCCTTTTTCCAGGTTTCTGTTTTTTCCTGTTTCAATCTTGATTTTGCAGGATCTATTTCAGCGAGCTGGAGATGCAATATGAGAAACCGAAGGAGTTTTTTGCTCCAGAAAAATGAATCTATAATAACCTCCTTAATTTTTTTCATAGGTGTCACCTTTGAAGAGAAACAAATGTCTAAGTTGACCCCTTTTTTGTAGTAGTTCAGACCGTCTTTCATGGCGGACAGTTCCAGATTTTTTGGGATTTGTTGTTATTTTCGGTCGAGGTGGTTGAATTCGACCTCCTGAGCCTAGGGAGATTCTATTTTATATGTTGTAATGAGTCAAATGTGCAAGGGGATTAGTCAGGGACCATGATTTAATCTTGTATCAGAGCCCACAAAGATTTCTATATTTTTCATCAATTCAATAATACAGTCGCAACGGTTACAAGATTCTTGTGTCAAATCCATTGGTGAAGTTTTTGTCACTGTGATTGTGTTATCATCTGTTTTCATATGTGTTTCTCTTATCTATTGTCTTAAAGAGATTTAAGATCATGATTTTTGTAAAAACACCATGTTCACAGTTTAAAGCAATGTCAATGTTTTCCACTGAAAGTTAAACGCAGAATTATTTATTGCTCTGTCTTTAATTCAACTTCTTAACATTTTTCTCCTCTGCCATACCTCAAGCCTATGAAGATCCAATGATTTTCCTACCTTTCCCTATCAGGTTGTCTGTAGAATTTGTTTTTGATTAAATCTCATATTATGACTCCATTTCCCATGGTTCCTCTTCTTTGCACCTACCCAAATAAAAAACATATCCTATTCTGCATATCTAGCCTAAGATCCATACTCAAACAAAGTTATATCAGGCAAAGAGATCCCTCTCTGAGTCTTGGAGGGATAGATCCAAGACTCGAAGTGGTTTTGATGTTACCTATATGATTTCCTCCACATCCTTGGGAAAATTATAGAGTGCTAATACACTTGACAACAAAGGATCCATCTTTATCAATTCGTCAAACCAGGGCAGCTCCTGCACCAAGGAAAGTGGCTCACCCCGGGCCAAATTCAACAAAAATTTCCTCATCTGATGGGGGAAATCAACACAATAGAGAAGGTTGCTTCCTAAGTAGGGAGGATTGATCCAGGTGGATATCGATGGCCACCCACCTTTTGCAACTGGCTCAAAATAGTTTTTTGGCAATTTTGGTCATTTACTATTTTTAGCAGTTTTTCACTTCCGGAGTTGTTTTGAGGCCCTAAACGATGTTTTTATGGGGACATGGGGAGAAATATGTAATTTCCTATTATATTTCCTCCAAATTGAATCTCCTCGATGATACCTTTCCAACGAGATACCATACACCTAAAATGAAGATCGTATGCAAAAGTTACGACCCTGGGAAGTTTATGTACTAACTTACCCAAACGGGGCCCACATGACTTTTGGCGCTTCATATCCTAGGGTTAGGTTTTTGAATGTCTAGGGTTTTGGTATGTCTAGGGTTTTTTTCATTCCTTTTCATTGTAAAAATTCCTTCATATCCTCATTGTAATCATCTTCTTGTGAATGAGTGCAACCGTTACATCTCTTCTCAGAGATAAGCTACCACCATTCCAACAAGCTTGTTTCCGCTACAGTTTACAGTTTCAACTTATTTCCTTATTGAATAGAAAACCATTTTTATTGTATCTCTGTTATTTTTTGTTAAGAACTTATTAATAATCTATATTCATTTCGTTTTTCTCATAAAATACGAATCATCATCTTTGATACCACTGGTGAAATCGTGTGCAACACCAAGTTTTCAATTAGTCGGGTACACAATGGATCATTATGGATGGACCAAGAGTATCCAATTCATGATACTGATATCCATCAATTGATTGGCCTTTCCATGGAGGGAGAATATTTCACAAAGGGCTTCCAAGGTTCAGGGAAGCGTTATAGGGAGAAGGGTGAACTCAACCTATATGATAAATTTGGCACCATACATGGAGGTCGTGAAGCTATTATCGATAAAATCACTAATGAATGAGTCTGTTACACATGCTACTTGATTGTGGGAAATGTAATGAAGAAATATTCCAAGGGAGAGTGCACATTGTATGCTTTTTTAGTTGCCTATTTTTGTGCACATGGCGCACAAATGAATTGGTGCAAGTATTTGATGAATCAGATGATACAATATTGCATGGATATGCATGAGAGGGGTGGATAATTCATCTTTGGATATCTCTTATTTCCATTCACCATTTGGAAATGGAAGCCACCAAAATGGAAAGAAATAACAATGACTCTAGACAGACGAATAACTATTGTTGGACAACTAAGAGGGGGGTGGGGGGGTGAATCAGTTGTTAATGGGCTTAAACAATTATGCTTATTTTAAACTCTTTACACAACATTTAATGACAATCACAATAATAAAAGGAACTAAGCAATAGAACAATCAACATCAGTCACACATATGAGATACACAGAGATACATATTTCCTGAGGAAACAAATACAGGGTAAAAACCTCTTCTTCTTTATATGATAAGTAATATTTACATCCTTTACATTATCATACATATGAACACCAACTCATAATGATGCTACAACCTCTGTTTTGCAACCAAAAACTTGCTGAGAGCACCAACTCTTTGTTTTCTCTAGCACCTACTAGAAGGAAGCACCAACTCCCTGGTTTCTCTACCACCCACTAGAAGGAAGCACCAACTCCCTAAGTTTTCCAGCACCAACTGGATGGAAGAACCAACTTCCATTCACACAAGCACCAACCTGTATAATAAATAACAATAGTTCTCCCTTGCACCACCCTGCCACCCTGGTTTCTCTGGCTACAACCAGATGGAAGCTACAACTCCCTTTGTTCAAGAACCCACTTGAACCTCTAAGTACAACAGTCCTCCCTAGCACCTCCCAACCACCCTGAAATATAAATCTTTGTTATTATGACTTATTACAGTGATATAACATTTTTCAATGGCTTACCAGTCTCATCACTATTCTGCTACACTGCGTTGCTCTGTCTGCATCAATGTCTTCTGCACACTCCTTGTGATTTCTATTCTTTTTCCCTTTTATGCTCTCTACGCCATGTCCCTTCAATGCACCATTCCCCTTCTGTACATTTCTGCTGTTGCGATCTTCCTCCTTCTTCACACCTCAATCACACCCCGCAACAATGCCCATTTCTTCTTTGTTCAACATTCTTATAATCTCTGTGCACCTTGTGCATGCAATCTGCTTCTTTCTCTTGCATCCTCTTCCGCCCCAATCTGAACCACATCGGGGTGTTTTTTCCACTTTACTCTTCCACAACTATCCCATATCCTATGTTCCATGTTGTCTCTCTCTATTCTGCATCTCCTGTTCATTGTGAGTGCTCTGCCTGATTATCATGGTAACTCTTCAACTTCTCCGGCGGTTTCACCCATGCATCCATCATCAATGGGTGTTATCTCAAGATTCCTCAGCTTCTCTGGCAGTTGAGACTCTTTGTCTTCTCTATCATAGTCGATCTAATCCTCTCTCTTGCAGTGACAGGATTCAACACCCATCCATCTATCAATTTCCTCTAAGAATAGTCTTCAATCAATGGAAGATGCCTCGAGCCTCTTCATCTTCTCTGGCGATCATCTTGAGGCCTCTTCAAGTCCTCTGGCAGAAACCATCAGTCGATTCTGGCAGTTACACTGTGAAGTGAAACAGTATCCCTCTGATCATATTCAATTTTACCTGCATCGTTGGATGGAGTTCATAGGGTCTTGCATTTAATTCGTCATTTTGCATTTCAACATTTCAAGATTCCCGTGGTTAAGGTTTCTTTACGCTTCATGTACTAATCCCCAAAACTCTAAAATTGAGCTTGGTTGCACTAGCTCCTTCCTCCATCTTCCACCAATGTGTCCAATGGTTGTGACCACAGGCTGAGCCAAAACGTGTTTCGCATTTCATCATTTCAGCAATCCTATTGTGAGGCATCTCGACTCTCCAAGTCACGATCTCCGAAATTCTGAAAAAGGAGCTTAGCTGGACTAGCTTCGATCATTTTGGCATTTCATATTTCATCATTTCATGATTTCCCATGTTGCAAATTCCTGTTGTGAGGCATCTCAACTCTCCATGTCGCGATCCCCGAAACTATAGAAAAGGAGCTTAACTCTTCGAGCTCTTTTCTACAACTCTTCGACGATGTGACCACCGGCTGTGACCACAACCTTATTCAAAAACTCCATTTCAAAATTTTTCATTTCGACTCTTCAAGACTCCTATGATGAAGAGTCTCGGGTCTTGATTCCTCCATCTCCCGGTATCCGAAACTGTCCTCCTACTTTCAAGATTTCAGCATTTCACATTTCGCGATTCTAGGACACTTGATGCTTAACAGTCTTGACTCTTCCAACTCCCTATATCTGAAACTGTCCTCCTTCTTTTGGGATTTTGGAATTTCGCATTTCGCGATTCCGAGACTCCTGATGATGAAGAGTTCTTGAATCTTCCAACTCTCGGTATCCAAAACTCCGAAATGGAGTTACTTCCTGGTCTATGAAACTCTTTGTTTATGCTCCTATTTAAGGATTTTGGTGTTTCGCATTTATCCATTTCGACATTTCGGCACTCCTGTGGTGAAGTGTTTTGACACTTCAACTCTTGGTATCCAGGACTCTGAAATGGAGTTATTTCCCGGTCTGCAAAACTCTTGTTGATGTGCCTCTTTCGAGATTTCACGATTCCGGATTTTGAAACTCCGGGATTCCTTTGATGAAGAGTCTCGACTCTTGACTCTTCCAACTCTTGGTATCTGGAACTTCGAAATGGAGTCTTTGACATGCTCTGATATTTCGCCTTTCAGAATTTCGGGGTTTGCTACTTCAAAGGTTAATGTTTCTTTGATCTTTGATTTCCTGGTCCGTGAAACTCTGAAATGGAGTCTTTGTGGTTCTCTGATCTTTCGCCATGTGTCCATCCCCGATCAATTCTCGATCCAATGGCTTAGATCATTTTGCCATTTCATATTTCACGATTTGGAAGGATAGAGCACTTCCTTCCTGTGACTTCTTGGTCTGCGAAATGTTGATTTGTAACCATGTGTCCTGCCCGAAGATGGACAGTCCTCCTTCTTTTTTGATTTTGTAAGCCCTCTTCACCTTGCACTTTAAAGAACATGCAAGTTCTCCTGGATCCAACGACGGTTGAACCCTGCGCTTGGATCTAATGCTTGAGATCTGTCCTCCATCTGTGTGTTGGTCCTATATAAGTTCAGATCTAACGGTCATTGAGAATTCTGAATGGGATCCAATGATCATTGTTGCTTCTCCTCCAGAGCTTACGCATTCTCCTGACTTGGAGTAATTTATAAGTGTCAAATGCCTCGACCTTTGATCCACCTTAGATCCTGAGTACGATATCTCTCTTGAGCTTTGGCAATGGGTTAACCTCATCCCCGGTGGACACCTATGCATTGCGTGTGACTCTGTGCTAATCCTCCTGAGCTTATGTTGTTCTTGCTTTGCCATCGATGCACACTCTGATCTTTCCATCAATGACAAGCACACTCTGCACTCTGCGTGCACCTCTTCACTATCTTTTTTGGTCTTCATGAGATTTCTCTGTTGTGTCTCACCAAAATAATTCCGGTGCCTTCCTGGCACATTGTACCTATACTCAAGCCATCATCGTTGTTGTACTTGCCATCAATGACAAGCATACGCTGCCTGTAAAAAATGCCAACAATCTCCCCCTTTGGCATTGATGGCAACAAAGGCACCCAAACCTGTTCTTTTCTCCCCCTTTGACATCAAGGTCAAAGAAAACATGCTCTCCCTGAGTTGTTGTAGTATTTTTCGGAGGTATCAGATATTCAATCAATACAAACTCCCCCTAACAGGATGGAATCTCTTAGGTGTGAGACGGGATGACACCCAACTTCTTATTCTTGGACTTGTTCATCTTCAACTTCCATTGTATTCTCTGTAGAATACTCAATATTGCTCACCTCTCTTACTAGGACTCCTTCATCAACCTTTTCTACTCATAACTGGATGACTCCCCCTGTCACTATTCTCTCTCTGCTTCTGACAGTTTTCCTCCTTTGTTTCTAAAAGGATAGTTTTTCTTGACAAGGTCTTTCTTCTTGTTATCTCTACAGAATGTCATGTATATAATTTTGTACAATAGAATGTTGCTACTGTGAATGTTGTTGTCCTATTGAACCACTGCATAATTGTAGCTCGTACTTTTCAAACAACCCTTGGATCTCCCCATTGATTCTCATCGATCTCTATTACTGCAATTTCATTTTTCTTCCATGATGCATAAAATCCAAGGCTTTTATGACCATATGCAATCACAAGAAAAAACCACTACAACCACTCTCATACCTGCTTTTCTTTTTCACAGATGAAGGACCTGTATCACGTTTCTTAGGAGTACTGATTTCTTCCTTGTTGTGTCCAATAACATATTTGTCATTTGGTGATCTCTCACTATCCAAGAGCTTATCCAGGGCCATGGAGTTGTTTAGGAACTTGCTTTGGGTGTTTGAATTCTCAACCTTCAAAACTTCTTCTTCTGGCTTATGACATGATTCTTCTCCTACTTCTTCCATGGGATAAATGCAAACTGAACATTCTTTTATTGTTTCTAAATCTTCTTCTTTACTTGCAATGGAGGATTCAATGTCAAAATTATTGTCTATCATTATGATTTTAGCCACCACTTGTCCTGAGTTTACAAAATTTATCTTATAGTATTTGGAATTGACCACTTCTTTACATCCTCTATCACATATTTGATTTACATTGAGAAAATTATGTTTCATCCCATCTATAGGAAGATCATCCTAAGAATCTCCTTTTTCATTACTTAAACTCACCATCCCTTTATCCTTGTTTTTACCTGGTTCATCATTTTGAAGGATCACATTTCCTATTTTGATTTTTCTTATAAGCATAAGCTTATCCTTTTCTCCAGTCATGTTCTTGGAACATCCACTGTCTATATACCAAGGGTTCATTTTTCTTTAAGCTGACAACACTAATCCACACTTGTCACTTTCTTTCTTCTTCCAAAACTTGACATTTTCAGCAGGGAATTCAAATCTGGCTCATAGTTCCTTACTTGATAGTCAACAGATTTATGTCCATAGTTATGACAGATGTAGCATTCAACCTCATTGTTCAACAGGTCAAAATTATTGTTGCAGCGTTGTCTACTCATTGACTCTTTATTATTTCTTGACCTCCTTAGTTGCATGTCTCTAGACTTAATTTGGCAATTCAGCATCTGTGAAGGTTTGTTACTTGGTTGTATCATTCTTTGTTGTGGCAAGTATTTGTTCCTTTGAAATATTAATTGCTCATGTCTAAGTCTTAAGGAACAATTTACAGCTTTGTGACCAAAGTTAGAACAGTAGAAACAATAGCCATAGAAAAATTCTTTGTACCTGGAAAATGATTGTCTTCTTTGAGAAAATCAATTTCTTCCATGTTGGTAACGTCTTTCAGTAGGGAGCACATTATTTATTTGTTCTATAGATTCAATCCTGGCACCTTTTTCTTTACTTGTCCTGGGCGACTGATTGTCTTCCTTTGTTTCTGCAGGTTTGTTGTTGTCATTGGTTGTAGATTTGACAAACTTGATGGGTTCTTCATTTCTTGTCTTATCACTACTTGATCCCTCTTCGTAACCCAAACCAGTTTTCATCTTTGGATTCCTTTTCTTATTCGTAATGGTGGATAATCCTTCTGAGGCTTTGATGCTCGACAGATTCGGATGATACAAGGCTTGAAACTTCTCCAACTCTTTCCTAGTTTTCACTACTTCTTCTTCCAGAGCTTTACATATTGCCTTCTTTTCTGATAACTGTTGTTTCAGAATTCCCTCGATTTTATTTGCCTCTTCTAATTCCACTTTAATTAGGACAAAGTCTTCATCAGGTCGTTTATTGTCTTTCTCTAACTGTATCAACAATTGTTTTTTCTTTCTTTTTTTAATTCTGAGTCTATCAATCTCTTCTAGTGCACTGATCAGTTCTACTTCCAAATCAACCACAACTTCTTCTTCATTAGCCTCACTACATGTTCTTTTATTATCATAATCCTCTTTGTCCATAAGCATGAAGTCATTTACCTTATCTTCACAGGAAGAGTCACTATCGGTGTCTTCTAAGGAGTCATAATTGTTTACACATAAACTTTTCTTTTTATCAAATGTTTTCAATTTGAACTTCTTTTCACCTTCAGTGTTCTGATCATGTTTCTTGTGTGGACATTTATTTGAGAAATGACCTATTTTACCACAGTTGAAACATTTGAAGGGAAACTTACCTTGGTACTTTCCTGATCCTTTCTTTAGTCTTCTTACAAATTTTGCTTCAATTTCATTAGGCTAAGAATCTTCAATCTTATCTGCTTTAAATGATGCTTCTCTAGGGGTGGGTTTATTTGTAACTATCCTCATTTCATATGCAGTCAACGTTCCTAGAAGTTGATCAAAAGCCAAAGTATTTATATCATTTAGTTCTTCTATAGCTGAGACCTTTGGGTTAAACCTATCTGGCAGAGATCTCAAAATTTTCTGAACTAAGGAGGGTTCCTCAATTTTTTCACTAAGTGATTTCATTTCATTTACTAGTTCTTCAACTCTCAGAAAATGATTCCCAATGGTTTCATATTCTTTCCTCTGTATCTTTTCAAACTATACTCTATAGGTTTGAAGCTTGGCATGTTTTACCTTCTCATTACCTTCATAACTGCTAATCAGTTTGTCCCACATTTCTTTCGAATTTTGAAGATGCATCACCTTTACAAACTCAGATTCTGCAAGTCCATTCAATATATCATTCATTCCCTTAGCATTAAATCTAAATTATAATTTATCATCCTTGGAAGCTAGCAAAACAAGATTTATGTATCCAGTCTCTACTACATCCCAAACATCATCACCTAAGGCCATTAGGTATGTTCTCATTCTAACCTTCCAGAAGGTGAAGTTTGTTCCATTAAACAGAGGAGGCTTAGTGACTAAAGTCCCTTCATGACTTGACATCTTTAAGCTCCAGGATCTACCCTTAGATAAAAGGGGCCGACTTTGATACCAATTATTAGACAACTGAGAGGGGGGGGGGGTGAATCAATTGTTACTGGGATTAAACAATTATGCTTTTTTAAAACTCTTTACACAACATTTAACAATAGTCACAATAATGCAGGGAAGTAAGCAATAGAACATTCAACATCAGTCACACATATGAGATACACAGATACAGATATTTCCTAAGGAAACCCATACATGGTAAAATCCTCTTCTTTTTTATATGATAAGTAATCTTTACATCCTTTACATTACCATACATATGAGTACCAACTCATAATGAGGCTAAAACCTCTATTTTTCAAGCAACAACTTTCTAAGAGCTCCAACTCTCTGTTTTCTCTAGCACCTACTAGAAGGAAGCACTTGTTGACTAAGGCTGGTTGTCATTGATGTCAACCCTTGAAGAAAGACTCGTAGCACAAAGGTTTGGGTAATGGACCCAACAGTGTTTGATGTAAATGTGACTCATTATTGTTTTTTCATGGTTGATAAGAAGTGAATATGGATGAACTCCAAAGTGGTCCCCTTATGCTGAAAGCCCTCACGGGAAGATGCTTTGTGGAGTAAGAGAACCCATGCTTAATTGTGGAATAATGAGATGAAGGAAAGCGAATGTTTCAAGGAAAATATCCTATATGGATAGTTCTTTTCATGTCATTTCCGGTGGTATGTGGAACGTCACATAATTCCTCATGGTTAGAGAGTTATGGCCATGAGAAGTTGGAGACCCCAGGTTTGGGTAATGGACCCAAGTTTGTTTGATG
>ML792601.1:135980-153657 GCA_009831015.1 Picea engelmannii
GAGATTGTTGGAAGATTGGTTGTTGTCATTGATGTCAACCCTAGTCATGGGTTTTGGACCACAAGATTGATGAAGTTATTTGGACATGAAGGAAAATGCACATGCAGATACAAAACCCATGGATGGATAGTATACATCATGTTATTTTCGGTGGTATGTGGCACATCACGTGGATCCTCATGGTTGAGGAGAAATGAATTTTTGAAGATGACAAAGTGAATTGTACATGTAGGCCCTGGAGACAATTAAAGAAAAGAATTACAAAATAAGAAAATGTCAGGTCGGCCCTAATGTTAAAAGGAAGTGACATAAATGGTAGAAATAAACATCATTATACATTCATTTGATACAAGTCGAATTTCAGAGAGAAGAAGAAGTAAAAGAAGGCCGGATTTCAAGGGAGGATGAAGCCTTTTGGTGATGTGTTCTAAGTATCAACAATTCGGCCCTAATGTTAAAAGGAAGTGACATAAATGGTATAAATAAACATCATTATACATTCATTTGATACAAGTCGAATTTCAGAGAGAAGAAGAAGTAAAAGAAGGCCATATTTCAAGGGAGGATGAAGTCTTTTGGTGATGTGTTCTAAGTATCAACATTAACATGTCTCTCTGATTCAACGTTTCCTGTTGAGTCACAAACTACAGTGCATGATTGTCACTATATAAGACAAACTCTTTCGGGATCAATTAATGCCTCCATTTCTTCAATGCCTGTATAATAGCATAGAACTCCTTATCATAAGTGGAGTATTTCACTTTCGCTTGATTCAACTTCTCTCTGAAGTATGCTATTGGCCGGTCCTCTTGACTCAAAACTGCCCCTAATGCAAATCCACTTGCATTACATTTCACTTGAAATGTCTTTTGGAAATCCGACAACACTAGAATTGGTTGTTCCGTAATATTCCTCTTCAGTAGATTAAAACTCTTCTCAGCCTCTTCTGTCCAGTGAAAAGACTTGTGCCTTTTATTCACTGTATCCATCATCGGTGCACTAATTCCACTGAAATTCCTAATGAATTTTCGGTAGAAACTAGCCAATCTATGAAAAATTCTCACCTCAAAGATATTTTTCAGTGATGGCCAATTCTTGATTACCTCCACCTTATCTGGGTCCATCCTCAACTCATTTGCAGAAATAACAATTCCCAAATAAACAAGCTTCGTCTTCATGAATGAGGATTTCTTCATGTTTATCAGCAGCTTCTCCTGTTGTAACCTCTCCATCACTGTAGCCAAATGTTTCATATGCTCTGCCTCTGTTACACATTATTTTCGTCATCCCTATGATCGTTAATGATGTAAACCTATATGTTGTCTTCAGAGGGGTCAGTGGCCTGAGTTCCTAAAGAGAGAAGGGAGAAGAACTTCTCTTGAGAAAAGAAGTTGCTTTTTCCTATGTAAAATCCTTATAAAAAAGAAAGTTCGAAGGTTGCTATATAGGCAGGGTGTGAGAATGACCCATTCTCATAGGTTTCACTATAGATGGAGTGCGAGGTGTTCACAGGTTTCTCTATAGCTAGGGTGTGAGAATGCCTACACGTGGGAAAAATGAGTGTTTTCTCGAATCTTCTAGAAGGAGAAACTTCTATGGCGAGGTGGCATCCGAATGATTTGGATCTTACTCGCTTTCATGATTTAGTGGGATCATCCTAACCTCCTCACCTTATCCTCTTCAACTTATAAAAGGAGAGGAGTTCTCATGGAGAAAGTTAGCTTGGGTTATCTTTGTTGGTTCTTGAGCTTGTTAGATTTGGCATGGTTTTTTGATTTCAAGCTCGTTAAAAAATGAAACCACTTACGAGGATAGTTTTTTCGTCTCTGTGGCAACCTCGTTAAAAAATGAAATAGTTTTCCCCCTCTCTATTTGAGTCAAGTCCTTCGTCTAGTATTTGAAGCTTCATTTCATTATCCTTTGCAGTTGGATGAAATAAATCTTGGGGGGCATTTGACCTCAGCCTTTGGACTTCATGCTGAACTTTGAGCCACTAGCTTCTTAAGCTGGGGACTAAGTACCAACCATGCGTTGGGAAGTCCAAGCATAGTTTTCGATGGTTCAAGCTTGTGTAAAAATGAAACCAGGTCCAAGCATAGTTTTGTTTAGTTTTTAATCTTGTGTAAAAATTAAAATCTATCCCAAGCATAGTTTTGTTTTGTTTTTAAAGCTTGCGTAAAAATGAAAACAATCCCGAGCTTAGTCTTTGTTCTTTCTCATGCTCGTAAATACATGAGAATAAGTTACCGAGCTTAGTCTTTGTTCTTTCTCGTTCTCGTAAATCAATGATAATGTAACCGAGTATACCTTTATCACTTTTTCGGACT
Organism: Picea engelmannii; assembly: GCA_009831015.1. Taxonomy (NCBI): domain Eukaryota; kingdom Viridiplantae; phylum Streptophyta; class Pinopsida; order Pinales; family Pinaceae; genus Picea; species Picea engelmannii. The sequence goes on from ML792601.1 coordinate 138,308, forward strand.
TGTAAAGGTTATACGAAAAAGGAACCCCCTAGAGTTCCCTTTAATCTCTTTTCAGACTCTCTAAACATGAAAAGATTGCCGAGTGACCTTGTTCTTTTCATGCTCGTTAAAGTATTTGAAGAAAACGTCTGTTGAGCGATAGTTTATCACTTTTTCGGTCTCATCCAGACTATTTTACGAAAAAGGAACTGAGAGAGTTCTCTTTTAAGTTTTTTTCCAATCTCTATAATCTTAAAAAACCTTCGATTTTTCTATTTCTGGACTCGTTAAACAAACATTGACAGACCTGTAATGGGACCGAACCACTCCTTCTTAAGGTTTGTTAAAATTACTCTGAGGGACTCATCCAAAGGATGAGCTTACATTACAAGCATATGTTATCCTCCTCAAGCTTGCATAAAAATAAAGAGGTACTCGCCAGAAATGGTGGGGGAAAAATGGGGAAAGAATTGTGTCTAAACCTCTATTCTGTAGGAGAGTCACTTTTGAACATGACACCCTTTCACTCGCTTTGTGTCTAGGTTGGAAAAACCACTTGTCCCCTGATCATACTCCTTTATAAGATTACAAATCGGTCTATGATCCCTGTTGTTGAGTCAGTGTTTCCAAGACAGTTGTCGTGTCGTCAATATGTTAAAAAAGATGTCCAACCTGAAAATCCTTCTATTGCGTCAGCCATTTTTGTAGTCTTTAAAGCCTTATATTGTTTCGGCCATCCCTGAGTTAGTCCTGAATCACTTGTTTCTCTGATCTACATCAAATCTTGTTACTTGTTTCGTGTCACTGATGTGGGATACATTAAAGCCCTCTTGTGACGAGTCTTTTCTTGTCGACTTCAACTCATTATCCAGGAATTAGACTTAGAAACTAATTGGTACCTTGGAACTTGCATGCCTCAATGTCAGGTTTCCTTGCTTTCGACAATGGGTTTTCATAATTGACCCCTGATCGGAAGATTCCGCCGAGTGTTCGACTTCAGCTCATTGATTCACATTCTTTGGATTGTACTAGTGTACCTTGGGAGTCATTGACATTAATGGTGATTTCCCTCGCACTTGTTAATAGTATACACTAATGATCGGTAATCAAGTGGTTTCTACCATGTTCGACTTAAACACATGTATTCACATGGTTAGATTTGTACTATAGAGTGGTGGAGATGAAGACCCTGGATATTTTCTGACAGATCTAGGTTGCGTTGGAGTATATTCAGTGTACTGTTGCATAGATCCACATTGTATGTCTGGTGGCTATGTTCAAATTTGAGTCTTTAACATTTAGATCCACAGTGTATTTTTGGTGGCTATGTTCAGATTTGAGTCATATCGACATGGATCCACAGTGTATGTTTTGTGGCCATGACCTACCTTACTTGACATGGATCTTCGCATGTCGGAATTTATTCTTTGAGTCATTTGTATTCTTAGTATGGGAATGCCTACCTCAGTGATGATATATTATTGTACTTCATTTCCTTGTTTGTTGGCAAGTTTCCGACTGACTGTTCCTTGTTCCCTACACACACTCGACAAAGTATTTCAACTATCACTCTGTTCTAACTTCATACTTTGGGGGGATCTCTCTTACACATTATTTTCGTCATCCCTATGATTTTTAATGATGTAAACCTATCTGTTTTCCTCAGAGGGGTCAGTGGTCTGAGTTCCTAAAGAGAGAAGGGAGAAGAACTTCTCCTGAGAAAAGAAGTTTCTTTTTCCTATGTAAAAACCTTATAAAAAGGGAAGTTCGTAGGTTGTTATATAGGTAGGGTGCAAGAATGACCCATTCTCACAAGTTTCACTATAGCCAGGGTGCGAGGTGCTCGTAGGTTTCTCTATAGCTAGGGTGCAAGAATGCCTACACGTGGAAAAAATGAGTGTTTTCTCGAATATTCTAGAAGGAGAAACTTCTATGGTGAGGTGGCATCCGAATGATTTGGATCTTACTCGCTTTCATGATTTAGTGGGATCATCCTAACCTCCTCACCTTATCCTCTTCAACTTATAAAAGGAGAGGAGTTCTCATGGAGAAAGTTAGCTTGGGTTAGCTTTGTTGGTTCTTGAGCTTGTTAGCTTTGGCTTGGTTAGAGTGGATTTAAGATTTGCTTTGTCAAGATAGATTGTGAGTAGCTATCAGATCCATGATCTCAGAATCCTTGGAGCAAGAAGTGTGTGGGGAATGAAGGACAGTTGGAAGGGACCTTATGACATCAAGGCCATGGTTGTAATCTCTCTTTCACATTTAATATGATACAGTAATATGATTCTTTCCTATAAAGCTTGTTGTGCTTTATTGTATGATTCCTTGATCACATACATAGGTTTATATTGAGTTTATGCTATTCTTGTCACTTTTGGTTGGTTGCGTTCTTTTGCAGGATCATCATTGTATGAGCATTGGAATGGAGCTAGGATGGCGATAGCGAGAGGAAGCGACATTTAAACGGTATGTCACTCATCCCTCTTTAGTTAGTAAATTCAATATCTAAAACTTAAGGAAAGCGTCATGTTCTCTCATGTTTTGTTCTAGATCCAGGTGGATCTAGGGAGATCGGTTAGTGTCCGCACCTAAGGATTTATCCAATAAGAAAATTGGCGACTCAACTGGGGAACGGATTGTTTCCTAGTTAGTCTAGTTTCCCTTGCTTTGATTGCTTGTTTTCTGGTCTCTGAGTCTATAGAAGATCCATCAAGACTCTCTGGATTTGAATGTTCACTCAAAAATTTTGTCCTTTTTCCAAATTTTGTGTTTAAAGACATTCTCGCACTGTACCCTTTAGTGGCCTGCGAGAATCATCTGAGTTCGCACGCTACTGTGTAATCCAGTGCGAGATGTTCGCACCCTACTGTGTAATCCAGTGCGAGATGTTCGCACCCTACCTGTGTCTAGCCTACGAACTCTAATAATGTTCGCACTACACCCTATAGCTAGGCTGCGAACCGATTTGAAATTTTTGTTTGGAATTAGCATGTCCTATTTTTTGATGCCTAGTTTTTCTTTGATCAGCTGGATTGAACTATTGGAGCCTATATTGATGTGTTTACAGTCTGCTTGACATTCTTTGAGTTGCTTTTAGCCACTTTTGCTTTGTTTGTTTTTGAAGGATTAGTCTCTTTCTTTGAGTGTCTTTCAATTACAAAGCATGTGTTTTCTTTAGAATTGTTTAGGGAAAGATCAGATTTCTTCTGAATAGTTCGCTATAAAAGAAAACTTTTAGTTTGGGTTTTGTTGTTTTAAGAAAGTTCATTATTTCTTTTAGTGAAATTTTTGAAACAAAAAAGATTTAATTTCTTGATTTAGATTGGGTACATCCTTGCATTTGAAGTAGCGAAATTGCATGATTCTCATTTCTCATTTCTTGAGAATCTTGATATTGATGAGTTTTAAGATTTTGGGACATTGTGCATATGGGAATGATAAATGTTTTCTCCTTCTCGTAGCATAGATTTCATCGAAATGAAAAGATTGCATATTCATATCTTTGCATAACTTTCGATTCAGTCAAAACACCATATTGTCCATGCCATCTTCCTTTTGAGTAACAATAGCCATAAAATAAAGCACTCATAAAAATTGATTAGACGTTTTTATCTTTTTGGTAGAAAACCTACATTAGATTAGTTGTAGGGCTTTGGAATAGGTGTGAAAGATAACTTTCCAAAGCTGTAAACAAACATAGAATCTTGAGTTAGGGAGCGGTTAAATCCACTTATTACATTTTGTCCTGGGAAGCCCTTCTAACACAAGGGTCAAACACTAGGTCACATTGATATTGGTAGAGTTACTCACCCTGCTTTGTTGATATCAATGTAGAGATTGCACGTATTACAGGGATCACTTGGAGGGTATACCCACAATGATGAGTGGAAGCCTCTCAAGTTGATTTCAGGCTAGATACCTTGCCCTTGCGTGTGGATCAGACTGTCGACTGTCCCCCCGGGATTTATTGTTGTTAGTGCTAACCTTAGTTGCCTATCTCTTTAGGGTCTTTACACAAGGTGACTGTGGAGGGGTAAGTCTTCACGGTACCTGGAATCGACGTTGGCCAAACTCACTCGGGCTCCTTGGAGGGTATACCCACGATTATGTGTGGGATCTTGCACCAGGGTGTAAGTCCGTTAAGCAGGTCATCAACGTAACTTTTCCACCCGCTCTATATCAGCCCCTTCTTACTTTGTTCTCGCGACGTTGGATTTCATCACCAACTAGTGCGTTCATTGTGAGAAGGTTTTGTTTGTTTTCTTGCTTCCTAGATTTTTAGCGTGTGCTGTTTGTTTTCCCTAGTGGACTCTAGATTGAATTTTTGTTTTTCATGGTGTCAGTTCCCGAAATGACCAATGAAGGAACCTTTGCTCCAGGGGAACCTTTTGTTTTTCCTTCTTACGGAAACATTGGTCCTCCTCACATCGCTACTTTGAGCCTTCTAGGTCTCACTATTGGATTTCCGGTGTGGTTGTTTTCCACTCAGGTAATCCCGAATGCAGCAAGTGCTTGGGTCGTAAGAACTTCCCCCCAAGAACATCAACCTCATGTTGATCCTTCACCATCTTCACTAGTAAGGTCTTCTTCACTTTCTTCACTTGCAAGGTCACCTTTCGTTTCATCTTCTTCACCGAGCGAAAGTTCTGAACCTAGTAACTGGGTGAATAAGAAGAATAAGAAAAGGAAGAATAAGAAGAAGAAAATTAAGCAAGGATCCAAACTTCCAACCACTGTCAAACATGTTGGAAAACAACCAGTTACTATTAATCGTGATGGGCATGTTGATGACGTCAAGATCACCCAAACAACCCGTAATCCCAAGTACCCTTGCAGGCTTTGTAAGGGTAGCCATCTTCTTAAGGATTGCCCTGGTCTATCCAAGGTTGTAGAAGGATTGTCTACACATCCTCACCGACCCATGTCATCAGCCTCTGAACAACATGTTGATGACTTCTCGTCGACTATTCTTGATATAGTTGGGAAGAAGAAAAGTAGATCCAAGTTCCCATGTATGTTATGAAAAGGGAGTCATCTCACTCACCTTTTCCCTCGTATGGACGAAGCCTCAAAATTAATGGAAGACATGACTGTTTCACAGCCTCAACTTCTGACTACTTATCGTAATCTTTCTCTCACCCCACCTGTAGTTGATGGAATGATCAATCCGGTTCCCCTGTCGGTTAGTCCGGTTGATCAAGTGGTCAATTTGGTCACGTCTTTGGATGAACCAGTAGACCAAGTGGTTGATTTGATCCCATCCTTGGTCAACCCCACTCTCGCGTTAGAGATTGAAACCCAAGCGGTCGATCCGTTTCCACCTATCGACCCCATTCTCCCCTTGGAGAATGAAACCCAAGTGGTCGATTTGATCTCTCCATCGGTTGATCCTACTCTCCCCCTCGAGAGTAAACTTGATACTACCCAGGTTTTTCTCGTTGATACAGAATCTCCCGTGCCGAGAGGTGTTCCTCCTTCTCCCGTAGGACCCCCTCCAAGTAATGAGGCCATCCATTTTGATTGGGGTGTGCTAACTGGACCTCGTCTTCCCTCTCACTTTCCTTTCCAGATTACAGTGCAGGTTTGTGGTCGGGACGTTCCTTAGAAACTGATAGATGAAGGTGCATCCGTTAGTATTTTGTCCTATTTTGCTTGGCAATCTTTGGGTTTTCCTCCACTTGTGCTGGTTACGCAGAATCTATTATATTTTAACAAAAGAACCAGTCAACCTTTAGAGACCCTTCCTCAGTTTCCTGTAACTTTTGGAGGGAAAACTGTCCTTATCGATGTCATGGTAGTCCAAGACCCCTTGGATTTTTCTTTAATCCTTGGGAGAGATTATGTCTATGCCATGAAAGATATTGTGTCTACTCTTTTTCGTGTGATATCTTTTCCTCACGATGGATGAGTTGTGACTGTTGATCAAGTTTCATTCATTGACCCTTCCTAGATTGCCTCCCTGAATGGTTCGTGTATGCAGACAATATCACTCCTGCCACAGGTCAATTATGTGGCATTGTCCCCTATGGCTTGAACTTCTGATGAATTAGATCCAGTAGTTGACATGGTAATCTCTTCGATAGGGTTGTTAGAGCCTGATCTCTTTACTCCAGTCGCGACCCTCGACATGGTGTCCTTCCAGAGTGTATTTCTTCCTTCCAGTGAATACCTCTTGGAAGCCATGACCGAGTTTTGTCCCTTGACATGGTGTCATTCCAGAGCATTGTCCTCTTAGAATCCATGATCAAGAAGAGAGGTTCCGAGGAGAGCTTTTGCATCTCTCTAACAACCTCATTAAAAAAATGAAACAAAGGTCTTTTAGGATAGTTTTTGCGTCTCTATGGAAACCTCGTTAAAAAATGAAACAGAGGTCTTTGAGCATGATTTACTGATTTCAATCTCGTTAAAAAATGAAACCAGAATTGAGCATGGTTTTTTGATTTCAAGCTCGTTAAAAAATGAAACCACTTACGAGGATAGTTTTTTCGTCTCTGTGGCAACCTCGTTAAAAAATGAAATAGTTTTCCCCCTCTTTATTTGAGTTAAGTCCTTCATCTAGTATTTGAAGCTTCATTTCATTCTCCTTTGCAGTTGGATGAAATGAATCTTGGGGGGGATTTGACCTCAGCCTCTGGACTTCATGCTGAAGTTTGAGCCGCTAGCTTCTTAAGCTGGGGGCTAAGTACCAACCATGCGTTGGGAAGTCCAAGCATAGTTTTCGATGGTTCAAGCTTGTGTAAAAATGAAACCACCTACCTCAAGCATAGTTTCCTCTGGTTCAAGCTTGCATAAAAATGAAACCAGGTCCAGGCATAGTTTTGTTTAGCTTTTAAGCTTGTGTAAAAATTAAAATCTATCCCAAGCATAGTTTTGTTTTGTTTTTAAAGCTTGCGTAAAAATGAAAACAATCTCGAGCTTAGTCTTTGTTCTTTCTCATGCTCGTAAATACATGAGAATAAGTTACTGAGCTTAGTATTTGTTCTTTCTCGTGCTCGTAAATCAATGATAATGTAATCGAGTATACTTTTATCACTTTTTCAGACTCGTAAAGGTTATACGAAAAAGGAACCCCTTGGAGTTCCCTTTAAGATCTTTTCAAACTCTCTAAACATGAAAAGATTGTCGAGCGAACTTGTTCTTTTCACGCTCGTTAAAGTATTTGAAGAAAATGTCTGTTGAGCGATAGTTTATCACTTTTCTGGTCTTATCCAGACTATTTTACGAAAAAGGAACTGAGAGAGTTCTCTTTTAAGTATTTTTCCAAACTCTATAATCTTGAAAAACCTTCGAGTTTTCTATCTCTGGACTTGTTAAACAAACATTGACAGACCCGTAATGGGACCGAACCACTCCTTCTTAGGGTTCCTTAAACATACTCCGAGGGACTCATCCGAAGGATGAGCTTACATTACAAGCATATGTTATCCTCCTCAAGCTTGCGTAAAAATAAAGAGGTACTCGCCAGAAATGGTGGGGGAAAAATTGGGAAAGAATTGTGTCTAAACATGTATTCTATAGAAGAGTCACTTTTGAACATGACACCCTTTCACTCACTTTGTGTCTAGGTTGGAAAAACCACTTGTCTCCTGATCATACTCCTGTATAAGATTACAAATCAGTCTATGATCCCTATTGTTGAGTCAGTGTTTCCAAGACAATTGTCGTGTCGCCAATATGTTAAAAAAGATGTCCAACATGAAAAGCCTTCTATTGCATCAGCCATTTCTACAGTCTTTAAAGCCTTCTATTGTGTCGGCCATCCCTGAGTCAGTCCTGAATCACTTGTTACTCTGATCTACATCAAATATTGTTACTTGTTTCGTGTCACTGATGTGGGATACATTAAGGCCCTCTTGTGACGAATCTTTTCCTGTCGAATTCAACTCATTATCCATGAATTAGACTTAGAAACTAATTGGTACCTTGGAACTTGCATGCCTCAATGTCAGGTTTCCTCGCTTTCGACAGTGGGTTTTCATAATTGACCCCTGATCGGAAGATTCCGCCGAGTGTTCGACTTCATCTCATTGATTCACATTCGTTGGATTGTACTAGTGTACCTTGGGAGTCATTGACATTAATGGTGATTTTCCTCACACGTGTTAACGGTATACACTAATGACCGGTAATCAAGTGGTTTCTACCATGTTCGACTTTAACACATGTATTCACATGGTTAGATTCGTACTATAGAGTGGTGGAGATGAAGACCCTGGATATTTTCTCATAGATCCAGGTTGCGTTGGAGTATATTCAGTGTACTGTTGCATAGATCCACATTGTATGTCTAGTGGCTATGTTCAAATTTGAGTCTTTAACACATAGATCCACAGTGTATTTTTGGTGGCTATGTTCAGATTTGAGTCATATCGACATGGATTCACAGTGTATGTTTCGTGGCAATGATCTGTCTTACTTGACATGGATCTTCTCATGTCAGAATTTATTCTTTGAGTCATTTGTATTCTGAGTATGGGAATTCCTACCTCAATGATGATATATTATTGTACTGCATTTCCTTGTTTGTTGGCAAGTTTCCGACCGACTGTTCCTTGTTCCCTACACACACTCAACAAAGTATTTCAACTATCACTCTGTTCTAACTTCATACTTTGGGGGGCTCTCTGTTACACATTATTTTCATCATCCCTATGATCATTAATGATGTAAACCTATCTGTCGTGTTCAGAGGGGTCAATGGCTTGAGTTCCTAAAGAGAGAAGGGAGAAGAACTTCTTTTGAGAAAAGAAGTTGCTTTTTCCTATGTAAAAACCTTATAAAAAGGGAAGTTCGCAGGTTGCTATATAGGCAGGGTGCGAGAATGACCCATTCTCGCAGGTTTCACTATAGCCAGGGTGCGAGGTGTTCGCAGGTTTCTCTATAGCTAGGGTGCGAGTATGCCTACACGTGGGAAAAATGAGCATTTTCTCGAATATTCTAGAAGGAGAAACTTCTATGGTGAGGTGGCATCCGAATGATTTGGATCTTACTCGCTTTCATGATTTAGTGGGATCATCCTAACTTCCTCACCTTATCCTCTTCAACTTATAAAAGGAGAGGAGTTCTCATGGAGAAATTTAGCTTGGGTTAGCTTTGTTGGTTCTTGAGCTTGTTAGCTTTGGCTTGGTTAGAGTGGCTTTAAGATTTTCTTTGTCAAGATAGATTGTGAGTAGCTATCAGATCCATGATCTCAGAATCCTTGGAGCAAGAAGTGTGTGGGGAATGAAGGATAGTTGGAAGGGACCTTATGACATCAAGGCCATGGTTGTAATCTCTCTTTCACATTTAATATGATACAGTAATATGATTCTTTCCTATAAAGCTTGTTGTGTTTTATTTTATGATTCCTTGATCACATACATAGGTTAATATTGAGTTTATGCTATTGCTATCACTTTTGGTTGGTTTCGTTCTTTTGTAGGATCATCATTGTATGAGTGTTGGAATGGAGCTAGGATGGCGATAGCGAGAGGAAGCGACATTTAAATGGTATGTCACTCATCCCTCTTTAGTTAGTAAATTCAATATCTAAAACTTATGGAAAGTGTCATGTTCTGTCCTGTTTTGTTCTAGATCCAGGTGGATCTAGGGAGATCGGTTAGTGTCCGCACATAAAGATTTATCCAATAACAACCACTGTTTTACTAAAAACCAGTATGTCATCCAGATATACGATAACAAATTTTCCGATGAACTCCCTTAGGACTTCGTTCATCAACCTCATGAAGGTACTCGATGCATTTGTTAATCTAAACGACATAACAAGCCATTCATACAACCCTTTGTTGGTTTTGAAGGCTATCTTCCACTCATCACCTTCTCTCATACGGATTTGATGATAATCGCTTTTCAAATCAATCTTTGAAAATAATTTTTCTACACTCAAGCAATCCATCAGATCATCCATCCTTGGCAATGGAAATCTGTACCTGATGGTTATCTTGTTGATCTCCCTTGAGTCAGTACACATCCTCCAGCCTCTATCTTTCTTTGGACTGAGTACCATCGGAACAGCACACGAATTCAAGATTTCTCTGACCAAACCTTTGTCCAACAACTCCTGGACTTGTCTTTTAACCTCTTCATTATCTTGCGGCATCAATCTGTACATGGCTTTGTTTGGAAAATTGGCTCCTAGTATGAGATCAATATGATGACTCACACTCCTAATTGGTGGCAACAAATGAGGTAGTTCATCCACTACTATGTTAGTGAATTCTTCCAGCAGTTCCTGAACTTTTTCTGGTAAATCATCCACTCTTGTGCTGGTCAAAACAATCTTTGGTTTCCTAACCACAATGAACTGTGGATCCTCCTTATTATTAACCTTTGTAAGAAGTTCCTTCCCACTCATGAGAAGTACAGTGTTACTTAATTCCGGTTTCACCTCCTTATCCTTGATTGGAAGTAACATGTGAGTTCTCCCATTCTTCTCTAGGGTGTATGTGTTCATTCTCCCATCATGAATCACATTCCTGTCATATTTCCATGGTCTACCCAAAAATAAATGACAAACATCCATGGGAATGACATCACAGAGTATCTTATCATTATATCCTCCTATCTTAAATTCAACTAAACATTGTTTAGCGATAGTTACCTGATGTCTTTTTTGTAGCCACGAAACTCTGTATGGGCTTGGATGATCAATCATCTCCAGCTCCAGCTTTTATACCATCTCTATAAAAATGAGATTATCTGTGCTACCACTATCCACAATGACCTTGCATACCCTGTCCTTGGTCTTGCAAGCAGTTAAGAAAAGTCTGTTTCTTTGGATTGAACTCTCCACCTCCTTCTCTGGTGTCAAACGAGCTTTTCTCATCATCAACGATCTTCCGTCTTCAACATCTTCTGCCTCAACATCTCACTTATGTGCTTCGGCAATGTGATTATCTCCTCCTTCTTTCTTTTTATCTGGACACTCATAAGACTTGTGCCCATTCTTTCCACATGTGAAGTAGGTTATTACTCCACCTCTTCCCCTTCCTCTACCTTTGGTGTGAGGAAAAGTATTATTATCATCATAATCTCCTCTCTGCTCAGTATGATGCCCTCTCTATTCAGCATATTTCCCTCGCTGTGAGCTTCCACCTCTCTTAGTTCGAGTCTGAGGTTTCTTCCATTCCTCCTTGGGCTTCTGATATTTATCCTGGGCAACTGATTTTCCTTTGAGATGACTTCTACCTTGACCTCTTTGACCCTGATTTCGGCTCAACTTCTCTTCCACTTTTAGAGCCATATGATAAGCATATTCTACCGTTCATATGGTTACCATACTCATATCATCTTGAATGTCGTATCTAAGGCCATTCATATATCTGGCAACTTTTTCATCATCGCTTTCCCGATGACCTGCCCTGATGTTCAGCTTGTAGAATTCTTCATTGTATTCTTTAACTGTCATCAGCTTCTGTCTCAAGTTTTTCATCCTTCGAAACAGAGTAATCTGGTAATCCCTGGGGATGAATTTCGCCTTCATCTTTGCGATCATTCTGTCACAACTCTTGATCTTCTACTTACCTTTGCAATGTCTGTCAGCTTGTAGTTCATCCCACCACAATGTTGTGTGTCCCTTCAATATTGTGACAACATGTTTGACCTTCTTGTCCTCTTCGACATCTTCGAAGTCAAAATATGTGTCCAAAGCTCTAATACATTCTAGAAGCTCCTCTGCATCCAGATTTCTCTCATAAAATGGAATGCCCATTTTGGCTCTTCCAAGCATTCTTGCAATAGCTCTAATCAAACGTTCATTTGCTGTATCTTCGGCTGCAACTTCTTCTTCATGTTCAGCCTCAAATTCACTTTCAGAATCACTAAGATCCCCAACAATGACTGTACTCCTCTATGTTGTCTCCATGTCCTCAAGTCTAGCGCATAAATCACGCATTTCTTTTTCCATGGTTGGATCAGTCATCTGCCTACCTCTTCTTCTCAGCATTTCCCTCTCCTCTGGTGGATCGGGTGTTTGCATGTCCCTTCTCCTTGAATACATGGGGAATTCTCTTTTTCTCTGCTACAGAAAGCAAAGAACCTTTCTAAGCTCTAATACCAAACCTGATAACGCATGAAACCCTCAACCCATAGGTCAGAAGGTTTGTGTCAACAAGAGATTTTCCCCTTACACTGGCTCGAAGAGCTTTCGCAATGGCTCTTCTATTTCCCTTTCGAGAAATATGGACCCACAACTAACTTCGAGGATTCCTCCTTGTACTTCGGGAGATCGAACTTCTCACTTTCGTGAATCCTGTGGTCAAACGCCTTGTCTCTCAAATCTTCGAAAACCTGAAGCAGTCAACGCTTGACCTTTTCTCTCTCTCTTTCGGGTTTCTCCTTATCGTGATTTCGGTGGTCACGATGTCAGGCAACTTGTTCCTGCGATTCCCAAAACCCAATTTACTGAAACTCTGATGCGCTCACAAGCTTTGACCTTTCAACGGTCCTTCACTTCGTCAGAACTTCGAACTTCGTGATACCATGAATCCTAATGCAAAGAATTCATAACTTCACCCCACGAAACCCTGAAATGGTCAACGAAATTTGACTTCCCTGTCGATAGTGCGCCACCTGTCCACCTGTCGATTTTGTGGCCCAAAAAATCCTTTTTTCCCTAGGGACTTCATGTTTCCTGATTTCGCGAGTCCTGTTGCCAAGATTTAGGGACTTTCACTCGTGAAAACTCGAAATAGAAGTTCACGGGTAGATCCAACGGCTCCTATGGTCTTGAATCTACGGTTCTTTATCTTCGGAGCTTAAAACCTTTTGGGAATACTCGTAGTAACTCCTCTGCTCCTCCATGATATCTAACGGCTCATGGGGCTTCGCGAATTCTCCTCAGAGAATTCTGACCATCCGTCTTTTTCTTTCACGAGGACTTCTACAACTCTTTACTAAGTGGCTTTCCACAGTACTTAACCGCCTACGACTCAACTTGCAACACTTTTTCACTGGTTTAAGTGCATAAGCTTCCTGTACCTTCTTCAACGACTTTGAAGTCTTTATCCTTCTTGAAATTTCTCCAACTCCGAGTCTTGAAGAAGACTCCTGCACGCACTCCTTGCGGTAAATTCCTTAATTACTCCAAGGAATCGGAACTCGTCGACTCTGCGTACTCTTGTAGTAGCAGTCTCTCAACAATTCATCCAGGTTACGAGACCTAAAACTCTAATCGGCCTGCGCACACCTTGCACAACTCCTGTGCCTAACTACACTTCTAAGAGAATGAGAACAAAATCTACCTCTCCTGAGATTTCAGAGACAAGCCTCTGAATACTTTGTCGATGCACTCCTTGCGGACAATTCAACTGCACTCCTTGTAGGAACTCTTGCTCAGATAGAGAAACAATTGAAACTCATTTCCCTTACTCTCTCTCTCTCTTAGATTTCAAACATTCAACAAGAAATCATTCATACATAGCATAAAAGAAATTGCATGATAGAAAGAGTAAAGAATTCATGAGCATAACATTCAAAAATGCATACACAGAGAATATTTGAACACCATGAGTCTGAATCAAAGCCTTCTTGTATTAATCCAGAACTTCTGTACATGAAGTTCGGCTACACAACTCTCTGCTTCTCGTCTTCTATGCTCTATGCTCTAACTTGGCATAATTCTTCTATTCTCTTCTTATGTTACAATACACAATGAGGGTGTCTATATCCCATTTCCATCTCTCATTCTAAACTGTCTAATCTAGAATTAAATTCTATCTACTCACATTAACGACCATAAATGCCTTCTACCTACTAAGGACGGGAGCGGATCACTCAAGATCCATTTACATTTTACAAGTGTTCCACCACTTGATGGTTTCATTAATGGTTCAAGATATTTCAAAATTTGCGCTGGGCACTTTTCCAGCTATCCTTTATCTCCGTGCTGGCTCGCTTGAGATGCTCCTGCATTAGTTTCCACGTAAAACACTAGTGTACTGTGTATGTGTGTGATTTTTTATTTATTACTGCTCATTATTGGATAATAATTCTACATTGATATAACATTTGAAGAAAAAGGATTATAATTAGGCTATTACTGATTCACCCCCCCTCTCAGTAATCAACCAATTGGAATTAGAGCATGTTCCTTCAGAAATCAGTTTAACCACTGAAAGGTAGATCATGGAGAATACCAACTCATATAAAAATGGAATACCACAGTTTGATAGACAAAAGTATGCTTTTTGGAGCATAAGGATGAAGGCATATATACAGGCACAAGGATTTCAAGTTTGGCAACCAATTGTAGATGGATACACAGCACCAGCAGTTCCACCAACAAATGACAAAGCAATGAAACTCGGTGAGAATAATTCCAAAGCCATCAATGCACTTTTGAATGGTCTCGGTGACACGGTATTCACCAAAGTTGCACATTGTAAATCTACTAAATAGATTTGGGACAAGCTTCAAAATATTTATGAAGGAGATTCAAAAGTCAAAGAAGCAAAGCTTCAAACTTACAGAGGTCAGTTCGAACAACTAAAAATGAAGGAAGGTGAAGTTATTGCAACCTACTTCTTACGAGTCAATGAAACAGTGAATGCAATCATAGGATTGGGAGAAGAAATCGAAGAATCTATAATTGTTCAAAAGGTACTAAGATCTCTTCCTATGAGATTCAACCCTAAGATATCAGTAGTAGAAGAAAGATCGGATCTAAACTCAATAAGCATGGACGAAATGCATGGAATCTTTACAGCATATGAGATGAGAATTGAACAGGAAAATCCAGATGTAAAAGAAGCAGCCTTCAAAGCATCCAAAAGATCAAAGAAAAAGAAAAAGGAACAAGAAGAATATAGCAGCAACAACGACATCTCGGAATATGATGAAGAAGTGGCCAACTTCGTCAAAAGACTGAACAAGGGAACCAACGGTAGGTACAGAGGTAAGCTTCCTTTAATTTGTTTTAATTGTGATGGTATTGGTCATTTTGCTGACAAATGTCCTCATAAGAAAAAGAGAAATGATAAAGGTTACTCAAAAGGAAGACAAACATAAAGGTAAAATAAATACAAAGAAAGTTTTCAATAAAAACTTTTGCACCAAAGAAGACATCTCATCATCAAATGAAGATGAAGTCAGTGACAGTGAAACAAGGAGAGTTCTATTCATGGCAGTAGAAGACTCTGATAAAGAAGACTCCGAAGAAGAATACGAAGAAGCATATGAAGAAGAAATTGAAGAGGAAAAAGTTGATTTTCGAGAAGAATTAATGAGTTTCATAGAAGTTATTAGAAGAGAAAAGAAGAAAAAAAAGAAACTACAAGAAGAACTAGATAAGAAAAAAGACACTCAAGAACTAGAACAAATGATCACAAAATTGAAGGTTCAAATAGAAGAAGATAAAAGAATTGAAGAAGCAC
>ML792601.1:164086-193802 GCA_009831015.1 Picea engelmannii
GTCAAAGTAATCAAAGTGGTTTAAGAGATTTTAAAAGGTAAATAATAAAGTGAAGTGATGAGTGTATTATAATTCAAAGTGAATACAAAATAAATTATTTCAATAATAATTTTAATGGAGAAATTAGAAGTGGAACCAACCCTGAAATAAGGAAAGTGGGGCCAAGTGACCTAGAAGATGTTTTTAAGGAAGCTACTTGGAGAGTATAAATAAGAGACAAGGCTCTCTCATTTGAATCACACTTGAGAATATTGAATATATATAGGTGCCTAAGGTATAAAAATGACATCTAAGCTGAAATTTTGAGGAAAGTAAAGAAAAGAAGGCCGAAATGCAAGGAAGGATAAATTCTTTTGATGGTGCTTTCTAAGGTATGTTATTTTTAGGTCATCTCACCATTTTCTCTATAACTTGTTTTCTATAATGCTTCAGATCCTAAAATTTCTATGCAAGTGATAAAACATATCCCAGTATCTTTTTTTAAAAGTTCAGCTTGTGGTTCATTTTATTTTGGGAGCTACACTTTGTGGAAAATAGGGTTTGTGGCCAGTCCTGAAACTAGTCAGAATCAGGTGTTTCAAGTAAAAATGTCATAACTTCTTCATAAAATATAAAAATTTAGTGAGAAAAAATGTGTTGGTTATGGTACAATCTGTAGTAGGTTTTTTAATAGTTTCATATCATTTCATCAAATATTTTGTGTGGGGCACGCTCTATAAGGTCGCTGTCTAGAATAAGCCAGAATTCAACAAGGTATGCCATTTTTTCTATAACTCCTTTTATGAGAGGTTCCAAGTAATTCCACTTGGAGGAATTGCATAAAACATACTGAAGAACATTTTTTATCAGTTTCATATCTTTATACATTACAGGTTCAAAGTTATGATTACTGCAAGTTAGGGTTGTTGACTAATCCAAAACTAGGCATGTGAGACTAAAGAAAAGTTTGATGAAAATGCTAGTCTCTTGTTTTTAAAGTTAAGGAAGGTTTGTAGGAATGTGATAATATACACTAGGTCTATTACAGAGATAAAAATCAGATTTGGATGATGAAATTGATAAGGGATTTTGATGTTGGTACATATTGATGAGTCATAGTTGATGAGTAGTTGACACATGATTGGTACATACTTGGCACATGGTTGGATGCACTTGTTTATGGTACAGGTTGATTATAGGTTGGTGCATGCTTGATATACTTGTTTTTGGTACAGGTTAATTACAGGTTGAGGTACAGGTTGATGCATGGTTGATGCATGTTTCAGATTTATTGGTAGAGGTTTACGGAGGTGTATCTCACAGTGATAGTGTGACAGTGGTTCCATCATTCTACTTCTACTTTAGGGTGGAAGGAAGGGAAAATGATAGGTGGTTGTAGCCACCTTCTAGTTGTAGCTAAAGAACATTGGGAATTGTAGCCTCCTTCTAGTTGCAACTGGAAAACAAAGGAAGTTGGTGCTTCCAATGAATGTGATTCTTCAAGATATATAAGAAAAAACATTTCGTGGTTTTCTCTTGATTTGGGTTTCCACGTAAAACACTGGTGCACTTTGTATGTGTGTGACTGTTTATTTATTACTACTCATTATTGGATAATAATTCTACATTGATATAACATTTGAAGAAAAATGATTATAATTACGCTATTACTGATTCACCCCCCTTCTCAGTAATCCAACAACACCAACTCCCTGGTTTCTCTAGCACCCATTAGAAGGAATCACTAACTCCCTAAGTGTTCCATCACCAACTAGATGGAATCACCAACTTCTGTTCACATAGACACCAATCTGTATAACAGAGAACAACAATTCTCCCTTACACCACTCTTCCACGCTGGCTTCTCTGGCTGTAACCAGATGGAAGCTACAACTCCCTTTGTTCAAGCACCCACTTGAACCTCTGAGGACAACAGTCCTCCCTAGTACCTCCCAACCACCCTAAAATATAAATCTTTACTATTATGACTTATTACAGTGATATAATGTTTTTCATTGTCTTACCGGTCTCATCACTATTCTGCTACATTGCGTTGCTTTGTCTGCATCAATGTCTTCTGCACACACCTTGTGTTTTCTGTTCTTTTTCCCTTTTATGCTCTTTGCACCATGTCCCTTCAATGCACCATTCCCCTTCTGTAAATTTTCACTGTTGTGCTCTGCCTCCTTCTTCACACCTCAATCACGCCCTGCAACAATGCCCACTTCTTCTTTGTTCAACATTCTTATACTCTATGTGCACCTTACGCATGCAATCTAATTCTTGCTCTTGCATCCTCTTCCGCCCCAATCTAATCCACATCGGGGTGTTTTTTCCACTTTACTCTTCCACAACTATCCCATCCCCTATGTGCCACGTTGTCTCTATCTGTTCTACATCTCCTGCTCATTGTGGGTGCTCTGCGTGATTATCATGGTAACTCTTCAACTTCTCTAGCAGTTTCACCCACACATCCATCATCACTGGGTGTTGTCTCAATATTCCTCAGCTTCCCTGGCAGTTGAGATTATTCATATTCTCTATCATAGTCGAGCTAATCCTCTATGTTTCAGTTGCAGACTTCAATGCCCATCCATCTGTCAATCGCCTCTAAGAATAGTCTTCAATCACTGGAAGATGCCTCGAGCCTCTTCATCTTCTCTGGTGATCATCCTGAGGACTCTTCAAGTCCTCTGGAAGAAACCATCAGTCAATTTTGGTAGTTACAGGGTGAAGTGCAACAATAGCCCTCTGATGATATTCAATTTTACCTGCACCATTGTATGGAGTTCATAGGGTCTTGCATTTAATTCACCATTTTGCATTTCGGAATTTCAGGATTCCTGTGGTTAAGGTTTCTTTACACTTCATGTACTAATCCTCGAAACTCTGAAATTGAGCTTGGTTGCACTAGCTCCTTCCTCCATCTTCCACCAATGTGTTCAATGGATGTGACCACAAGTTGAGCCAAAACGTGTTTCACATTTTGACATTTCGACAGTCCTGTTGTGAGGCATCTCGACTCTCCAAGTCGCGATCTCCAAAACTCTAAAAAAGGACCTTAACTTTGTTGTAGGAAAATCTCCCTGCGGACAGGTAGATTGCCTCAAAGAGTTATACCCTAAACTCTAAGACAAAGAGTGCTTAATGTGGACACTGACTTCCTTTCAAATCTATACAAACTAATGCATGAGAAGGAAGGATAATAGAAGTACCTCTTTATCGACGTTTGTCCCTGCATGCTCCGAGTCGAGCTCCAAAATCTCACTCCTCGATGAGTCCTGTAGACAAAAAAAGTATGGACACTTCCTACTCTATTGATATTAGCTTGAAAACAGATCTATCTATCAACGACAAGTTTATGTAAGATCATACACGAACTAGAAAGAAACAGGCCAAGCGTGTCATATTAATGAGAATAACGACAATAATACTTACAATCGTAGATGCGAATGTGACATCTTCATCAAGTCCGCTTTGTCCAACCCTTGCTCGAAAGATCCACGACCTGGATGATAACAACTTCACTGATCACTCTCCTTTGGAAGACTTTGTGTTTCCTATGAGATCATAGGTTTCATGCTAGCAATTCTTCCCCCTTCTCACCATCATGGAGTCTGCTTATATAGGTTAGGAGAGGCTTAACCTCTTGAGGTATCTTTAGGGTAGGTTGAGGAATTCCCTCTTTAGATCAAGGATCTTCTGATTGAACCAATAATTTGAATGCAACTGCCTTCCAAACTTGAAATATCCTTCCCTTATTCTCCTCAATGGGCCAACCACTACCCAGATTAGACAGTGCTCCCTCAAAAAGGGCATCAGGGCGCTATAGCGCTCCCTAGGAAGCTTGAGGGGAGCACTAGCACTCCAAGGATGGATAGTGCTCCTTCAGAGGGGAATTTGGGCATTATAACGCTCCCTAAGACCTTATAGGGGAGTTTTGGACTTCGGGACTACTATGATCTTGATTCCTCCATCTCCCGGTATCCAAAACTGTCCTCCTACTTTCGAGATTTCGGTGTTTCACATTTCACGATTCTGGAACTCTTGATGATGAAGATTCTTGAATCTTCCAACTTCCGGTATCCGAACCTATCCTCCTTCTTCCAAGATTTCGGCATTTTGCATTTCATGATTCCAGGACTCCTGATGATGAAGAGTTCTTGACTCTTCCAACTCCCAGTATCTGAAACTCCGAAATGGAGTTATTTTCCGGTCTGCGAAACTCTTTTTTTATGTGCCTATTTTGGGATTTCGACGTTTCGCATTTATTCGTTTCGGCATTTCGGCACTCTTGTGGTGAAGTGTTTTGACACTTCAACTCCCCATATCTGGGACTCTGAAATGGAGTTATTTCCCAGTCTGCAAAAATCTTGTTGATGTGCCTCTTTTGAGATTTCAGGATTCCAGATTTTGCAACTCCGGGATTCCTTTGATGAAGAGTCTCGACTCTTGACTCTTCCAACTCCCGATATCCATAACTCTGAAATCGAGTCTTTGACATGCTCTGATCTTTCACCTTTCGATATTTTAGGGTTCGCTACTTCAAAGGTTAATGTTCCTTTGATCTTTTATTTCCCGGTCAACAAAACTCTAAAATGGAGTCTTTGGGGTGCTCTGATCTTTCACCATGCGTCCCTCCACTATTAATTCTCGATCCAAAGGCTCAGATCATTTTGCCATTTCGCATTTTGAAATTTGGAAGGATAGAGCACTTCCTTCCTTTAACTTCTTGGTAAACGAAATGTTGATCTGTGACCATGTGTCCTGCCTGAAGATGGATGGTCCTCCTTCTTTTGGGATTTTGTAAGCCTTCTTCACCTTGCACTTTAAATAACGTGCAATTTCTCCTGGATCCAATGATGTTTGGACCCCATGCTTGGATCTAATACTCAAGATATGTCCTCCATCTACGCGCTCATCCTATCTGAGTTCAGATCTGACGGTCATTGGGAATTTTGAATGGGATCCAATGATCACTGTCACTTCTCCTCCTGAGCTTACACATCCTCCTCACTTGGAAGAATTTGTAAGTGTCAAAGGCCTCGACTTTTGATCCACCTGAGATCCTGAGTACGCTATCTCTCTTAACCTTTGGAAATGAGTTAACCTCGTCCCTAGTGGACACCTACACACTGCGTGCGACTCTGCGCTAATCCTCCCGAGCTTACGTTGTTCATGTTTTTCCATTGATGCAGACTCTGATCTTGCCATCAATGACAAGCACACTCTGCACTCTGTGTGCACCTCTTCACTATCTCTTCTTGTATTCACGAGATTGCTTTGTTGCATCTCCCCAAAATACTTCTGGTGCCCACCTGACACATTGTACATGTACTCAAGCCATCATTGTTGTTTTACTTTCCATCAATGACAAGCATACTCTACCTGTAAAACATGCCAACAACTATGAGATTTGAGCCTTGGAAAGAAAGAATACATGCCACTAATGTCTCATTCAACAACACTTATTTTCTACAATGGAACAATGATTTAATCAATTCCACCTAGTTCATGAGGATTCCGTAGGAATTAATCAACATGAACACCAACAAAATCTGGTTCATAATGAACTGGGATCACACATTTGTGAGGCCACAAACTGCAAATCTTGAGAAGTTCAACACTCCCCACTACCATATTACCTAGATGTAGAAGTGTTGGAAAAGGAGGCTTGTTCATGGTCAGGTGTGAAGAAAGTAAAAAATCCCTCAAGGGTGTCTTATCAATTGTCTATGATTTCTTAGCAGGAGGCTCCAACTACAGTAGATTTTCCAAGTTTAGAATTAGAATTAGAAGAGGAGGAAGAATCACTACCAAGTTCCATTCCATAGCTTCCACTGATATCATCCATTCCAGATACTTGTATTTTCATAGGTAAGGATTTCAAAGATGCCTTTGAAGTTTCTTTTTCACTTCCCATCAAGAAATCTTGCACTAGTTCCTCATCCTCATACACTACTTCCCTTATCATCACTGATGTCATCCCAATTATTTCACTTGCATCATCGACATGAGGTTTTACCTTTGTGCCATCCAAAGTCCCCACTATTACTATCATTGATGACCCCATAGTCACTATTTTTGAAACTTGTCCCACCCTTATTGATGAAGAAACCATTCTACCACACATTACCCCTATTGTGGCTATCCCACCAGTCATTTCACCATTCCCCATTCATATTTATATTGAAACAACTAATCTTGAGTCTATTGAAGTAATGTCAATCACATGCGGCCAATGGAGTATTGTCAATATTCCATTCCCTTCACTATGTTTCACAAGCAAATGTTCCCCTTCCCATGCCTAATGTGCCTCAACCACTTCCTCAATAGGCTATCCTCAATCCAGAGACATAGAAATATATAGAGAATAAGGGTCAGTCATGTCTAGATACTTCACACAACCCTATGGAAGTCCAAGAAGAAGCCACTTCAGCCCATAGCATGAATTATTTTCAGTAACAGGTTGAGCCTTTCCTCTAGGATCCTCAACAATGTTGTGTAATTCTCCAACTATGTCTAGATCACATAGATTTTTTACCCTTACTTCCTAAGAATATTCAAGAGAGACTTTCTCATAACTTTGATGCTACCTCTCCCAGTTCTAATGGTGTTGGTACCACAAGCCTTTTTGAGAGGTTAGTTGCAAGTGGCCAACCACATAGCGACTGCCTATGGATCACTCCATCTCCAATGAATATTTTTCATCTTGGAAAACACCATAGCTACTAAATGTCATCAAATATTATACTACCCAGATAAAGAACTTCATTGTTTCTATCGAGCAAGCCAATCAATAATTAAGACAACAAATCCAACACTTGAAGCATGAGTTAGATATGGTATGAGAGGATAAATATCAAGCATACAACTTGTGTGCACATGTTTAATTAGAGTTGGATGTAGTCTTTGGGAAGTTAGTTGAAGTTTGGACAACACTTCAGAAAGGTGCCCCTTAGATTCCAAACGATACTAGTTTTGTTGCACCAATGCAACATGTCAAATTACTTGTAGGTGCATTGTCCTAGTTATCTGAAAAGATATATAGATTACAATAGAAAATAGATGTAATTTGACTGAAAGAGTAGGAGAAACCAAAGGCAATGTTAGAGAATATTACACAGGTGGTTGAGGAAGGGGATATTGTTCGGTCCTCCTTCATGACCAGGCTAGAAAATGCAACAAAATGTTTACCATGTTCAACAATTGGGTCGATCTGCTGGAATGAAGTAATAAGCCAACTGAATAATTGAGAGTCCACATTCAATAGATGAACGTGGAAGCATAGGTCCTAATAGATCCCATTGCATAGTAGGATAAATTCTCTAAAATCCAAGATGTTTGAAATAGGCTTGATGCTATGTTTGAAGCTGCCCAAACCGCCAAGAGAGAACTATGGGAATTCAAACCTACAATTCAAGTTATGTATGTCCAAATGCACCAATTGGATTTTTTTGTGGACACAGAGTGGCATACTCTGCTCACCACTAAACCTGTAGAAATGGAAGTCGTTGTGGCTCAATAATTTTCTTCAGGAGCTTCTGTTTTGGAATGGAAGTGGTAGGACCATTTGGAGAATTATGACCACTTTTTCCAACAGACCCTTAATATTTCACTGGAGTTGGGCCCTTCATTTGACGAAGGCCCTGGTAAATAATTTGAAATTTGATTCGAGGCGAGTCAATAGTTTTTGTCGGGGCCTATTGGGCCCTTCGTTTTGATAAATACTCTATTTTGATAAAATATTGCATGCCATCTAGAAGCCTAGAAGCAGTGAAAACAATCAAATGCATCACGTGGCAGTTGGAAGTTTAGAATATGACGAAATAAACAATATCACAAGAAGAAAATAAAGGAATATAGGAATCATAGAAGAGAGGATTTGATTTATTCAAGTGACTTTATCAAAGATGAAAAGGTATAAATAAATGAAAAATGTAAAGGGAACGGGCTAATGATACTATTCCTACTGTTGGGTGATGTTAATCGTGTTATTCCTTAGGTTTGGGTTATTCTTGATTCTATCATGGTTGGATATTGTAGTAGCCTTTTTTGGTATCTATTTTTCATCTACGATAGGTTTTAAATCTGTAATGAGTCATGAGGAGTTAGATCTCAATGCACGAGACTATGTATTAATGATCTGGTTATTTTGGGAAGTACTCTGTTAGATATGAATGTATGACATATTTATACTTATACAAGTTAATGAAAGGGTGTGATTTGGGGCTTTAGAAACTTATTTTATGATCATTTGTCTCTTTTATGAATGGATCTGTGTTTTTGTTGCATATTTTCTTCTTCTTGACTAGTTATTATTTGATTATTGTCACAACATAACTTCAATGGTTAATATATGGATTTTCATAGAGTGGAAATCGATATGATTTTGTGTTCTTTATAAATCCCTTCATCACACAAGTCTTGGCTACGCTTTAGGTGAGACTGCCTTCCCTTGCAGAAGGATGAAAATTTCGGCATTCTAGACTACAATGGTACTCTTTGGTGGTAACTAACGAGAACCCTGGTCTCTATTTTGTGCCAACTGTGATGTTGGTATGAGGAGACATTGACACTACTAATGGTATGACACATTATAACATATTTCAAGATGTTGTAGAAACGTGTCACATTGCAAAGTTTTTTTTTTTTTTTTTAATTATTTTTCTTTGATATTAATTCCAACCCAAATATTGTAGAAATGTGTCCCATCAAAAGAGTTTTAATCAATAAAAAAAATCTAATGTCCACATAAATATACACATATGTCTACATTTCATTTACAACATGTTGACGCAAATAAATTCTCTTCATCAACCACATAGGCTTACCCGAGGAAAGAGCCTAATCAGACCTTCTTCGTTTGAAATGGAAAACCATTTAGGTTTTTGCATAACTACCATTACTATTTTACAAGACTTAATTCTTTAATTTTGATAGGTATTATAATTTAAGCTATTCTATCCTATAACTTCCTAGCTTGGAATTAACATAAAAAATTAATAGATATGAAATAAAATGAAAATAAAGCAAATAATAAACTCAAACCAGTTTGTTGAGTTATCATTTGCAAAATTTTAAGTAGTTTATTGTTAGAAGAGGTAATCCTACTACTTAAGAGAAAATTATGATTTCAAATACATCTATTAGCACCATTAATAAGCATAAGTGTTGAGCTAGCAACAACTATTTGACTACGATATCCGTTAGACCAAAACCCATGGGTGTTAGTCTCCACCACAATCGTCAGAGTTAGGATTCATGAGAGAGGGTTAACCCATGTCGCAAAACTCGTGGGAAGCACTAAACCCAACATCCCACAATCTCCCCCACGGTATGTGCCGGAGGATTTTTGAACTTGAGACCTATCGCTTTGATACCATTTGTTGGACTATGATTTCTGTTAGAATAAAACTCGTGGGAATTAGTCTCTACCACAATCACCAAAGTTAGGATCCACAAGAGGGGTTTAATCCATGTTGAGAAACTCGTGGGAAGCACTGAACCCAATGTCCAACAAAAATTCCCCCAATTTCCACCTCTTGTTGCAAAAGTTGAGCAAACATTGGGTACCCTCCATCTATATTTATAATGCTTGAAATATCGATCTTGAATGGAGTTGTAGGATTTTATTGAATGAGTTTAGGTTTGGGTATACATCCACTTGCATGATAAGCTTCACTTCATTTTGAAACTACTTTAGTTTCTCACTAGATAATCATTGCTTTCATTTAGTTTTCATCATGGTTTCCTTGAGATTTCTAACCTTACAACCTTACAGTGCATGATTTTGAAATTTTTGCTAATTTTCCCATTGGAAAATTTATTTTATTAAACTCTTTGAGTTCAAATTATTTGAAGTTTTCATAATATTTCACATTCCCTCAAAAACTTTTTACTACGACACTGAACAACACCTTGAAACTTCTAACTTCCTAAGCTCTGTGACATTGCATAGCATTTTAAATTTTTTGTACTTGCAATTTTTTAAATCACCCTTGAAAGTCCCCTTGCTAGATATTTTGAAAGTTTAGAACATTGTGAGGACTGCAACATGTAAAAGGTGGGTGAAACTTCAAACATTCAAAGGGTTTTTCCAAGTTATTCAAAGAATCATTTCTCAAAGAACTCAAAGATCAAAATTTAGTGAGTGTATGACATGTCAGAGGTTGTACAAACTTCAAACAATGAAAGGGTTGTGACAACACATCTCGAAAGATCATTTCACAATAAAATCAAATTTAAAATATGCATGAAGTGGGATGTGTCACAATGATTCAAAAAATTAGAAATTGACAACCTAGCGACAAGGAACAAAGGTTAAATTTTAGGGATGTGATATGTTATAAAGGTCACAAATTTTTAATATTAGAAGCCTCACAACAAAGCGAAACAAACAAAATAAGGCTCACAGCATGTTGCACTACATTTCCACTTATAATATTTGGAACCATGCAACAAATCACATACAAAAGGGATTCTAAAGACATGGAAATTGGTGAAATCCCAAAAGGGTTTTATAAAATATTTATAAAGGTAAAAAGGGCATAAAGAAAATATAAAAAAGTATGACCACCTGCTCGAGAATCCACAATCGAAAAAGTGGCTAGGAATCGAAAGGGGAAGCGCTCAGTCATAATCCTGATATAAAAGCATGAATGAAAATGTGAACTTATGAGTCTGCCAACCTACGCAACAAGACATTTTCGGAAAAAAGACTAAGTAACCAGAAAGAGAAAGTATAGGGGAAAAAGAAAGGGGAATTTGGTTAAGTATATAAGAGAGAAAAGAAGGGGATAAAAGAGAGTGGGAAAATAGAAAAGTGGAGGGAAATTTTCGTAAGCGGGAATTGGTCTCAAACTAGCCCCATTGTTACAAAACCATCATTTTCTAGTCCAATATTTTATCCACTTACTCATTTTCTATTG
This sequence comes from Picea engelmannii, assembly GCA_009831015.1. Taxonomy (NCBI): domain Eukaryota; kingdom Viridiplantae; phylum Streptophyta; class Pinopsida; order Pinales; family Pinaceae; genus Picea; species Picea engelmannii. Next base: position 174,997 of record ML792601.1, read on the forward strand.
TGCTTGTACCATTAAAAAGGGTTGAGGAAATGGTTTGTTGAAGATTTGTTTTTATTGCAACTTGTGGGAGTAATTGTGTTCTTGATACATTATTCAATGAATTTGACATATTATCTTAAGTATTAAACTTCTTGCATGATGGGTTGTTAGCATTAAAGATTAATAATTTCATATATAGAAACAACAATGACGATCTTGAATTTTAATATTATGGTTGATTTCATAGTCCCATTTGACTCCAGCCACCATATGGCTTGAAATTGTTTGAAATTCATTTATGTTTCCATAGAATCCTGATGGTATCGACACAATGCATTGTCATATAATTGTTCAATGCTCCATATTAGATCAAATTACTTGAGCCAATACAATATTCAAGAATTACGAGACTAGCGAACCATGCAAATGAAAAGAGGTGTTAAATACAACAAAGAAGCAACAACTAAAATTCCAAGGAAACATTTTTAATAGTAAATCCATAAAACAAAATATTGGGAAGTGCATATTTATCCATAGACATTGGACCCATTTCTTTGCACCAAAGCATTGAACATATTTGTCATAAATACAGGTACAGGAGCTACAAAGAAAAAAAAAACATGCATACAATTCTGTGTTGTTCTTCTAGTGGGACAACATGCAGGATCCATCGAGATGCTCTTCAACATGCATACAAAACTCATTATCATGTTTTTTTAGGAAGTCCTTGTAGTCTTCTCCTCAGAAGGCCAATGTTGGCTGGCGCAATCTCAATATCTTGCGAAAGAACTGAGGTGAGAAAGAAACAAGAGAGTGGTTCTGCAGTGGAATAATTCTTTGGCTTGAAGCAGGTCAACAACACTTCTTCTCCTGACGTTGGAGACCTGAAGACATTGCAAGGAATCATTGAATTGTACAAATAATAGGGAAAATTACCCGATGAGAAAAGTTTCCAATCCGCAGCCACCACTGCCAAGAGAAAGACATCCCGCAACATCGCTCCCATGACCCACCCTAGTAAGAAAGAAACCCATAATTCTTCAAATTCAGGAGGACATAAGAACCCATCCTCATGGTAAAATTGATAGTTCTCACAAGATTCCCATGAGGAAGAAGAGAAAAAACGTTGTAGGGAAAGTGAAAGAGCCAAAAAATGAAAGTGAGGACACACTAAGATATCACCTCCTTAATGTCGAAGACTTCAGGGACACAGCCTACACGAGCAATTTGATAGGTCCAAATTAATTCATTCTGGGAAGGAGGGGACCAAGAGACCCCATCCTTACAGGAAAATACCTCAGGGACACAAGCTACACGAGAAATTCCAGAGGACCAAATTAGTTCGTTATGGGCGAAAGGAGATGAGTAGTAGGAATATGCCTTGCACCAGTGGGAGTTCTGGTCCTCATCCCCTAAAATGTTAATTGTATATCCAGAGAACATAAGAGTGGTCCCCTAATTGAATAGTTATTTGGCTTGAAATATATCTTTGGGCACATCAAGAGAACACTTACAGTGAAAGACTTCTTCCCATAAAAAACTAATTTGGGCCTCTATAATTCCTACTCTTGAGCTGCAAAGAAGATATTGCATTAAACTTTGGTTTCTTTTCTGAAAACCATTCCTTTGGTCTTGTGAGGGCTGCCATCTCCAAGCTGGGAAGTGCCCCCCCATTATGGTTTATTCAAATTTGGGCACAGGAGTGAGAACAACGTCTGCATTTCCATCATCCATCATCATATCATCATCCATCAAATCATATTCTTCCAGATCGAAATTGACCGCATCAACCTCTGCGCCAACCATCAACACAGGTGGGCGAACTGTCTAAGCAGGTGAGGCTCCCTTGGAATTCTTTGGCTTGAAATGTATCTCTCAGTGCACCAAGGGACCATCTCCTTTTTTTCCTCTGGGTGGAGGGAGATGAGTAGTAAGAATGTGCCCTGGACCATTGGAACTTCTGGTCATCATGCCCGAAGGTGTTTACTGTATCTTGACAAAACTGTTGTCGAATTGCTGCCATATGTTAATGAGAATTTCCATTTTCTCCAGATGATGTTTGAAATGAACATTCAGAAGGGATAGTATAACCCTCCATAAATCTTAGTTTAATGTGTATCAATGGGAGATATCGTCAAGCCTTTTGCTGATCAATGACAATCTCTACAATTCATGCATAATGAGTTGTTACCATTAAATCTTACTAATTGCATATTTATAAAAATGTGCGAAGGTGGTGGTGGTGGTGATGGCAAAGAGAGATTAAGGATTAGATATTTCGTGAAGCCTCCAACTGGAGGACGTGCAAAAGAGATTGCATGATGCTTGAAATGAACTCTTGGAAATGATAACACAACCCTCCCCAAATATCGATTTAATTTGTATTAATGACAGATATCCTCCAACCTTTCAGACATTAATGAAAACCTTAAGGGTTCCTGCACGATGAGATATTAACATTAAATCTTAATAATTGCATATCTAGAAAGAAGTGTGAAGGTAGCGGGGATGGCGAAGAGAGATTAAGCATTGCACATTTTGTCAACCTACCAACCCACAAAAGAGATTACAAGAAATGGCCAAGTATGGAAAGCAGTCGATCAAGCTTCAAAATAGGGTCATAAGTTACACTCAGGAGATGTGAGGGGTCGATGGTCAAATTGTATGTCTCTAAACTTTTGATTGCAAAATATGTAACACGAAACATGGCACAATGACGGATTTTGGAGGTCAATTTGTATATCGTGGAATTTCGAGTGTTTTTTGTAGGTCGCAGAACAATGGAAGCGCAATGTTGAGCAAGCCCGGTTGGGAACCGACGATGGAAATAGTGACCAAGTATGAAATGGGAAAGAAGTTGGTCGTAATCATGATATAAAAGCATGAGACATACTCCGAACAGGGCATATTAACGGGCTTGAAAATAGAGCCACAAGTTATACTCAGGAGACGTGAGGGCCCAATGGTTAAATTGTATGTATCCCAACTTTTGATTGCAAAATGTGTAACAAGGAACAAGGAACAATCACGGACTTCGACGGTCAATTTGTATATAGTGGAAGTTCGGGTGCTGTATATAAAAGCATGAGACATTTGGAAAAATGACTAAGTAACTAGAAAGGGAAAGTAACAAAGAAAAATAAATGGGAATTTGGTTTTCAATTTGTATATTGGGGAAGTCCAAGTGTTGTTTGCAGGTGACGAAACAATGGAAACAAAATGTTGAGCTTGCTTACCCAGGAACCCGTGATCCAAAAACGTTGTTGAATATGGAATGTGGAAGAGGTTGGTCGGACTCATGATATAAAATCATCAATGGAAATATGAACACATGAATCCATCAACCCATGCACCTAGACATTTTCTGAAAAACAACTAAGTAACCATAAAGGGAAAGAAGAGGGAAAAAAGAAAGGGGATGGAAATTTTTGGAAGCAGGAATTGGTGTTAAGAAAGACACATTGAGGGTATTAATAGTAACTATGAAGTGAATTAAATAGGTGAATAGGCTCTTCAATCAAGGAATAGATAAACTGCGTCATGCTTATAGTTTCCAGGATGTGTTTGCATAAGAGAAGCATCGAAAATCCACAAGAAAATCAATTTTGGGATGTTTAAGTAAATTATTGTACTGTCAACTGCACTGTAAGTATAACAACAACGGATTTTAATTTTGATTTTTTGTGGTTGATATGATAGTTCCATTGGAATTCACATAGCATATATCCTTTTATTTCAAAATATTTTTGAAGATGAATTTTGGTAAGTTCATCGATCAAGTAAAAGTGCTAAAACAAGCCACATACTACATTTGCATCAGAGAGATTATATTAAAAGGAAAAGAAGGTCCTGTATATTCTTTAAGATCATAGAAAAACCGCCAAGATTTTGAATGTATCATTAATTTTCTAGAAAGAAGCATACAACAAAGAGCCAAATAAACACTAAATGTATTAAAAGTCGAGGAAAACGGAAACGCATGAACCCAGAAGGCACAAAGGGAGATCCCATAAGGGTCCATAGAGAAGTATGCATCGACCTATGCATCAAACAATTTGATATAAAAAAACACACGTGGAATTGGTTTTCTCTTACATGTGGTATATGTTCCCATGAAAAAATAATCGAGCCCATGAGAACCCTGAACGACAACAGGAAAACACATGAAAAAAAGTCTACCAAACACAAGACAACACAAAACTAGTGGATATTCGACATTGTATCCTAGCCACAACCAAACTCCCAAATGGGAACCAAGAAACTTGATGATTACTATTTTACCATGAAGCAAGATCACTATGGACATTTTCTTCTGATAGTGCTATGTTTTATCACTACCAGTTTTAATAATGCCAAATTTCCTATATTATTGGAAATTCCTGATGGTTTTGTTCATAGGAGAAAGCCATTTTGACGGTTCAAAGGATGGGACCGATTTATTCATAGTTGGATACTTTTTATGGGGTTTGTCCTCGTGCTTCCCATTTCTAGACTGAACAATCTTATGTGCTTCCTGTTCAATTTGCCATGGCACTGCAAAATTCTATTCATATCCTCATTGGGTGGCATGGACAGATACACATGAGATTGTTTTGTTTCCTGCCAACACTTGATATGAATTTTTTTTTTCTTTTTCCAGTCGATATGCAGTATTGCATTGTCCTCATTTAAGGTAAATTTTCTATGGACCTGAAAGTTGCATAGCATGTAGACATTGTTTTCCTTTTTTTGTAGGTATACTTCATATGAAAATTTTGTTAACCTAGGAAGAACATCTTGTAACAGAGGATGTCTAATTGTACAATGTATGATTGTGTTTCCGACAATTCGGATGGCAACATTGAGGCAATTTCTATATATGTAAAGGCATTTTTTACTGCATCATAGACAATAAATTGTATCATCATTTATGAAAGAAGATGCATAAGAAGGAGAGTTTCATTTGGCATATACAATCTTGAAGGGGGTCGAATACGCATTTGTGGCAACCAAAACACCCACAACCTAGGCACATGAGCATAGAAGTTAATATATTAAAAATATAATATACAACTGCACAACAAAAAATAAGCTACAGAAAATTGGTGAATGTAATTTGTATGAGCAAAGTGAGAATGAAATTGTAGATGTATACACACAACAATTGTCAATCTAGTTAGTTTCTTGGGATCCTGTACTATGTTTGTTTGCAATTATGTTATAAATGTTTCTTGGGTTGTGAGAAAGATCCTTTATTTAACATCTCTTTTCTTTGTTATATTTTTGAAGAGCATAAGTGGAAATTGCCCTTTATGCAATTGTTGTTCCATTGAGGAAAACAAATTTGAATAGGTATTGAACAATTGCAGCTCCAACATGGTACAATGCAATAGTTGTGTAACATAATCGAGATACATGAACACGTGAAAGTAAAGGACAAAACTGGATATGAGGAATGGTACCATTGCCTGGTCGTTGTCTGAATCTCCATATTTTATATGGAGAATGTGTTGTGAGCCAAGTTTTCTCACGAGTGTGACAACTGCACCAATGGTTTCGATTGGGTAAGTGCCATTTCTCTGTGCAACTTGGTTGATTGTTGTGTCCGGTACGAAATGATATTGTGAAGAAATTGCGGGAATTTTTTCCACAATACATTTTTAGTTGATTGATATAACCTGATCACAATCACCATGGTCATATACTGTTTTGGGCAATATATTAAAATTTGTAATGGATATCCCATTAGCTAGTAATACATTTTTTGCATGTTTCTGGACAAGAGTAGGGATAGTCAGTGTGACTGTCATCAGGGCTTCATTGTCTATCATGTCAACACACATAATCGATCTAGTTTTGTTTTCCTTGTCCAAGTAAGTTCTATAGACAACCATTATGTCCCCGACGAACACTTGTCTAGTTCGATGGTTGTTCAAGCCATCTATTGATAGTATTTTGGGTGTTATAAGTTTATACCTAGTGACATTATTTGAACAGGAAAAGTAATGTGAATGGTAGTCTACAATATTTTTTTTTCCTAGCATAAATGTATAAGTAGACGCACAACAGACTGAATATCATAAACACAGAGATAAGAAAAATAACACAAATATCCAGTGAACAATATCTTCTATTAAATAAATAAATAGGTTGGAATTGTAAAATTGCAAAACTGAAACTTGCTTGAATGGTGGTAGCTATTTCTGAGAAGAGATCTAGCTGCTATGCGCATCTATCTAAGAATAATGTATTACAATGAGGCTCTAGAGGCCCTTTTCATATTACTCATGAATGCCAAAACCCTAGACATCCAAAAACCTAACCCTAGAAGATGAAACGCCAAAAGTCATGTGGGCCATATGGGTAAGTTGGTGTAATTTGGTACCTCAACTTCCTAGGGTCATAAGTTTTGAATGTGACCTATGTATTAGGTGCGTGATATCCCATTGGAAATTTCTTTTAGAGAACTACACATTCCATCGTTAGAATCTAACTCTATCTAAAATTTGACTATGGCGAGAAAAAAAAAACAACGTTTAGGGCCCCAAAACAGCCCTGGAAGTACAACAAGATGTGTTGATATGAAAACATACAAAATAAGACAGTTGGATTAGGCAAGAGGCCACCCGTATCCACCTGAAGAATGTGTGAGGCTTCAGACAGCCCCAGATGTGTAGACCTCACAATTATAAAGTAGTACAAAAAGACATGTTGAATAAAAGATGGACACGAGGAGCTAGTTGGAATAGGTGGGTGGCCACCAATATCCATATGGATCAATCCTCCCCCCTTAGGAATAAATGGTCTCCATTACATTGAGTTCTCCCATCAAGTGAGGCAACTTGTGTTGGATTTGTCCTTGAGTGAGCCACTTTCCTTGGTATAGGAGTTTCTCTGCCTTGACAAAACGATAAAGTTGGATCTGTTGTTGGCAAGTGCCCTTGACTTGTGTGTCCACTATCTGTTCGGTGGATGCTTGTTCCATGCAGTTAGGGTTCAAATATGTTGGTGTCAGTTGTTCAACGATCTCAAAGGTGTCCAATAACAGTGGAAAATATGGTCGTAGGAGGTCCACATTGAATATTGTATGCATACCAAGGAAGAGTGGAGTGTTGAGCTCAAAATCATTTCTACCCATAGCCTTGGTGATAGTTTAAGGCCCATAATGAAGTGGGAGAAGCCTCCAATGAGGCCTGGTGAGATGATCCTTCTGCAAATATAACAAGAATTTGTCACCAATGTGAAACTGGTGTGGTACCCTGTGTTGATCATGGTGTTTCTTGTAATTAGCATTGGATTTATTCAAAATCTCTTGGACCTATTGGCGAATGTGCTGAATTTTATCAATGAATATGGTGGCTTTGTCGATCGCAAACTGATCAGGGGAAGATTTTGTTTGTGTGATGGCAAGAGGAAGTGCAACATCAATGGGTCCCAAGGGTTGGAATCCCAGACCCACCTGAAATGGGCTATGGCCAGTGGAACTATGGAGATCCTTGTTGTAAATGTGTTGGACATATGGGAGACTCTCATCCCATGTTTGGGGACTCTTAAAATTGTACATGTGAAGGATGTGCACAGGCATTCGATTGATGACCTCGGTTTGGCCATCAGTTTGGGGGTGGAAAGCAGTGGATTTTGTGAGTTTGGTGTCCAATAGAGACTAGAGACTTGACCAAACGGTGTTGAGGAATCTGTTGTCTCAGTCGGATACGATGGTATGTGGTATCCGAAAGTGGACCCAAACTCATTTCAGGAAGATATTGGCAGTATCTACCACTGTGACATTCTTATTACAGGCTATGAGGATGGCCATCTTCAAAAACCAATCAACGACCACAAACACACAGTCATTTCTGTGCTTGGTGGACAACAAACCAGACATGTAATCCATGGAGATGGATTCCTATGGATTCTGGGGAATAGGAAGAGGGGTGTACAAGAATTTGTTATTGATGGTTGGCTTGGAAATGGTGCAGGAAATGCTAGAATTGATATACTTGCTAACGACTTGTCGAATTTTTTGGAAATAAAAATGTTTCTGAAGAATGACCACAATTTTATCTACACCAAAATGTCTTGTCACTCGACTATAGTGGGATTCCCAAATCATCTTTGCACACTTGCTTGTAGGAACACAGAGATGGCCTAGGTGGCATAAGAGTTCATCCTGAATGTGAAAATTAGTGACAATGGCGCATGTACCCAAGAGATGATATGTGGTGGCAGAGTCCAGATCTTGTTGGTAAAGTTGGGCCCACTCCAATGTTTCATGTCCACAGGAATGGAGCATAGTGGTGAGTGCAACCACAGGAGGCCGACTAAGGTAGTCAACAACATGATTGGAGATGTATGTCTTATACTTGATGTTGAGGTGGAACTACTCCAGGTAGGTGTACCACTTCTGATGGCGGTCGTTCTGCAATTTCCCCTATGTATGTATGAACTGGAGAGGCTTGTGATCAGTGTGTATGATCATCTCTTTCCCTGGAATGTAATGTTTCTATTGACGATAATCTTGGAAAATGGAATACATTTCCTTGTCATAGGTGGGGTATTTGCAGACAATATTAGAGAGTGTCTCACTATGGTATGCCACATGATTCTCGTGTTGAGAGAGAATTGTGCCCATCAATATCGAATGGTTGTTGTATATTGGGTAAGGAGAGTACTGGAGATGAGCATAAGTGATGTTTCAGATCATTGAATTCTCGATTCTTCTCCTTCCCCCACACAAAATGGTCCCTACCACCTCCCTTGGTCACCTAGCTGAGGGCCCAGGAAATGTGGGAGAATCCCAATACGAACTGTCGGTAGAAATTGGCTAGTCCCAAGTAGATCCAAAGCTCTATCAATGTGGTCAGGGATGTCCAGTCATGGATGACAAGAATCTTAGCTGGATAAACATGTACTCCATGCTCATCAACAATGTATCCCAATTATTAGACCTTGTTCATTCCGAAAGAGCATTTTTCCAAGTTGGCATAAAGCTTGTGCTTCATGATAAAAAATTGTTGAATATGTTGCATGTGGTCCTCCCACATTCTGCTAAATATGAGGATGTCATCCAAATATAATACCACAAAGGAGTTGGTGAAGGGTCTCAATACATCATCCATCAACCTCATGAAAGTGGTTGGTGCATTTGTTAAGCCAAAGGGAATGACTAGCCATTCATAGAGACCTTCTTTAGACTTGAAGGTTGTCTTACATACATCATTTGGTTCAATGGGAACCTCGTGATAGCGAGCCTTTAGGTCAATCTTGTTGAATAAATTTTCCCCCTTTAGTTGTTCAAGAAGGTCATCAATCCTAGGGATGGGGTAGCAGTTCTTGACTGTGATTTTGTTTAAGGCTTTGTAATCAATGCAAAGTCGTCAATTCCTTTCATTCTTCTACACTCGTACAATCAGGCTTTCTCAAGGGGAGGATTTGGGTCTGATGTTCCCCTTTTGAACAAGCTCTTGGATCTGATGCTTGATTTCTTCATTCTCCATCAACAAATGCCGATAGACTGGTCCATTAGGTAGAGGTGCTTCGGGGGTCAGATCAATTGGATGCTTGACTTGGCAGTGTGTTGGTACCCTTGTAGGTGAGGTGAAGATGTCTCTGTATTCTTCCATGATCCTATCCACTTGATTCTACTGCAAAGAGAGGCATTGTGTAGAGGCCATGGATGTGGTGATGACCTTCTTCTTAGTGTGAGAATAGATCACAAAGAAGAAAAACTGATTGGTTTGTGAAATGACCTTACTGCATTTCTTAGCAGAGATTAAAGAAATATCAGTAGGCGGTTCCACCTCTGGGATCCTGTACAATTGTCTACCCAAAGTAATAATAAAACTATGGGGTCTAGACTCATGCACAACATGACGCTTCCACAAATATGGTTGTCTTAAAATAAAATCACAAAATTCAAGGGGATAAATATCACCTAGTACCTCATATTTGAAAGGCTTAATGTCGTAGGGCAAACAATAATGTTGGCTGACATGAAGATCTCTTCCTTGACGAAGCCAGTCGATGGTGTAGGGTTGCGGGTATGACATTGTTGGCAGGTCTAGACACTTAATGACCTCTGCTGAAATCAGGTTCTTCTAAATACCGCTGTCAACAATAAAATGAATGGGAGCCCCCTTGACCCACATCTACAAGTGAAAGAGGTGTTCCCCTTCCTCTGGTTCCTCTGGTTCGCTTGCCCAAACTTTGGTGGTAGAAACTATGGCACTGGCTTCAACGTTGATAATTCACTTCCCTCCTTCAGGAATTGACTCAGAATCAGAATCGACCTCTGAATCGGAAGCCTTCATCTTGGCCACGAGGGACTTCTTGGAACGACATTCGTCAGTGTTGTGCCAGGGAATTTTATGGTACTCACACCATTTTCCCGTGTCCTTCTTTGTCTTCTCTTTTCCCTTCTTGTGTTGTGATTTGGACGGATTGTCCTGAGGGAAACCATATCGAATTGGTTCCTTACTGTATCAGTTGGGGTTTCCTTTGCCCTACTTTGGGTGTGAGGGGTTTGCAAATCCAAACTCTCATTGTTTCTGCTTAAATTTCTACTCGATCTTGACAATGTATCTATAAGCCGTGCCCAATGAGGTGATGTCTAGAAACTCTATTTCTGTTTGAATATATCTATGTAAACAACCATGGTATTTGAGAACCAAATGATGCTCAAAATATTTGATACCTAATTTGGTGTGTAGGGTATGGAAAATATTGGTGAATTCTGGTACTGTCTGGTCCCTTTCTTGATGTAGGGTGGTCCATATGGTGTACTGGTCCATGTAGCTTCCAGCAGGGTAGTATTGTTCTTTAATGGCATCCCGAAAGGAATCCCATGTAGGGGCCACCACAAAAATTAAAGATTCCTCCACAGCCCTTTGCTCGGAGTAAGTATCCCACCAGTCTTTAACATGGGGAATGACCTTGAGGAGTGCAAAAGTGATATTTTCCCTATCAGAAAAATTGTGGATCGAAAAATATCCTTCGCTAAGATTCAACCATTTATCTACAACATCTGCATTTATCACTCCTTTAAATAATGGAATATAAAAATATACTTGTACTTTGAAGGGGGTTTCATGGCCTCTTGATGAAGATTCTTTTCTCATGGGAAATCGTCGAAGGATCTACGCAAATTTGTCCATCATTTCGTTCCTTTGTCACGTAAGGGATTACTCGAGCAACATTTTAATAGGATCTCCTACTCCATCATATCTATTTTCATCTCCCATGGGTTTTTGTCGAGCTCGATGCGACCGACATGGTAATGGCTCGATTGGTTTGAGTCCCAACTTCTTGTACCTAGACCTTGTCGGGGACATGCACGAAGAAAAATAAATGAAGAGCAGACCACTCTGACACCACTAATTCAGAATTAGGAGAGGAATGAACTGATTAATAGACTGGATATCATAAACACAAAGATAGGAGGAATAACACAAATATCGAGTGAACAATATCTTCTATTAAATAAAGAAATATGTTGAAACTGTAAAACTGTAGAACTCAAAACTTGCTCAAATGGTGGTAATTATCTCTGAGAAGAGATGTGGCTACTACGTTCCTCCATCTGAGAAAAATGTATTACAATGAGGCTCTAGAGGCCCTTTTCATATCACTCATGAATTCCAAAACCCTAGACATCCAAAAACCTAACCCTAGAAGGTGAAACGCCAAAAGTCATGTGGGCCCTATGGGTAAGTTGGTATAATTTGGTACCTCAACTTCCTAGGGTCATAACTTTTGCATACAACCTTCATTTTAGGTGTGTGATAGCCCATTGGAAAGGTCTTTCAGAGAAATACACATTTTGTCGTTACACTCAGACTCCGTCTACAATGTAATTATGGTGAGTCAAAAAAACAACGTTTAGGGCCCCAAAACAACCCGCGAAGTACATCAAGATGTGCTGACATGAAAACATACACAATAAGCCAGTTGGATTAGGTGAGAGGCCACCTGTATCCACCTGGAGAATGTGTGAGACTTCAGACAACCCAGAAGTGTAGAACTTACAATTATAAAGCAGTACAGAAAGACGTGTTGAATAAAAAATGGACACGAGGAGCCAATTGGAATAGGTGGGTGGCCACCAATATCCATCTGGATGAACCATACCTCTTAGTCTGTGAAACTTGCGCTATGTTTGGTGTCTCACTTGCGCTCGTCGATACTTCTTGTGAACTACAAAGTATGTTTTGCAGATGACATCAACATATTTATCATGGCATATATGAATAAATAGCTCAGGATATTTGTTTGGTAAACATATCAAGAACACAATGTATGAATCTTCACCTTTGGGCTTGTCATTCTATTGATGTTTGCGATGATTTAATGCTCATGCCCATGTCACTAGTCCAACGTTTTCTGATGAAAGAATGTGTGGATGAACAATAGAAGTACTAAATAAGTATATGCATTTTATTTTGTCCATAATTGTTTTGAATGTCACATACAGGCTCGAAGGAGATGGAATACTCTATAGGGTGTCAAGGGATACTTAGGAAACATGAGGACCCAACGGTCAAATTATATGCCTCGGATTTTTTGACTGAAAAAATGTGTAATAGGGAATATGACATAATGGGGGATTACAGTGACCAATATGTATATCATGGAACCTCCGAAGCTAAAGGTGCAATCTTGAGCCCATCATCTCGGGAACCCGCAATCGAAAAAATGGCTAAATATGGAATGAGGAAGCGATCGGTTGGAGTCGTGATATAGAAGCATGAGTATAGATGTGAACTTGTTAGTCCACCAACCCATGCACCTAGACATTTTCGGAAAGATGACTAAGCAAAGAAACCAGAAAGTGAAAGTAGAGGAGAAAAACAAAGGGGAATTCGGTTAAGTATAGAAGAGGGAAAAAAAGAGATAATAGAAAGTGGGAAAATATAAATGGGGAGGGCAATGTTTGGAAGCAGGAAGTCTCAACAAAGGCCCATTGTTTCCAAATCATCGTTTTGTATTCCAATATTATATGCACCTACTTGTTTTATGTTTTTGATTTACTATCACAGTTGGTATACATTTTCGAAGAGTCTACTTCAACCCCCTCTGTTGTGGCATATAGGAATTCATCTTCTTGTCCAACTAATCTGTTTCTTTCAATGTAGCAACGCTGAAAATATAGTGGAAATGAAGGTAAGTTAGTAAGTAGAAAGACATGTAAAGAAAGAAATACAGTTCTATTTATTTCAACTTAGTAGCACAGAGAATACAATTTACATGAGGATAAGTTACTATGTAGGAAGATACGTAGTATCTACATACAATATATTCAGTGCAAAGAAGTAGATCAAATATACAGACAATAAATGAAATACTAAACAATGGAATATGAAATAAGAGTAGAAGAATGCACCTTTGTATCTCCTCTTCTACATTTGTGGCAAAGAGTTCCTCGTCTTCTCCAATTATTTTGTTTGTTTAAATGTAGAATTGCAAAAAAATACAATGGACATGAAGGTAAGTTGGTATGCAAGAAGACATGTAAAAAAAGAAATAGAGTTCGATTTATTTCAATGTAGTGGCATAGAGAATAAAGTTGACACGAAGATAAGTTATTATGTAGGAAGATACACAGTATCTACATACAATAAACTAGGTGCAAAGCAGTAGAACACATATACAGACAATAAATGAAATACAAAACAATGGAATATGAAATAAGAGTACAAGCATGCATATTTGTATCTCCTCTTCTACACTTGCAGTAAAGAGTCCTTCGTATTCTCCAGTTATTCTGTTTGTTTCAATGTGGGAATGCACAAAATACAATGAACATGAATGGAAGCTAGTATGCAACATAGAAAAAGTAATATGTACATAAAGTAAATGTGAATTAAAGGGATAGAATAAAAGAGAGTTAGAAACATGAATCTTTTCTTTTCTTGATCCATGGTTGTAATTATATAGAATTTTTCATGTCCAAAATATATTACAAGACATAAAATATTAAGAAATCGCATGGTCATAGCTGAATGATTTTGGTTTTGTGCAACTAAGTATCCAGATATGATTTCAGACATGGGAATATAATTTTGCAGTATCTTTGATGTATATTTCATATTTCAAGTACAAGACAAATTGTATCATGGTCAGATGAGTTTGTGTATAGGATAAAGAGGTTGTATTGTGATATGGGTACATTTCACAATATATGGTTAATAAGTGTGTTTTGCACATGTTTTATCTTAACGAAAAGAAAGTGAACATTGTAATTGCACATGTAGTTGACCAATTATTTTTTATGCCACTATTTTGTTGCATGTCAACACTGAAGTATCCTAGAATGATAATGGTTTTGTCTAGATGTAAATGGTGTGATGCATTTGAGAACACATTCATTATGTTAGCAATGTTGCACGTGAAACGACATAGAAATTGAATATTGCAATTTGCAATCCATGAAACATCACTCTTGCTAGCACTATCTCAGTATATTTTTCCTCTACAATAAAATTTTGCAAAGGCATGTAGGTATGGTTCATAGTTGGGAGAAAAAAAATGGAGAAATATTTAAGGGTAGGATGGAAAGATATGCCAATTTTATTGCAGCCTAGGCATAATTGTATCATACCTAGCCCTTCTACACCTACATGCAGTTTTCTTCTACAAGAACATCCTGCAAAGGAAACAAGCTCGACACCATATTTTTCACTCGAAAGACACGGGTTCGATTCCCATATGGGATAGGTAGGCATGAGATAGGCGCTAGATTTTGACTTCATCACACACAGCAAAGGACCGAAATTTGCAATGCTATAAAAAATGACAGCTGAAGTTGTGCACATGACACTAGCATGGAGATGGTGCAGAGTCCCAAGAAAAAATCAGAGGAAAATTAAAGAGCATGAGAAAAATATATGCCAACCTCTATGCAAAGTCTCCAGGACAAGAACGATGAATAAATACTTAAACATTATTAATTGAAAAATGAAAATAACGAATAGTAAACAATGAGCATGAATGAAAGTATACTATTGAAATTTACTCCTTAATGACGAACGACATAACTGCGGGTCCAATTGCGGGTGCAGGACTTGAACAATGAAAAGTGAAAAAGAATAGCTCCAACTTCTGGGGCAGGACCCTAACCTTGCAAAGTCGAAGGAAACAAAAAAAAGTAGGAAGCAATAAACCAGCGAGGAAGCACGAACAAGCCTAGCTGCAGCTGCAGGACCACAAACTCACAAACTTGAACCAAAAAATAACAAGCAACAACCGATGAACCAACGAACAAGAAAAAACCATTGAACCAGTAAACAACACATGTATCTTCAATGATTACCAAATTGCATCCCAAGCACAAAAGAAATCCGAAACATATGACAACCATGCGAGTAGAAATAATAAAACATTCTTACTTGCAAACTGCAAATAGTAAACAACAAAGAACGAATACAAATGAAATAATGGCATTGAAAATTACTTGACAATGATGAACGACAG
This sequence comes from Picea engelmannii, assembly GCA_009831015.1. Lineage (NCBI taxonomy): Eukaryota > Viridiplantae > Streptophyta > Pinopsida > Pinales > Pinaceae > Picea > Picea engelmannii. The sequence goes on from ML792601.1 coordinate 190,423, forward strand.
AAGCACAGTTCGAATTGTGGGTGCATGAATTGAACCCCGCAAAGTAAAAATAACAGCTCCAACTACGGATGTAGGACTCCAACCCTGCAAAGTTGAAGAAAACAAAAGCAAGAAACAAACACCAAAAGGTCCAACCACAGGTGCAGGTCCTCAACCTTGCAAAGTTGAACCAAACAACAACAACAAGAAATCGACGAACCAATGAAAAAGAAGCAACCACCGAACCAGTAAACAATACACTAGCACATTTGGCCCATTTTGCGACGGTTGTTTCGACGCTTATGCGACGTTATGTCGTTGATATGGTGACGAATTTGGAGTCTCTGAAACGTCGGTTTAGGTGACTTGGCATTTTCAATGAACTTGAGAAAACATCGCATAAGCGACGATATAGGACAACAATCTCAAACCAACTTTTTGTCTATATTGCGACAACAAATTTTATAGTTAAACCGATGCATCAATAGATGTCGTCGTCGCATATTCGACAAAAATGTTTTTGTTGTTTATGTAGCTAAACCGACACAAACAATAGAAGTTGTCGTCGAATCGGTGACGACAAATTTCTGTTGTCTATATGGAAAAACTGTCCCATAGATAAAAGTTGTCATCGGATATCCGACGACAACTTTCCGTTGTTTATATGGAAAAACCGTCGCATATATAAAAGTTGTCGTTGGATATCTGACGACAAATTTTCGTTGTCTATATGGAAAAACCGTCGCATATATAAAATTTGTCGTCGGATATCTGACAACAACTTTCCGTTGTTTATATGGAAAAACCGTCGCATATATAAAATTTGTCGTCAGATATCCGACGACAACTTTCCATTGTTTATATAGAAAAACCATTGCATATATAACAGTGGGCGTTGGATATGCGATGGCCAAATTGTTTTTAGAAAAAAAATAAAAAAATATTTTGGGCATCAATTTTGATATTAATATTAATATTAAATCCCAAAGGTTATTGCATGAGCCTTGTATTGATTTTACAAAGCCTTGGGACTTCTTTGATGGAGCTTATCAAGGCTCGCCAAAAATATGTGGGGATGGAGTCATACTCTTTGGAGCCAATCATGGCACTATGCTTGGAGAAAAAATCTATGTTCGAGGAGGCCTCATTTCGCCATATCTACATGGATTTTAATAAAAAATAGGATATGTTGTCAAAATAAGCCATCATGCTACAAGGCTCCTTGTGGGAATGTGAATACAAGGACAATGCTCTACTAGAAGCTACTCAATTGTCTATGTTTTGATGTTTGGTTGATATGTCTTTGGCTTGAAAAAATACATATTTCAACATCAACTTTTTCCATTACACTCCATTTCACACACTTGACAAGAACTTACATATTTTACAACCAATCATTTGCAGCAGCCTAAAAAAAGCATGCATGGATTGTACTCCTGGTTGGAGTGTATGAAAAATGGAAGGGTTTATCAGTGGTTAAGAAGAGAAAGAATAAAGGGAAATGAACTGAATGTTTTTTCATCTGTATCTCTTCGTTGTTGAGTGAAGATAGTAAAAACTATAAACTGAGTCTGATAAAAGCATAACAAAATGGCATTAGTTTCCTTGTCTTTATTTGAGTACATGACTGGCATTAATTTCATTGCCTCCATTTCCTTGTGTCATCTTTATTTGAGGACATGACTACAGATTATGAAGATTGGATATTTCATTGCCTCCATTTCCTTGTGTCGTATTTATTTGAGGACATGACTACAGATTATGAAGATAGATTGGATATTTCATTGCCTCCATTTCCTTGTGTCGTATTTATTTGAGGACATGACTACAGATTATGAATATTGGATGATTGGTTTTGGCAATACATCCCGTTTGACAGTGTGGTCCAAAGGTGTTTGTTTTAGTGAAAGAAAGACAATGACAGTGGCAGGTATTGTTATTATCTGACTAAAGTTTGACATGACATGCTTCATGATGGACAAATATTCTTAGATTATATCATACGTAATGGTTTTGTATAGTGTCTCTTTTCACAAAAGAAAACAAAGTATTATTCAAAAGGTAACTCATTCCTATCACTATCTCAACAATCAAATCAAGTTGGGGTGCAGCTCTGGTCACAAATTCCAAATCAATTTGGATGTAAAGCTTTCAATCTGGGGGTGAAGCTTTTGTTATAAATGTCAAATCAATTTGGATGTAAATATTTGGTCACAAGTGTTAATATGTATCAAAATGTTAATATGTAGTTGAAATTGTTCGCCTCACAAATGCCAAAATCAATTTGGGTGTCCTATGTTTTTATTAGAATGGGACTATAGTAAAAAAATATGATAAAAAATGAGTAAAAATGTAGAATATTTAAACTACATTTTTTCATAAGTATCAATATTTAGATAAACATTTTTGTCATAAGTGTCAATATGTAGATAACATTATGATGAATATGCGTTTGATGGGGACACTTGTGCTTATTGTTGGCATAGTTGGATATCTTTGTGTTGTGTCACTTATAAGTCTAGTCCCTTGAAATGACTCTTGTCGTAAATGTCAAATCAATTTGGATGCCAATCTCTTGTCATAAATGTTAATATGTAAATGATAATATGATGAACAACAATCAATTATATATGTTTGGGTTGTATCATTTGCAAGTCTATTTCTTAAAAAATTCTTTCAAAAATAATTTATTGTTCCTATTGGAGGCATTATAACACATGAAAAGGACACACTTGTCCCTTTCTTTTTTCATCAAAATCTTACAAAAAAAGTTACAAGCTTATGCATTTGTGTTAACAACAAACATTTCACTCGAATACCCTTTTCCTATGAGGGAAGAATAAGTTTTATTTTATTGAGATACATAGTCTAAAAGGACACCTTTAGACATTCAATATTCTTGTGAAGTAAGTTTCTAAACCTCAATCCATGTAGCTAAGATGAATATATCTACATCCATCTTATAGAGGGAGATATTCCAAGGATGTTGTGAAATCATCTTTTGGACATCAATGCTCTTAGACTCTATCCAAATGTCATGAATATGTTTGCTACAATATCATATCCTTCAAAGAATGTGCTTTGATATATCAAATCATGAAAATAGGAAGCTAGATATGGAAAATAAACTTCTTAACTATCTAATTTCCAAAAACCAAGAAAGAGAATAATGGAAAATAAATCTAGGTTCTATGGTAGAGAAAGTCTCTTCTTAGGTATCTAGTATCCAAACAAAACACATCAACAATGACTATATCACCCACTAAAGTGTGGATAAGTGATGTGAGTTAGTACTAATTGAGACTAGATTAGAGCAACATGAGATAAAAAAACTAAACATATTGATCTAATATGCTCAACCCATGTTTGGTATTCCTTTCAACTCCTTTATTTATAGATAA